>PISX010001453.1:0-195878 GCA_004024625.1 Mellivora capensis | reverse complement strand
AAAAAAAAAAAAAAAAAAAAAGAATGGTGGCTGGAGCCTTGGGCCCCAAACCAAGCGGGATCGTTGATCCTGACCCTGCCAGATTTGGTGGGGGTGGTGGCTAACTAGCCCTACAATACCAATCAACAAATGCAAACTTGGGAAGACCATATGGGTGTCCCAGCAGCTCTGAGGTGCATTTGTACCCATGACCAAACAGCCCCATGCCTTCAGGCCTTGTGCAGCACCCCAGAATTTGAGTGCTTAGCAGGTCCTCAGGGTTATTCAGTGTCGGCCAGAAACTAGAGGAATCTATTCAACACAGAAGACATCAGAAGAAAGCAGAAGCTCAGCTCAACCTGGACATTTTCTTTCTCATTTTTCAAAACCCTTTATCTTCCCCTCAGAAGCTTCCAGGGGTAGAGAAAACCAAGGGCTGACTCCAGCTTTTCTTCCCCCACTTTTAGTTTATTGGCTTTGAGTTTGGTGTTTCTGTCTCCCAATTAGATACTAACCTTTTCTAAGGCTATTTGATTTCTTTTCACTGTTTACATTGTTTTAAGTTACTTTACCTGCCTTCAAAGAATGGATTCATATATAGCTTTCTGGATAAGATTTCTCCTCCAATAGCACAGGGCCAGAATCTGGGGTGCCTCATACTTATTTTGCCTTCAAAACCATTCCTGCCCATATCTATCATTTTGGGGTGGGAGAATTGCTGTGGAGGCCTCTTTGGGAATTGTGGACCCGCCTTAGCCTGGTTTTCTGACCCAGGATGATCTCAGCATCTTTCATGGAAGACTGTTCTCATCCTGATTTTGGGGGGAAATGGTAATATTATCTCAGTCAGGAGAGGCATCAGGAGACTTGCATGGTTGAGAAATGTCACCTCACCCAAGCAACTGGCTATGATATCCTTTCTTTTCCAAAGTCAATTTACTTTTCCTGACTCACTTGCATTTCTTCACAGGGGTATGAAAGTCATGAGACCAGCCAGGAAGGAGAGACAGACCTGTGGGCAGAGCTAGAAATAAGTATTAGATCCAAGGGGGAACAACAGAGGCTAAAGTTGCTCTGAGAGCCTGGGAGGCCCCAGCCATCACAAGAGAGAGACTCTGAATAGTCATTCCTCATCCTCCTAGGCTGCCTGCTCTGAGACAGTGAACTCACTACCAGCAGGAAGAAAGCAGCAGCCAAAAGGGAGGTTTTTGTTTGTTTGTTTGTTTTAAAGATTTTATTTATTTATTTGACAGAGAAAGAGAGATCACAAGTAGGCAGAGAGGCAGGCAGAAGGGAAGGGGAAGCAGGCTCCCTGCCGAGCGGAGAGCCAGAGCGGAGGGCTCGATCCCAGGACAGAGGCTCAACCCACTGAGACACCCAGGCAACCCCAACAGGGAGGTTTTAATTCCCCAGAGCCAAACATGGTGCAGTACATGCACAAAAAAATCCAAACTTCTCGCTTGAACCAATGATTTCTAGTGCTCCTCCTACACTGGGTTGCACAAACCCACTGCAGAATAAGGAAGGACAGAGACCATGAAAAGCAAGAGCCCTGAGAATACTAGGTCTTATAATTAATTTGGAGATACGAGGACTGGGGGAATTGGTTTTCAAAATGCTTGAAGGTGGCTCTAGCCAGTTAAGCAACGAGATTGTGTGTGAACTCTTCAGAGAGTATAAAACGGTATAAAACTTCAGGCCTGCAGAACAGCCTGCTTTCTTTGAACATCTGCCAGCAATGAACCTGGGGATATGCCAGTGATTTGGTTCAGGACCCTAAGTCTCTACCAGTGGCCTCATGAAATGAGATTATTCTCCAGGCATGTCATGAAGATTGTTTGAGTAAGCATTACTCAGAGAACAAGGCAGCCCGCCAGGGCCTCTTTTGTTTGGCTGGGGTTAATGTTCCCACTTGTGGTTTAGTTTCTCCTTTCTTTCTCCTTTTTCTCCCTTCTCCACCTCTCTTTCTCTCAAAGTGCTGCCCTGGATCATGTAATACTCAGATGGTACGGTTGATTTGCAAATTCAGCCCTCAGGAGATTCATTTTGGCACACAACCTCTGGCCTCTCTCCCCCCAGGGACTGGTTCAATGGCCCATAGACTCACAGCCACCAAGCAAGAGTCAGGAAGAGGCAAGAGTAATTCTGAGGTAGAATGAAGGTTTTCCCCAACACGCATAAAAATTAAAGTTACTGAAATAATTGAACATAACTTACTAGGTATTGCTAATCACTTAATAAGAATTATCATCTTGTCCCACATTTCCAGGGTTCCTTTAACACACCTACAGTCACCTACAAACGTGCAGAAGGTTTCAGAACATTCTTTGTAGCCTCTTCTTTTCTAGATGCCTTTTTTCTCTCATCAGCTTTGAACACTCAGCCACTTTAGTCCACACTGACTTTCTAGGGAAAATAAGGGGACTCAGGCTGCTAAATTTTATTCAGCTCAACTCAAAGTATTTGCATTTGTAATAGATTGGGTTAGCCTTTTCTAGACCCCACTGGAATTTTATTTTTTCAATTGTTTACCATCCCTTCCTCCAGGCTTGAGTCAAGCTAATGCTTTAGAGGATTCCAGATACCAAGAAACAAATCAATGTGCACCTTGATGCTTTTTGCCTGATGATTGAAGGTCAGAATCATTACTAATTCTAGCACTACTTTTTTCCTTAGGACTGAACAAGGTCTGATTACCTTGATTTGGAAGGTGACTTTATGGAGGCTTTCTAATCAGAAGCATTCCTTGTAAAAGTGGCATTTTCTAAGGAAAGCTGTTTGTGTGTTTGACTCACTCTGAGCAAATGAGAGATCTGAGGTTCAGGGAAAGAAGAAAAGCAGTTTTAGGGATGGCCTAAACCCAGACCTGGGACTGAGAGACCTGTCACATACACACACACACGTGCGTGCACCCCATGGTGACACATGGTGACATGCTGACATAAACATCAACCTTTTTACAGAAAAGGCGAGAACCTCTCTATGAAGCTCACCCTGGGCTTTTCTCCTTCCCCTCTCCAAGCACTGCTCGTTGACTTCCATGTGTGCCCTGCTGCTTTGATCCCAACCCAATTGCCTTGGAATGATGTGCTTTTGCGTCACGTCCCCACAGATACAAACACACACTGACTCAAAATGGAGTGCAGTCCCTTTAGTCCCTTTAGTGCTACATTCAAGGGAGGCTTGGCATCCCCCCCCCTCTTGGGAGCCCTGCCAGGGACTGACCCTGGGCCTGAAACCCCATAGTCTCAGTGTTTTCTCCTCTCTGTGGTCACGAGTGTCTGTGCTGCTTCGTAGTTTTTGTGATTTGGGGGTTTGGGTTTTAATTTTTAAAGCAACCTCCGGTCATGTCAGGTAGGTGAGGCGCCAGACATCAGGCAGGTCCCAGTCGCCCTGAAGCAGTGTTGTCCAACAGCCTGACACCGCTTCTGCCTTGTGTGATTAAGAGGTGGTTTTAAACACCTCAAGTGCAGTGGCTCACACAAGCCAGAAGTCCGTTTTCCTCTCACACACAAGTCTGAAATCAGGCGGACCAGCGCCGGCTTCTTTGAGGCCTCAGCCCGCTAGGGCCCAGCTCCCTCCGTCTCCCTGGGTGGAGCTCGCATCTCCAGGCCGCCTGGAGGTGGAAGCTGGCTGCCCCGGCTCGAGCTGTCGGGTTCACACTCCCTTCAGAAGGAAGGAAGGAGCAAGGAAAAGGGCATGCTCTCTTCCTGTAAAGATGCTTCTCAGGGACCGCACACACCATTTCCGCTTACATCGCACCGACTAGATCTTTGTCACATTGCCACGCCAGCTTCGAGAGGGTGGAAAATAGAGTCTTTTTTTCTGAAAATCCTATGCCTTGCTATGAAAGTTTCTGGGGTTTCTATTATTATAGAAGCAGGGGGAGTGGACACTTCTGAAAAGTGCCTTCCACACAGCCTTCGTTCCATTCCCCTCAGCACACCTATTTTTATATTGCCGCAGTAAATTATCCTTAATCTTATTCTGTGCTCAAATCCATCCCAGACATTGCCAACAGACTCCAAAACTTCAAACTAATTTGGATCAAAATCTCCTGAAACTTCCCTCGGTGGCTAGCTTTGCACTTCTTACTGAAAACCCACTGGCCTTTCTTAATCACGCAATAGTGCTAGCACCTTGCTTCTTAACTCCTTGAGGCACAGAGCAGGACACGTAGGCGTGCAAGCACACACACACACACAGAGGTTCTTGAATTCTTATTTTTCTGTTAATCTCCAAAGAAATTATACCCACAGATGTTGATTGTTGATGGAACCCTGTGGCTTTCTTTTGTGACTAGAAGGTAGTAATTTTCCCATCCCCTGTTGAGGAGGCGACGGAGGTTCCTCCTCCAAATAAGAATCACCAGAGCTGTGTGCCTTGACATCTTGGGCTATCTAAAAACAATGTCTTCTTACTCTTTTTAGGAAAGACTGCTTTTTAATCATAAAAGTAACATTCTAGATAGAACACAAGGAAATGGGTAAAAGAAAAAAATATATATTATGTATTATCCATAAGCTCATTAGTCTCACACAGGCACGCTGTCATTGGGCCAATTTTCTTTCAGCCTTTTTTCAAATGGGCTTAATTTTATAAAATGTACATATACATCTTTATTTGACATTATTTCCTAACATTTTTCATATTCCTACATTAGTTTTCAATAAGCCCATTATTTTAATAACTACATAATGGAGTATATATATCATAATTTCTGTAATAGTTCCCCGTGGATGGCATGCAGGTTGCACCCAATTCTTTTCCTTTCCCTGAGATAATAAACAACACGGACTCATAAAGATTCATTGTATATTCAGAATCCTAGGGATTCCGAATTTTATTTATTAAATAGATATTTTTAAAACTAGTTTGTTTTTATTACACGAATAATACATTCATGCATTTAAAAAAGTAATAAAGGTACCTAAAGAGGAGTGCACACAGTGACCTCCCCTTGTCCTGGGCACTAGCTCCCCTCCCCAGGGCTATATTTCTGTTTTCATTTCCTGGTGATGACCTTCCATCATAACTCTCAACAATACTTATGTGACTTTCAATATTTACATCTATGATCTGGTGACTCTTGAATATATATTGTCCTCTTGAGCGAGGATTCTATGTGCATCAAAGTCTAATGGCTTCATTTTTATTTACTCTCTCTGCTTTTTTCACATTCTCTGGCTCAAACTCAACTCTCTCTGTCTCTTGTTTCTGATGCTATTAATCTTCTGGACCCCTTCCTTGTGTTTTTCTGGAATACGACTTCGAATAATTTTTTCAAAACAATGTATTGAGGGTAAACCTCATGAGTGTTATCAGGTCAAAAAGCACACCCGAACCCCGCCACTGGATGGATAATTCAGTTGGGCACAGAACTCTAAGACTAATCCCTTTTTCCTCAGGACTCTGAAGACAGTCTTGTAAAGGCAAATCTCACAATGGTACGGGAAACTCTGATGTGACATCGGTCTGATTCTTCCTCCTTGGGATCCAGGGGACTCGTTCTATAGCACGGTTTCTCAGCTTCTGCACTACTGACATTTGGGGCCCAGTGATTCCTAGTTGTGGGGTCTGTCCTGGACACTGTGGAATCTTCATAGCATCCCTGCGCTCAATCCACGAGGTGCAATTATGGTTTAGTAACTGTGCTAACAGAACTAGTCATGGTAGTGTTAGGACACGGAGGGGGATTTTATCCTTGGTGGTGACAGGGAGGCACGGAGGGTGTAGGGTGACACTGGAGCTGGGTCTGAACAAAGGAGAAGGAGGGTCAGTCGAGCAGAGACTGGGGAGACCATGTTCCTGGCAGGGAAAACAGCAGAACAGAAATCAAACATCACACCCAAGAGACTTCAAACAGAGCTATGTAACAGGGACCTTATGGAGAGGAGGGGATGGGGTGGGAGAGAAAGGGAGAGCCAAGTCCTAGAGAGGGTGCTGTTCATCAGGACTGTTAGGGTTGCAGGTGACACCAAAACCATCATTTTTCCTTCTCCTTCTCCCTTCCATCCCACCCTTTCTCCCTCTATCTCTCCTTCTCTTGGCTCAGACCTTCTGGATCTTCTTGGTCATTGTCAGATAGTCGGTCCTCAAGTGATGGATCATCAAAGATTAACGATTCCAGAGAGCAGGGGATGCTCATTTTCTCAAGGCTCCAGCAAAAGTCCCTCAGAAAATATCGATTAGCCCCGCATGGATTGTCAGGGCATCTCTGTCCAGGTCAGTGGGGATGGGGTAACCTGGGGTAGGTCTGGGTATGCAACCACCCCTTAAGCAGTGAAAGGGGTGTGGGATGTTGACAGGCAAAAAGGACGTTTCCTCTATAGGGTGCTCCTGAATGGATTTTAGAGTGATAGTTACCGTACCGATGTAGAATATGGATGGGAGGGAGGGAACAGCAGCCAGAAAGATGAGTTGGCAAGTCTTGCAAAGACCAGGACTGGACTGAAGAGGGCTGTGGGGCTAGAGGAGAAATGTCACACTGAAACGATGTTCAGCAAGAAGAATAAACTTGAGGTGAGGGCTGCTTGAGTCTGGGAACCAAGCAGGGGGTGTCTAGGTTGACAGGCTGATTTCTGACTTGTGAGAGGGTATCCTCCTGCCAAGCCTCTGCAGACAGACCTTCCCTTGCTCCCTGCCGCATTTTGGAACTGAAAAGCACCATGAGCTGAGAGAAAGCACATCCGACAAAACAAAGGGACGTGAAGAGGGTCTCAAGAGTACTGGGGGATTTTTATTCCCTTTCTCAGATTTCTCGCTTTTCTAATATAAATGTAAATTTTTTTAGCAAGAAAAAGGGGCAGGGGCCTCTGACTAATTGAATCAGTGTGTATCAATTATGCAGTAGTGACGATGATTCCACAATTCAGTGCAGTCCTCACAATCAGTCTTCAAGCGAAAGGCAAGTGTAGAATATAATTTTCCGTGATAATAATGATATCTATTAGAGAAAAAGAGTCCTCTGAACCACTCTAGCTGGAAATCTAATCAGGAGTAAAGTACTTGACACTCTGTCTGGCGGGGTTGGAAAAACAGCCAGTCTCTGTGGCCAAACACCATGCTTGGGCAGAGGCGAACTCCAGGCTGGGCTGAGAGAGGTCTCTGAATGGGCTAACCAGGCACAGACGCCACAGACTGGGTGGTTTCAACAACAGAAATTTATGTACTCACAGTTCTGGAGGCCAGGGGTTCAAGATCAAGGTTCTGGCTTATTTGGTTTCTGGTGAGAGCTCTCTTTCTGGCTTGCAGAGGGCTACGTTGTCACCATGTCCTGGCATGGCTTTTCACTGGTGTGCCTATGGAGACAGAGAGCTTATAAGGACCCCCGTTCTACTGGATCAGAGCCCTACCCTAGGACCTCACTTAATCTTTATTATCTCCTCAGAAGCCCTATCTCAGGTACAGTTACAGCGTTAGAGCTCTAACATATGCATTGGGGGTTGGAGGGAGACACAATTGTCACAATGCAGGCAGTCTTCACAGGGGGCGGGAGAACGAGTGCTACCTCATTTCTAGAAATTGCGAGGTTACTTGAGCTGGATTGGAGGGTGATAGCTGGAATGGCTAGATCTAATATGACATCGAATGCTTTTTCTCCCTTTTGCAAGGCTCCCCTGGCATTCCTTGTCCAGCCTCTGGCTCAGAGACGGCAGACAGGACCAGCATTTTCTCTGAAGTCCCCCACCCTTCCCAAAAACCCAGTTCTGGAGCCTTGAACATTTATAATAGGGAGAAGAAACAACAGAGCCACAGTCGGCCACACAACACGTGCAGCCTGTCAAAGGCCCAGAATTGAGAACCAGAGGTTTCTCCAGGAATGTGTTCTTCGGGTTTCTCATGTGTAAAACGAGGCTAACGATAGCAATCTCACAGGGTGGTCACGCACATTAGATAAGACGATGCATGTACATGGCTGGCCTTCCACAATTCGCTGCTTTTGGTTTTCTATTTTGGCACAATGGGGACTATTCCAAGGACTTCTACTTTCATTGCCTGGGACAGCCAGCCAATATAGAGATTCTGCCAGCTGCTAATTTCATCTTTTCTGACTATACCCTCAAGAACCTGGGAAGTAGGATGGACCCATCAGACACGTTGTGAGATGGACACGGACCAAAATGTGAAGTTGTGCCCAACAGCTGATCTCACATTCTGACTGGTAGCTTTGTATGAGCTAAGACCAATGACTCACTAAGTGGCTGGATTTTTTTCCTCCTCCAATGCATTGTTACCCTGGGAAATATCTCCAGGTCCCTGAAAAAAAGGCTAAAGGGGAGATATAGAGGCCATTTTCTTGACTTTATCTTCAGATCCTTCACCCTTTCACTCAGGAAGCTCCAGGTCTGTGAGCCATCTCCAGCTGGGGAATCAGGTGAAGGGCCTTGACCTTCTAGGATCATGGTAATTCAAGTCAGCCTTCTACTTGTGAGGTGGAGTTTCTTCAGCTACACAGTTGGAAGAGGGCGTCAGTGAGCTGCCCATTCATCCGCTGTGAGTCACCAGCCACCAACAGAGGTTCCTGAGGTCAAACGATTCTGATATGCCATCTAGTCATTTGTCTGTGACAGAAACTCTACCAACCTTGCCCCTGGCAGGTATATGCTGCTCCTTAGCCTTCCCAGCCCAGGAATCTAAATATCCACATCAAGACCGAGGAGGCCATTTCCTTGACACCCTTGTCCCACTTTCATCCTGGCCCTCAGAGCACAGACACCTCTGTACTTTTCAAAGATATGAGCCGTCATGGCTCAGGTAATTTAGAAGCAGGGACTGGCCAGGATTTATTTGTGTAAATAATTTACTGGGGAGTGCCCTCAGAAGAAGGCACACGACAGAAGCAGGATAGAGCAGGAGAAGAAAGCTAAACAAGGAGGTCTTGGCCTGGTCCCCAGGGACTGCTGAAGTATGAATTGTACCACAGAGCTGGCACCTGCTTGAGGAAAGGGGACCTACCTCACAGTCTTTGTGTCAGTCAGTCTTTGGCCTTTGGCTGCCTGGGAGGGCATGGGAGTGATATAATCTTCCAGGTAAATGGCTTCTGCTGGCTGGAAGGGAATTTTATGGAGAAGGCAGTAACCAGCAATCAAAGCAGCTGAGCGGTAGATGTTCCAGCCTCATGAAGGAGATCTGGGCACAAAACCAACAATATCTACCATTCTAACATTCTCTTATTCATGTATTGCTCAATTCCATGGTGAAGGACGTGTCCTCTGGGCTCTTTTAGGAAACATAGAGGCAAGTGAGCCAGTAGCACATGCTGAAGTTGCTCCAACATTCCTTTCTATATCCCTAAATCTTTGGAATCCTACATTACACCAAGGAATTCCTGATATCTCATCTTTGCTTGCTGTACACCTGAATAGAGAGAGGGCTCCAGACAGAGGAAACAACGACTATACAAAGACTCACACCCAACCTAAAAAAGGCAAGTTCAAGGATCTGGAAGAAGCTCAGTACACCAACTTGAAGAGAGTGAGGGACGAGTGGCCAAAGACAAGCTAGAAAAGTTAAGTCCATGGGATACAGGGGCTAAAGGCATAGCACTTCTAGCAGTGGGGCCATTCCAGGGTCCTGACCATGGAAATAGCATGATCACACTTCATGTTCAGAAACTGCACTCTGGCTGTGGGTCAAGACTGGGAGTGGATTGAAGGAGAACAAGAATGTTCAAGGGGCAGTCTGGAGGTTGTTGTGGCCATCCACGCAACAGACAATGGGGTCCTGGGCTTAGGAGACAGCAGTGGTGAGGGACAGAAGGGACTGGGTCCAAGAGGTTGCTAGGATGGTCGGAGATTGTTGGGATGCACAGTGCTCCCCCGAGACACCTCTTAGCAGTTGTGAGGTGGCCCCTCTGCAGCATTTCCTGCCCTCCAGAAAAGGCACCGGCTGCTCCTAGGCTTTGAACAAGGTCCCGGATGCCCTGACCCTGGGCCCTTCCCAGGGGCTTCCCACACTCGAGTACCAGGTGGCCCATACGCCCACCACCGATTCTGCAAGGGAGGCTTGCAGAATGATAGTGGAGTCAGTGCTGGGGATTTCAGCCTCATAACTCACAGCCTGCTCCTGGGATGATGGATGTCTCTGCACAGCTTGCCATTGATCCGGGTCCTTGCCCAAGACTAGAACAACGGTGGCCACAACATTTACATCAGGCGCTGACTCGTGTCTGCAAAGCAGCGCCAGGGCCCACGGGACTGTGCTGGGCAACATCTGTGTGTGGCAGCGCACGGCTCAATTCCTGCTTCTCTCACCCCTTTGTAAATTGCCTTTGTCAGCTTCTCCTAGCGGAAGCTACTCTCTTCATCAATCAGAACCAATGGCCTGTTGGAATGAAAAATTCCCCTTCCCGGCCAGCTGAAGAAGAGGGTTTCAGGTCTGAGTGCTCCCTCTTTGCTCCTGGGAAGCCACCAACGGGTTCCCACACCCACTGCTGGGGAGTTGACCTCCAGCCACCCCCCCCCCCACACACACACACCCCAGTGTTGCCAGCCAGCTGGGACCAAACACTCATCTCCCACCTGATGGTTTTGGTGTTTCAGCAGAATTCAGATTTATATGGGTCAGAACTGCCCGATTTCTGGTCATAATAAAGACAGGATCTGCTTACGTGTGTTTGACACTTAATGAATCTATTCAATCTCTCATTTGTTCCTTATGCAGCACAGACTGAATGCTTCCTTTCTGGAGGCAGGAGACTCACATAGATGATCTAGGACAGGATACCACATAAGGTCAAGAGAAATGCCCTTGGGACCAGGCTGCAGGATTCGGTTTTGCCCTGCTACTGCTGGCTAGCTGTGCACCTTTGGCTGGTGAGTCACCGAACCTGTTCTTCTATAAAATGAGGATTGAAGACTAAATGAACTAATGTCATGTGCTTAGAGCAGTGCATGGATCATCGAACAGTGCTTGGAACGTGACAAGTACTGTGTAAGTGTTGCCTATTACTTATTATTATCATAATCATCAACAACAACCAGGTTTTATGTTCATCAATATTTGATTAACCCTGAGAGAGAGGATTATTACTATGCCCATTGTATAGATGGAGGAACTGAGTCTCCGAGGCTTAAAGATGTGAGGAGACTAACTCTTACCTGACGCCAGCAAGGGTGTCCCGACTCTAAGCCTAATGCTCTTTCCAGGCCAGTCACATAGTTCTATAGAGTTAAGAAGGGTCTTTTACCTGCATTAGATAAAGAATCCAGAGCTCACCACTCCTATATGATTTCATCAGCCTCCTCTAGGGACAATCTCCTCCTTGCAGGCAGGATAAAGCAACGCTGCCCCACCCACAAAACAATCTCCCTAGGAGATAGCCCTTTCAAGGACAGCTGACACACTCGGGGACTGGCAGGGACAGAGGAAGGGTTGCTGCCCTGAGGGCCACCACCTAGCCATCCTTGTAGGCTCTCCTAGGCCACCCGTGGACAGGTGTGCCCTGGAAAGGTAGGCTTGTCAAGTAAATTGTGAATAGCTTCCCAGGTTGTTGAGGATACACAAAGCTACTGCTGTTACCATCAGTCACTGTCTTACTGCATCGCAAGCTGCTGGCTGGCCATTAGCAGAGCTGGAGAAGACAGGCATGAAGCAGGATACACTGCCCCCAGGCAGGGATGAGTGTGTACTGGATTCTGCCTTCCGTTCTGCTGGGGGTGGGAGTGCAGTGTGGGACCAGGGCAATCTTTTGATGCAGGCAGATCATCTGAGCCAGGGTCAGTCTGCCATGAGGTCCCTAGGCCCCTTCCCTCCTGAGGCTGGTTCAGTCCCGGCTCCTGTTCTCCTGAACTTTTTGCCTTGTCTGACCAGACTCCCCCTACAGCACCCTCCTCTAGGCCCCTCACTGCTGTCTCCCTTCCTCTCCATTCACAGACCTAATTCCCCATCCCCAGCGGCCAGACCTGGGTTCCTGAGGGCTCTGTCAGGTCGGTTCTGAGCCCTCAGTGGATGGTGGGCCAAGCACACATTCCCTACCCCAGCCCAGGGCCAGGGGATTCGGTCACACCTCCAGGAAGTACTGGCCTTTCTTCAAGGGTGTTCCTGCCTAACTGCCCTGAACATGACTGCCAGCAGACCCAGGATCTGCCTGTGGCTTCCTTCCACGGCCCTTAGCCATCCATTTCCCTTCACGCCGTATCTCCTGAGTGACAGGGCTAATCAATCTCAACCAGCCCACCTCGGAGGCATTAATGCAGCTGATCGCCTCCTGACAACAGCTCGGGGAAATACATGAATCTCTTCTTACAAGGTCGGGGAATGCTGTGTAAACCGAGAAGCCCCAAATATTAACCTAGGGAAGGACTAGACACGAGTGTTGGAAGTTAGAGTGAAAGGGTTTGTGTGTCCTTACAATCTGTATCTTCCTGCCTTCTCCCCAGCTTCTTCCCAAGAAATTTTATGTGTCCTCGCCACTAGAATCCTGAATATGCCAAAAGCCAAAACAGCAACGATCCAAACAAGGAAGAGACATTTGCTGGAACGAACACTGACTCTGGGCCACATGAACTATGCTTGTAGTGTGCTCAGATGGCTAGACCTGAGGGCAGCAGAGGTTCCGTCACGAGACACTCAGAACACGTGGATAGGCTCAGGAGCTGATGCCCACACTCCTCCTGGGTAATGGAGGTGCCCCGAGAGCCTCTGCTCACGCCGAGGACGAGGAAGTTGAAGTGTTGAGAAGAATGCACTGTTTGCAATATGACTGCTAAGCACTGCTTCGTCTGCCGTCCTCTCTGGAACTTTGGGGGGTGACCTTGGTGGTGGCTGTAGTAAGCAGAGGCAGGGACATGGCTGCCGTCCCTGGGCACACAGAGAAATGTACCCATGAGCACCACGGTGCAACCACACATTCCGTGCCAGGTCCCTGAGGATGTGTTCCGGGGCGCCGGCACAATCACCACGTGTCCATGAAGACTTTGGACCCACACTAGTGTGGGGAGAGGAAACAAAGACTGGGGACTCGGTACTCATGAACACTGGGTGCGTCTGGGGCCAGGAATTGTATAGGTTCTCTGCGCCCTCCCCCCGCCCCCCAACTGGCTGCCGCCGCCGTCTCTCCCAGTTGCATTCAAATGAGGTCCTTTGTGGAGCCAAGGGGTACAAGTGTGGTAGGTTTTGTTCTGGTTGGCATTAAGCCTACAAAGAAACAACCTAGATAAGTCCCCCCAGATTTACCTGTTCATTGATTTATTTTTTGCCATTTTCATCCCCAATTTCCCATTAGAATAAAATGTTTTTGTTTTAGGCTTTATCAAGCTAGGAGCTGCCTCTGTTCTCTGGACCAAACAAAGCTGATTCTGATTTTATTGCAATGGGCTAGAAGTCTCAGGACAAAGGAGACAGATACACGAAGAGCTTCCTACACTCCTCATTCCATTCAAATGCCACGTGATGTCCAGATAGAGTATCCACACTGCGTCCGGCTTCCTGTGCACATTGGGATTCTTTCCCCCTCTGGTCCAGGACTGGTGCTGCTTCTTCAGCAGTAGGTGCACGGTAGGAGGCACAACATAGCCCCAGAGGGGTGGCCCACATCTCCGGCTGGCTCACAGCATGTCCCAGGGGCTCTAAGGCAAGAGGTGCAGGGACCCAGACATTTCAGGTTCCCTCCGGTCACAAATTGTGACCCAGGTCGATATGCAATGTCAACTCTCTATCTTCTGCAAGATAACTAAGGGCGGTTTCCCCTGTTCTTTAAAAGTAACATAAAATGTAAGTACTCATGAGTTCTAGGCCAGAAGTATAAGGAGGGGATTTGCAGATGTTACCTGCTCTCTACCCATTTCGTGGCAAGATGCCCTCTCTTCGGGGAAGAGGGTACCTGGGCCTAGGTGTATTTTGCTTCAAGAAAATGGAGAGAATTCCCATATGTTGGCTTCCCAGAGGAGGTGTCTCAGGGTCTCAGATCCCTGTAGAGGGACTGTTCTGAAAGCCCCCTGGATAAGACATTGTTGAGCAAGAGGTTTCTTGATACAAGAAAGATTTCTGGTTTTGGACCCGCTCGTCTCCTGCAGAACCCATTTCGGAGCAGATGAGAGTGGCAAATCTCTGGTAGCCGCCGTGTAAAACCCCGTTGAATTCTACTGTACGATGTTCGAGGGGGTAGAGATACATTTTTTGTCGGAAAACCAAATTCTACTGCCTTCCTGTCCCCGGGTTTCCCATGCAGCCCAAACTCCCGGTTTATAAACACTTTCACTTTCTCTACCACCGCACCTGGGCTATTTTTGGTCCCTTACTGAAGAATGGAAGTAAAATTACATTTCAAAACCAACCATTAGTTTATTGATGCTGAGAAGGTTTGTTAATCAAGTCAGACTTTTTCCTTTCTTAATCAATACCTATCTGGCTTGTCCTGCTAATAGACAGTTACCCAATTACCTGCCTCTAATCGCAGGCTCCGCATCCCTTCAAACTTGGGCTTGTTTCATTGATCAGGTAACGGCTCAACTGGCACCCAGGCTCTTGCAGAACAGATCGAATCTGGCCTGCAGTTGATTAAAATGCCTCACCCAAACCGGTGCCGGATGAAATTGTGTCACCTTACAGTTTATTCAGTACTGGTCACAGCAGAACACGTGCCAAAGCCTTGCAGGGGGAAGTGAACTTAACTGTCCCCTGACCAGACCTCAGAGGCTCCCAAATGTACAGAGGCATAAATATGTCCCAGAAACACTGAATTCCTGGCTCGCATCTCCTTGAGATTAATTTCTAGAGTGGAATTCTTGGGTCAAAGGGGCAGTTTCTTAACATATCTGATGATTTGTTGGTTGCAGAACAAGGAAGACCAGAATGTAAATATCACTAGGCTTTAGTGACAGGAAAATACCCTGTTCCCATTGTAAACTGATTCAATACAAGGGAAACTTCCTGGGAATCACAGTGTGATAAGTAATAATCTCACAGAAACCTTTAAAACAATTCCTATGTCCTCAAGCATTTACATTGTTAAAATTTACTTAACAAATCTCATATTGTGAAAAAATTTTAATTAAAATGGAACTATAGACTGCAGCTCACTCATACAGACTAATCACTTATCCTGTCCTTAGGGATTAAATAATGAAGCTGAAGGCTTTCTAATTAACAAGGGAAAAAAAATCTAACTATTATCTATGACATTCGTTTTCACCTCAACCTTACAAGAGGAGAAAATGCAATGAATTCATTTGCAATAATAATCTGAAACTCTAAGTCGAAAATCCAAATATATCCTATATTTTATAATGTGTGATATGTGATGTAACTATAGATTATTTACAAATGGATTACATTATATTTGTAATGGGGGAACAAGGAATTCCTTGTCCAGTATCATACAAATAAGGAAAAAGTTACGTTAGTGTAAGATGCCTTGGAAACTAGGGCAAAAGTCTGCCTTGACTTCTGCCAAGAATTTCTGCCATGACTCCACATACACCATCTAAGCAGCTGTACAAAGGAAGCTCAAAATCAAAATCTGTACTGGGGCACCTGGGTGGCTCAGTGGGTTAAAGCCTCTGCCTTCAGCTCAGGTCCTGATCCCAGGGTCCTGGGATCGAGCCTCACGTTGGGCTTTCTGCTCGGTGGGGAGCCTGCTTCCCTTCCTCTCTCTCTGCCTGCCTCTCTGCCTACCCGTGATCTCTGTCTGTCAAATAAATAAATAAAATCTTAAAAAAAAAAAAATCAAAATCTGTACTCACAAATACGTGAAAGGAGAGAAAAAAAGGCCTGTTGTTTTTGGAATAATGCTTTACAGTCTCATTTAAATGATATTACAGTTGGGTTCCAATGACATACCTTACCTTCGGTTCCCTATTCACAACCAGAAAGTAACAAGAAGAAGATGAGGAAGAAGAAGAAAGGGGCAGGGAGGATGAAGAAGAGTAGAAACATATCCTTATTAAATGGTTACTTATCACCCACCCTCACCCCAAAGAGGTGTCAATTTCCCTTCTGTAAAAGTCGGACTATATAATAAAGTGGAGACAAATATAAAGGTAACAGATAAAAGAAATACATGCAAACAACAAATCAGAGAATTTCCAGATTGTACCTTTCTAAATCAGTCATACTGCTCTGAGACAAACTACTCCAACACAAGTGACATTGGTATTCGGAGCTTCACAGAACAGGAACAGAAATAGGAAATCTTGATTGCTGGGGACCACAATTCTCTGGCTACTTCCTGAGCACCAGAAACCCACCCTGTTTGCTGGGTTAAGCAAGACCCCGTCTGCCATTTCACAGGACAGTGTCAAGTACCCGCACAGATGAGCTGCCTTTGGTTAACTTCACCAGGAGTTCCCACAAGGTCTTTCTTTCCCTCCTTCTCCCAGCCATCCACCGTGGCCTTTCCCTGCTTCGGTCTCTCCTGGTGACAGAGGCTTGGGGAGGCATGACTTCATTACAGCAGGCCTTTCAGCTTTGCTCAGGGGCAAACTGGCAGGTTCTCCCCTGTTGTGACTAGTTTTAGTTACTGCTTTCTGAGGAGGCAGAACAGCTTCCATCCTTCCTCCTGAGCAAATGTCAGAAACGATCTCTATTCTGAAATACCCGGGGGAGCTAGCATTCAAGGTTGATGTCATCTTCAGGCTGGGAGTGGGGACATTGAGTGCTCACCCAAATTGTCCCCAGACCCCCAGATTGGGGTAAAACCTGGGAGCCCTTGAATGGAAAGAATGCTTTTTTAAAGATGACACTGAGAAAGAAGTGTGAAAGTGTTTTCTGCTAGTGAGGAATTGGAGCCAACTTGGCACATAGTAGGTTCCTAGGCCTGGTGCATAGTAGGTGCTTGAAGACTTGCCTGGATACATATACCAGGCAGACGAGTTGGGTTTTTATTGCCACTTCTGGCACAAATCCCTCCATGACAGACCAGGGCACCTAGGAGTCAGGGTTGGCCATGGACCTAGGGGAATCCACTCGGTAACATCCGGAATAGTCTAGTCACTACAAGGTTTCCAGTGGAGTTTAGGAACTTTCTGACTTTTACATTCTTCCTCCAATGCCACAACCTCTATCCTAACTTCACTCCAGTTTGTTTACCTTTTTTTTTTTTTTTTAAGTTCTTAATTTAGGGACGAATAGGTGGTTGGTTAAGTGTCTACCTTCAGCTCAGGTCATGATCTCAGGGTTCTGGGATGGAGTCCTGCATTGGGCTCCCTGCTCAGCAAGGAGCCTGCCTCTCCTTCTGCTTGTGCTTGCACGCTCTCTCTCTCTCTCTCTGACAAATAGGTAAATAAAATCTTTTTTAAAAATTCCTAATTTAACTTCCAGTTAGTTAACATACAGTGTAATATTAGTCTCAGATGTACAATATAGTGGTTCAACACTTTCAAACATCAGCAACTGCTATTCACAAAATGTATCCTCCTTAATCCCAATTTCGCCATTCCCCTACTCATCTCTCCTCTGGTGACCACCAGTTTGTTCTCTATAGTTAAGAGACTGTTTCTTGATCTGCATCTCTCTCTCTCTCTCTCTTTTTACCCTTTGCTCATTTGTATTATTTCTTAAATTCTACATATGAGAGCAATCGTATGGTATTTGTCTTTCTCTGACTGACTTATTTCACTCAGTGCGATACTCTCGCTCCATACACGTCATTGCAAATGGCAAGATTTCATTCTTTTTTATGGCTGAGTAATATGAGTATGTATGTATGTATGTGTATATATATATGCGTGTGTGTGTGTGTGTATATATATATATACATATACATATACATATACTACATCTTCAAATGTCAGCTTGCTTAGTCCCCTTTCCCTTAATGTAGCCCCAAATCATAGACTTCAGGAGATAAAAGAAGCCTTAGTGATTTTCTACTCCAGTGCTTTCATTTACATATGAAAAAAATCAAGGATCAAATAATTACGTGATTTGCTCAAAATCATACAGCTGGTAAGTAATATTTATGATCCTTAACAACTGAATATTTACTATGTGTCAGGCACTGTTCAAGTGATTTACACTTTCTCCTTACAACCACTTGTGATGTAGGTACTTGTGATATGTCAACCTGATACCAGTTATACAGCCATATGCTAATCAAGGTGTTGCTAGGAAGATATTTTGTAGATTTAATTAAATTGTGGGATCAGTTGACTTTAAGGAAAGGAAATTGTCCTGGATCATCTGGACAGGTTTTTGGAATGGTTTAGCCAGTACCCACAAATATGTAAGCCAATTCCATATAACAAATATATATCCTATTGATTGTGTTTCTCTGGTTGAACCCCGACTACAATACTACTGCTATTATATTCATTTTACAGATACAGAAACTGAGGAAGTATAGAGATTAATTAACTCGTCCAAGGTCACAGAGGCAAATAGTAGAGTGAGGGTTCAAAGCTCAACATCCTGATTCCAAATCCTGGGCCTCATCCACTGCTTCCTGTCCAGGCCACAAAATAACAGAAATAAATTCTCTTGCTCCTAACCCTGTGATTTGTTTCCACATAAAGGAGTCTATTAGTTATACATTAGTAACAATAAATTGCCAATTATTTTGAGCTGTTTTGTTAACTTTATCCTGATATAAACATGAGCCACTTTGTCTTCACTCACTGATGAGTTCATGTCCGTGATTTCCAATAGACTAGAAACAATTCACTGTCTAACAGAAATATCACTGGGTTGTCTCTCATTCAATTTACTTAAAAACAAGAGCAGTTCTGCTGGCCATAAGACTTGTAATTATTACGGATTTGGTAGTTTGACGAAGTATGGCTATCAAAGTTAAAAATCAAACACAGAACTATTATCTGTACATGGAAAGAAACTTCACATCATCATGAATTAAAGTTTCCTTAATATTTCATTTGCCAATGTCAATCATTTGTTAAACTGAGGTAATCTATAAACATTAAAAAAATCTTTAGCTTGGGGCACCTGGGTGGCTCAGTGGGTTAAAGCCTCTGCCTTCGACTCAGGTCATGATCCCAGGGTCCTGGGATCGAGCCCCACATCGGGCTCTCTGCTCAGCAGGGAGCCTGCCTCCCCCTCTCTCTGTGCCTGCCTCTCTGCCTACTTGTAATCTCTGTCAAATAAATAAGTAAAATCTTAAAAAAAAAATCTTTAGCTTTCTGAATAGATATTAAAATTTTATAATTTTAGTTGACAATAAAGAACTAAGACCAGCCAACACTTTCTAGAAATGAGGCCTAAAATTTAAAAATAAATCAGGCTGCATTAAAGAAGTGGAAATGATGTAAATTAAGCCAGCTGTCATTCCCTTAGATATGCTCATTGTCTTTTCCTTATGGATTTATATAAAAAAAATTCAGAGCACAGGGATGGTTAAGAGTTCAGATGATCCTTAAAGCCCCTGCACCTTCTGACAGTACAAAAAGATGAGAATTTGAAGCATTTTGTCAGAGGTGGGATTTGAAGAAATCTTTCTATGAGGGTGGCACTCAGCAGTAAGACACAGGTGTCCTCACCTTGTGGTGGGAGATGGAGACAAGCTCTTTAAAGGAAGAGGAAAGCCAACCATGACCTTCTTCTGCTTCCTACTTGGAGCAGGCCCCAGATTGGTATGTGGAGATACCTCAATTTTAAACCAAGTTCAGATTTTGATTATTATAGGGGGCTGGGCTTGTAAGTTCTGAATAAAGACTGTGCTGAACTATAAAATAACTGGAGGATTATCATGACTTAAGAGTGACAAGGAAACCCATGCACAGTCCTGTTTTCTTTCCTTCAGGGAAGGTGTTGGCCCTACCAACTAAATTTAAATGGAAACAAAAATAAAGTGACTTTTTTAAAAACCCGAAGAAACGGTTACATGAGACAAGTCTATTCTAGGTAACTTCTACATGAGTTGCAAAATTTCCGTAAAGTTTAGCACCCTCAGTGCCCTCCACGTCAGATGACTTCCTCTCCAGAGCACACAGCACTGTTCTGTTTTCTTGGAGCATTCTTTGCAGTCTCAGGTGCTTGGAGCTGCAAATTCAAATACCTGCTTCCTTCTTTGAAGTTACTTGTCATCCTGTGAGTCACTCTATTGACTGTCAATATGAAAAGAGAAAAATGCAAACCAACAACATATTCTTCTTGTTTGTCCATCTACTTGTGACGAATTGTTAACTATCACAACTTCTTCAGCGGCCGTCCTTCTCAATTGTTGCTACCTTTTAAGCCTTTTAACTTCAAATATTATTTTGGGCCCCAACGATGCAGTCAGTACCTCTCTGCTCTGCAGGAATGAGCACCACAGTATGGCTTAACGTATATGGTTTTTCAATCTGTTTCATGAGGAGGTCAGAGAATGGGAGATTGCTTTTTTTTAAATCAACACACACATACATATGCACACACATTTAGAGGGAGATGCTTATGGATTTGTACTCAAACAGAAGACTATAAAAGAAGATTGCTGGGATGCCTGGGTGGCTCAGTTGGTTGGACGACTGCCTTCGGCTCAGGTCATGATCCCGGAGACCCGGGATCGAGTCCCGTATCAGGCTCCCAGCTCCACGGGGAGTCTGCTTCTCCCTCTGACCTTCTCCTCGCTCATGCTCTCTCACTGCCTCTCTCTCAAATAAATAAATAAAATCTTTATTAAAAAAAAAAAAAAGAAGATTGCTATTCCCCAAAGCAGTAATCTCACATAAAATTTACTTGTGGATGTACGTCCTATGTTTATCTTATCTCTCTCCAATTTGTTCTTTTGGGTCCTTCCTTTCTTCTCTCCCCCCTTCTGTTCCTCCTATCTTTCTAAAGCAAACCTCTGTTATAATGTGAGAAGTTATGTCTCTTCCTTCCTCTGTTGCAAGAACACCTTTGCTCATCTCCTATGACAATGCAAATCTTTCACTAATGGAAGATTCACAGAATCCCTTGCCGAGAAGGATGCACTTTCCCCTTCTAATCTATAAAGGGGGATAATTGTCAAATATGTCAACAGTGAACTGGGCAGGGCTACTGCTAGACGGGTGATCTTGGATCTTCTCTGTGCATCATTTTAAATATCTTGGCTCTGTCACCTTCATGAAAGACAGAAAGAAAAAGAGATCAAGCAAAACAAACTCCAAATGCCACAGAAAGCAAAATGGGTTTCCATTAGCTCAAGTAGCAAAAGAAAGCAATTGTATAGGCTTATATATTGGAAAATCCTCTTTGCATTTCAATAGCTTGCCACCTGCAAATATAGCCAGCAAAATTGAATTTAAAATTAAATGGATAAGATGCAGCATCTAACTCAAGGGTTACAATACATGAAAAACAGGTATTCATTAGCAGATTATAGTTACATTCCCTGTTTGTTACAGGGTGATAGGACGCAGGTGCTGATAAGAAATGCGATGCCCCGAGCCATATTCGTGTTTACACCCAGTCATCCTTTTCAAGTTCTACTACATTCTCCCAAATTGCCTTCTTTCTGAGAAAATTGTATTGCTGTTTACATGGGCTCCTTTCTCCTCTTGACATTCTTCTGTTGGCAGTCACTGTCACAGAATATATATTTTCCTCCCTTGATTCAAGTCCAGGTCAGAGGCAGGATGGAAGTAAGTGACACATTCATTCAGGCAGAAATTTCTGACTGTTTTCTGGCCTTACCGCGACCTGAGAATACCAGTGACCCTAAAAATGACCTTCTCTACTCTTGACCAGAAGAGTCAATGACCATTTCCATTCATTTTTAGTTTCCCCAGGGTTTTTTTGGTCTATGACATGACCAGCCTTGAGTAGGTGGAAATCACTGCAAAGAAACTAAACAAACTGATCCTTAGTTTGCCTACAGCCAACCTGGAATCACCTTGAAATGTCACCTGGTGCCGTGAGGACATGGAGGCTCATGGGTAAAAGGACCAACACTACTGTGGGCAGTGCTGGGGCTAGAACCCAGGTTAGCAGAGCTTCCCCTGCCCCTTCCCTGGCCTACCTCTGTTTGTCCATCAGAGTTGTCATAGACCCTTCATAAGCCTCAAGGGGCTCCTGAGCAGTTGACCCACTTGTTGCATCTCTGGTGAAGTGGGAGATTATTTGGAAATGTAAGAAAGGATTAGCTCAGGTCACTTGGATGGCTCAGTGAGTTAAACCTCTGCCTTGGGCTTGGGTCATGACCTCAGGGTCCTGGGATCGAGCCCTGCATCGGGATCTCTGCTCAGCAGGGAGCCTGCTTCCCCTTCTCTCTCTCTCTGCCTACTTGTGATCTCTGTCTGTCAAATAAATAAATAAAATCTTTAAAAAAAAAAAAAAAAAGAAAGAAAGAAAGGATTAGCTCAGCAACTATGTTCACACTGGCCCAGACTTGCCACTGTCTGGCTATCTACCCCACAACTTCCATCCTCATTTTTATTTTAATGAAAGTTTATTGTGCATAATTTATGCACAGTAAAATTCACCCCTTTTTGATGCAAAGAATGATATGTTTTCAGAAATCTATGCTGGTGAGTAACTGTCACAATAATCAAGAGACAGACTATTTCCCTCATTCCAGAAAGGGCCCTTCTGTCCCTCTGTAGTCAACTCGCCGCCTAGTCCCAGTGCCTGGCATACTCTGATCTCTTTTCTGTTTTTATAATTTTGCCTTTTTTGGCAAGATAAACAGAATCAGGCAATGTGCAGCGTTTTGTACCTGACTTCTTTTTACCAAGCATAGTGCTTTATGATTCATTCACGCTGTTGCACTCGGCGGCATTTCATTCTTCCCCATAGCCCAGCACTATTCCATTGTATGGATGTTCCATACTTGCTCATCCATTTACAACTGATGAACATTTCAGTTCTTTCTAGTCTGGGAAGATTATGACCACAGATGCTACACAGATCTTTTTGTGGACATAGATCTTTAGTTATTTTTTGGGTAAGACTTAGGAGTGGAGTTGCTGGGTCAGATAGGAAGTAAATGCTAATTTTCTAATAACTTGCTAATTGGCTTCTGAAGGGGCGGCGCCATTTTGCACTCCCAGTGGCAATGTAAAAGAGTTCTGTTTGCTTCACATCCTTGTCAGCACATGGCACTGTCCCTTTAAAAAAATTTTAGTCGTATGAGTGAATGTATAGTGGTATCTCATCATTGGTTTAATTGTACATTTCTTTCTTGTTAATGATGTTAGATGTATTTCATGTGCTTATTTGTCATCCACATTTCTTTTTTTGTGAAGTAAGTCTTCAAATCTTTTGTGCCTTGTTTAGTAGGTGATCAGTTTTGTTGTTGAACTGTCATAGTTTTATTTTGATTCACTTGGCTCAGCCCTCAAACGGGGGCTGCAGGAAGCAAGAGGCAGATATGAAGTTGTGGGTTTGTGGTTCAAGCTGCTTCTGACACTTTCAGGCCTCTGGAGCTCTGGCCCTGGGTGCTGGGCTTCCTCCTTGAGCCTCGGTCCTCAGAGCAGGGTCTCTGGTACCTGCTGCCAGGCCTCCCTAATGACCATCCTCTGCCCAGCGTGGGCAGTGGTTAGGAGGTCCTTACCCTTCTACCAGATGTGAGCTAGTGAGTTTCTTAAGGGTTTGCACTTTTATTTCTGAATGTGTATTTTGACTGTCCATCCTTATGTCTCATCCTGTCCCAGCCAGCCAGCACTTGTGATCCAAATCTAACCCTACATGTCAACAAGACCAAAGCATGTCAGTACAATACCAAAAGCTTTCTAGAGGCTGAGACTCCGCTGTTGCATTGATTTCGTTGTATGTCTCCGTCCGCATTGAATCCTCTAAGAAAGTTAACAGGTTTCTTGTGTCTATCCGTGCTGCTCATCCGCTGGGGATGCCCTCTCCCTCATCCAAATCCCACTGTGATTTCAGAACAATTAAAATCTCATTTTCTCTGTAAAGTTCCCCCTGACCTCCCCCATCTCCCAATCTATCCCCAAAGACAGTTGTTTGCGCTCTCATGCTCTCATTTTCCTCTGCAATCTTGAGAAATCACTGATTATTTCTTCACATTCAATACTACCTCCCACAGTTAGAGGATTTGTGGTATCTCTTACCTCTTGGGCACCTTGAGGAGTTTTTATGTTTAGTATTTGTCTCACCTGTTTAATGGCAAACTCCTTATGAGAAGGAAGATATTGTCTTACTCATTTTCATACCCTCCACACAGTGTTTTGCATGTACTCAGTGCTCAATAATTGCTTATTTACATCTCTTCTATCTAAACAAATTCTCTGTGTTTAAAGTTTCTTTTCCCCTTCTTTTTGTTGTGCAAGGAGAGTCACCAGCAGCTGTGGGAGGGGGGCATGGAGGGGACGAGGGGCTCTGAAGGAGGAGCGGGAGAAGGAGCACCATAGACTGTTCCAGTTGAGGCGGTATCCCCAGGGCCAACTAGGGTCTGAGTGTTCTGTTCCCCCGAATTCATGTTGAAATCCTAAGACCCAGCATGATGGTATGAGGAGCTGTGACCAAGAGGGCTTCACCCTCGTGAAGAGGATTGGTGCCTTTATAAAAGAGAACCCACAGAGCTCCCTAGCCTCTTCTACCCTGTGAGGACACAGTGAGAGTTGGCAGTATGGAACTGGGAGGAGCCCCTTCACCAGAACCCCTCCATGTCAGCTCTATGATTTTGGGCCTCCAGCCTTCAGGACTGTGAGAAACAAATGTTTGTTGTTTCTAAGCAAATCTGTAATTTTATTACAGCAGTTTGAATGGACTAAGACAAGGTCTTTTCTTCCTACCAAGGGACCTGGTTACCATGCATCTGGTGACCCATGGTGCAGATCTAGTCTTTGTCTATACCCAGCCCCCATGCCCCTCACCAGCTGTGCACAGCAAAGGCTGCCTGACTGCTGATTTCTGCCACTCTCTGCCTGGGCACTTTCTTTTCCTTGCTGTAGAGCCTGTGCACCAGGAACCCAGAAGAGCTGATGAGTTCATGTTTGAGGAAGCAGCCTTCAACCAATGACAGATGGGGAGTTGATGGATCAGTATCTCAGCTTCCTTGCCACCTCCTCCCAAGGTGGAGGGACGGGTGTGTTCTACACTGTCCCCTAAGATCCTGGCAGGGCTGAGCTGCAGTTCCCCCTGCCCTCTATTGGCTTCCTTCTTCTCCATCACACCTCCCCACTTTCCTGCCAGGGTTTCGTAGGGGCAGCAAATAACCTACTTGCATTTAAAACCTTGTCTCAGGGTCAGCTTCTGGAAAAACCCTAATGAGGACAATTTGTTTTCCATTCTTTTGGACATCTTCCCCCATAGGTCAAAAACAGAAGCCAAATCTTTTCAGAGCAAGCCCTGGTTGATGCCAAGAGAGGCAGAAAGACTGCTCCAGCAGCCTGGTAGCAGGCTTTTCTGAGTGGCCCATGCAGCCTGCTCTGGGCTGCCTCCCACTGCTTCTAGCAGATTCCATCTGGTCATTTCTAAGAGAATTCACTGGGTCTGGCTCGACATGCTTCATACAAGACCATGCTAGCTTCAGATTCTCTGACAGAAGTGACTGTAGATAAACTACATTTCCATAGACTTATCAACAACCTTCACTTACGGACACTCACAAGATTTGCGTAAGTACATTCCTAAGCTAAACAGTTGGGAACATTTTATGTAACAGACCGGCAGGATGCTTTAAGAAAATTAGAAAATATTCTTTCATTAAGTAAGGATCAGTCTAGGATTAGAATAAACCTATTCTGAGATACCCACTTAGGAGCAGTCCACTTTTAATACAGTACAATTTCCTTCAAATAACCCTTAAAAAGAAAAAAAAAAAAGGGAGAGAAATAAGTAATCTATACAAGTGACGGAAACTTGCCTGAAACGAGCTGGGGAATATTCAATCCAACCATTGTTGTTATTACTAACAATGGATGAAGCAAGTTCTTAACAGAAGGGATTGGGAATGCTGGATCTACAGGGCAATGAGAACCATATATGACATACTGTAGTGTTAGCATCAACCACTACACTCATTGTCTAGCGGGGTCACATATTCAGGTCTAATGTAGTGTCCATAATTATTGAGAACACTTGGCCTGCTGTCACTAGGGACTTGCACCTCTTTTGGTCCTCCTGGTTGGGTCTGGGAATCTCTTTTATTGTTGTCAAGTTCTGCTGGTGTTCATCTAATTGTTGTGAATGCTCCTACTATCTTCTTCACAATCAGATTCTTTACTCACTTGCAGAAAATTCTTCTGCCTCGTCAGTTGTTCCAGGTTTACATTAGTCAGAATCTTTACTCGATGGCTGAGAGTATTCTACTTCTCTTCATTGTGTGCAGCAACGTACGGGCCACTGGTTACTCACAACCCAGAATGGCATCTCTCTACTGTACTGTGGGGCAGACTGGCTCTGTGTCTGTGCATCCCCATGCAGCCACCAGTGCTGCCACATAGGAAGTTTATAATGCATGCTTGCTTCTAGGTGCGGGGGGAAAGAGCATCCAAGGCTCTTAAGATTTTTAAAAATGTACTAGAATATGAATTCCAGAACTAAATACCATCCCAATTTGCGTGATATAGATCTTTCCCATCTGCATTTTCTATAAAGTTCCCTTTTGAAAATTAAACCATTAACACAGAGATATGTTATGCTGACCAGTATATCCCTTTGGCTCAGGTCTTTGTTGCTCAGAGCTGAGCTCTCTTGAGATCACATGGAGTTGGGAGTTTAGGTCAAACTCATTTATGTCTCTGCAAATGTCTTGCTTGGAGATGATGCTTGTTTTTAAAACAATTAAAGGCAGAGCAGATGCAATAGATCTTTAGAGAAAAAAAAAAAAAGCTCCCTGGATAATGAAAATCAATTGGATAATGTTAATGTGGAAATGGCTTTCAGAAATGGTTAGAAGGGTTTATCATAATATTAGTCGCAGACCTCAGAGGACATTAAGAAAATGTTATGCATGTATGAGAGTACAGGGAGTCTTTTCTGGATCGTGTAACTTTAGATGTAGATGACCTGTCATTTCTTAGATTTGTTTAATGGCTCCAGTGCTCAGAATCCTCCTGAATGATGAAATTTAAGCTTCTTCAATGTGTGGGGCCAGCCAGAAACATTTCCTTGCACTCTTTTGCTGGATCTCAGGTCAAAGCAACAGGTCAAAGGCCAGGCCAGAATCACGTACCATCTCGTATTAAAATCACTTCCTAGTTCAGGGCCTTGGGCTATTGATTATTCCCCCCTCACTCCATCCCCTTCTTGTCACAGTCAGATTTCTTAAACAGACTGGCTTCAGTTCCTTATCTCTCATTCCTTCATTAACCCTGCAAGAACACTTCTCTTGCCCAGATCACAAATGGCCTCCTTGTCCTCGAATACAATGGCCACCTTTCAGTCTAAATTTCCCTTGAGCTCTTGGCCCCTTTTGGTGTTGCTGACCTCCCTGGGTTCTCCCTGGGATGGGGTAGAAGCTCGCTGGGACACCAAGTGGAATTATAAGAGGTAGAGGGTATGCAGAGGAAGTGGGAACTAGAGGGATATAAGGATTCTGAATCACGGGACACACATCACCCCTTTGCAAATTTGCCCACATTGATGAGAAACACAGCCCAGCGCCCTGTGTTGTTTGTTGCAGGGAGGAAAGATCATGAGTGGCTTTGCAGCACCTATTTTTTTCTTCTTTTTTAAAATCCACCCAATCGAGTAAGGATAAAATGACAGTTTCCAGGCAACATGCAAAAATAAGTGCCTCACCCTTCTCTTTGAAGTTCTGGTAAGTTTATCAAGCATAATATGCTACATTATAAGCAAGTGTTTTTAGCTGCTAAAACTAGTCATGTTAGCTCTCATGTGTTTTCCCGTCCTTGTCTCTCCAGTCACATGTCCTTCCTCCACACCAACCCCATGCCAGCTTCATGAATTCATGAAATTCTATAAATAGCCATAACTTCCTGATTTACAGACTATGCCTTCACCCTTGCCAATATATTTGTCTCCACCCTGATACGGTAGCCATGACTTCTCTCCAAGTACCTTTCTGAGGTGCCTAGAGAGACAGTCATGAATTTGTTTTCTTTCCAGTTTTTTTTTTTTTTTTTTTTTTCCTAGACAGAGCTTTCGGCATGTAGATATATGAGGCCAGAAACGGTGTTCTTCACAATGGTGTTCTTTGCAATCTCCTCCTCGTTTCCTCCCAAGCACTTACTTAGGTAGCTGTTTTGTGGTTGTACCTTGTTCTGGGTAATGCCTACTGCTGAGCAGCTCTCTCTGATAGGAAACCCTTCTTACACACAGTAGTGCTGAATGTCTCTGTTGAACCTCAAACCTCTCCCCACCTCCACTGATGTTTGTTCTTCCTTCTGGGGTCTGCTCAAGAACACTAGCGTGTTTGGCTCAAGAGCTGTGTTCCTGGGACTGATCGTTCTACATGACCGTGTGTCGAGTGGGTGAAGACTGATGTCATGTCTGCAGTCAGGGCAGGACACCTCAAAACACCCCCTCTCTTCTCTTACAGTAAAGCA
This sequence comes from Mellivora capensis, assembly GCA_004024625.1. Lineage (NCBI taxonomy): Eukaryota > Metazoa > Chordata > Mammalia > Carnivora > Mustelidae > Mellivora > Mellivora capensis. Next base: position 167,568 of record PISX010001453.1, on the reverse strand, counting down.
GTAAAGGAAAATGTTTTCTCCTTTGACAAAAAAAAGAAAGAAAGAAAGAAAGAGAAAGAAAGCAAGAAAGCAAGAAAGCAAGAAAGCAAGAAAGAAAGAAAGAGAAAGAAAGAAATCTGAAGACTTTACAACAGCTTAGAAGGCCATTCTCTGGCACAAACCTCCTGCTTCTTTTCTCTCTCACTGTGCTCCAGCCATATGGACTTCTGTCCCCAAGCACTCCTGCCTGAGAATTCTCCATTCCCTCTGCCTGACTCTGAGTACTCCTCCTCCCTAGTTCCCACTGGGCTTACTCTTCCCCTCCACCAAGTCTGATCAAATGAGATCTGAGCCCCCAGTGCCTGCACACTCTGTCACAGAACTCCAAGGCCTTGAATTCTTGCTCTATTCTTTTGTCCATAGAAAATGTTATGATTTACTCATTTAATAAGTTTATTGCTTATCGCCCGCCTTTCCAGTGCCTTGCCAAGAGTACAGGGATAGGTGTCTCTTCATGCTCTCCAGTGCATATCCCAAGTGCTGAGAAAGTATCAGGTGTGTGGTAGTTACTCGCTTTTTAAATTATTATATGACTATTATATGAATTATATGAATTCACATAATATTCATATAATCATATGAATATTAATGAGAGGTGAATATAAAAAAGTAAAAAATGCATTATTTCCTTTGTAAGTAAATTTCAATTCGTTGTCTTTTTCCTTTTCTGACAAATGTCTCTAACTCCATCTCATATCTTCATGTTTTTTCACAGCTCAGAGGAAAATTGGTGCTTGGAAAACGATTAAAGAGTTTCAACTGCCAGAAACTATAATTTTGACAAAGGATTGTGTAGTGGGGTGGGTTTGAAAAGGAGGAACAGTGGCACCCCAGGTCAAAATATGAGCTGGAGGGATATAGATTCAGGAGATAGCCCTGAAGGGTGAAACAGCAGAACCGTGTGCTGATCCACTGGCCAAAAATGAACTCTGTTTCTTGTTTAGAAGGGTCCCAGGCAGGGAAGTTGGCTGCTGCTGCTACATTTAATAGAGTTATGATGGCCCTCCACCACACTAGCAGAGCCGGAGCAGGAGGGCCAGGAGACCATGCTCGTCACCTGGGTGCAGAGAACAGCTAACTTCAGGGAAGATAGGCCTCTTGTAAGAATATAACAGGAACATGTTTGTGATGATATTAAGGTTTTGTGGCTGCTGACACTGTGGTTCCTCCCAGAGGTGACTGTGTTATGGTATGGACAGTGAACTCACCCAAGAGCTGTCCTTGCCTCTTAGCACCCTCTGGGCTAGAACTCACCACTCTCAACTTCCCCAAACTAGGAACAAGAGCTTTACTGAACCATGAATTGGGCCAACCACTCTGGAGCACCTTCTCTGTGCCAGATCTGTGCTCAGACATGTGAAACACAAGAGAGCCATCAAGATGGTAACTGCCCTCAAGACGCTTCTCCTTGAGGGAGAAGACCATTGCGTATACGGATAATAGATACAGTGGCCATTGAAGATGGTAATAAAAAGCCTTTCATCTGATTGTTGAGAGGTGTTTTCTGTTTGGAAGAATCAGAGGGGGTTTGCAGAGAAGGTGGTGGCTTAACTGGAATAGGAGAACAGCTGGGATCTTGGTCTGTGATGGGTGGTTCATTCCTGGCAGAGGGAACCATGTGGGAGAAGATGTGATGTTAGGAAGAGAAAATATGACAGATTTTCATTCAATAAAATGCATAGCACTCTTCAGGAGCCATAGGTGATAAGGACAGAGAGGAAAATAGCATGGGAACTGGAGAGGACCCTTGGCAGCAATGACACATCATTGGATGTTTTTGAACAAGTGTTTAAATGGATCAGAGTGAAGTTTCCCCTTACATGTTGAGAAGTGGATACTAAACTAAACGGAACCCCCTGGGGGAGGAGCCTGCCAAGTGCTGAATCATTCTCAGGTCCAGCCATCATGATAGCCATGGGACATCAGAAGGTACCATGGAATATTACCGAAGCCCAGGAGGCCACTCCCCCTGCTCCAAGCTTTAGATTGCTACAGCCAGGCCTCTCTCTGGACCTCACTAAGATGGAGGCCACAGGCCCTAGAGCCGAAGAAAGCATATCCAGGCCTAGGAGAAACAGCAGCCATATATCTAAAACTCATGTTCCCTGAATAGATTTCTTACCTCAAATTGTTTCTGCCAGGTTGCCAATTTCTTTTTCTGCTTTTACATTAAGTCAAATGTTTTCTTTTTTTTAATACAACCTTTAAAAGGAAACATAATAGACATACTCAGTGAAAAATAAGCAGAAGGGAGCTATAAATCATATTTCTAAAAGTAGTAAGATAGAATAATCACATCCATTTGAGAACTGTGGTCACAAAGGCATCATCTAATCTCTGATTAGATAGCTCTCGTCAAGAAATAAATATAGATGTTGACAATTTTGTTGCTTTCTGTGCATGTCATCATAGGCCTGAGTCCTTTAGAGGTTACAGGGCATGAGTAGAAAAATTGCTCTAAAAATAATGCTCTGTCATTTTTCAATTTTTAAATAAAATTGGTTACTTGGCTCAGAAAGTACTGCACAAGAGATAAATCATTTTTAAGAAACATCGAACTATTAAATTTTTTTCTTTATGTGGTAGACATTCTCACTTTAAAAATAAATATATACTTTACGAATTAAAGCATAGCAGGAGCATTTGTTCTACCAAAGTTGACAAGAAAACATGTTTAAAGGAGCATACCATCTGTTTCTCTGCCTTATGTTGACACGTCCCTGTTCCTTCGTATGTACCTACATGCCTCGATGTACATCATGTATTAATAACAGACAATGTGACAGATGCTCCCATTTTTGCTGCTTTTGGAAAAATGTAACAGATTGTATTTAGCTATTCCATGATTATATTGTCTCATGTTGAACCACCACTGTAGACTTACATTGTTCTATAAGTAGCCAAAGCTAACCATCCACCCATGTCTTTTTACCTTACCTGAGGGTTCTAACTAAGGAGCTGTACTTTAAAAGCATAAAGGTTATTTTAGTCCATTTTGGATGCTATAATAGGATACCTTAGAGTGGGTGGCTTGTAAACAACAGAAATTTATTTTTCACTCTTCTGGAGGCTAGGAAGTCCAAGATCAGGGTGCTGGCAGGTTCTGTGTCTGCTGAGAGCCCATTTCCTGGTTCATAGACTGCCATTTTCCTTCTGTGTCCTCACAGGGTGGAAGGAGAGAGAAAGTTCTGGGGGTATTTCTCATAAGGATACTGATCCCATTCCTCAGGGCCCCAACCTCATGACCTCAGCACTTCCCAAAGGCTCCACCTACAAATACCATCCCACCAGCAATTAGATTTCAACATAAATTTTGTGGGGACACACCATTCAGTCTATGGCAAATGTATAGCAATCTTGTTTGGCCTCCTCAGACATCTTTGTTCTCGCTTCTGCAAAAGGCCTTAACAGGAATTTGGGGTTTTAAAATTTTTACATATTTTGATTAACGGCCATGTGCCCAGAAATACTTCATTCTTAATCTAAAATTATTCTGTATATGCACACATGTGCATGCTCTCACACATGTATACACACCAGGGGGAGGTTTCACTTTTCCTTTAAAGATATTTGGCTATCTGCCGTCAGTTCAGGTCATGATCTCAGGGTCCTGTGATTGAGCCCCGCATTGGGCTCTCTGCTCGGCAGGGAGCCTGCTTCCTCCTCTCTCTCTGCCTGCCTCTCTGCCTACTTGTGATCTCTATCTGTCAAATAAATAAATAAATAAATAAATCTTTAAAAAAAAAGATATTTGGCTAAAGTCCACAGGACCATCCTGCAGTTTGAGGTAAAATCCAGTCTAAGTTCACTTTCAATCAATCTACGGATTTGTTTCCATAATGCCACTCAGTTCTAATCACTCACATCTTTGTCTTTTCACAGATCTTTGGAGTGTTGCTACTTAGTTAAAAAGCAATGCTTAATAAGTTTTACTGTTTTAATACAGTTACCAGGTAAAAGCTCAGTTTGTGTATGTCGGTGAGAATTTATAGACCTGGTTTGACAACTCTGCTCCTCCACAATGCATAGATATTTTATAATGTGTTATTGGATTCTGGCTTATTTTACAGCGTAAATGCATTGATTAGGTTGCATTAAGGTTCTGTGCTCACATGCAACCATAGTTTTATTTTCCTTTAAGTATAAACACCTCTGATGAACATAATGTATCCTTCACTTAAGTGTCACATTTTCCTGCTTCCCTTCCACCTTGTCTGACCTTTTACATATCCACTGAATACTGTTCTGTGGCGGGACATGTACAGCCCTTCCCATGGCATGATGAATCTAATCAAAGGTGTGTCTTCAGAGAACATGGAAATACTGATGCTGCTGTTCAAGGAGGATCGGGGTGGTTCAGGAAGCTGGAGGGAAGAAGAAATTAGGGAGGATAGGCCATTCTGAGGTGTGTATGTCACTAGGAATATGACCTGAGTAACTTATCTTATAGTCGCAATCCAACAAACATAGCTTCCAGGGAACCATATTTAAAACACTCTTTATCCTTCTGGGTGAAGCACAGAAGAGTCCAGAAACTGCCATATGAAGAACAAGGAAACTGCTGAGGAGCTCCCTCTCTTCCTTCCCTCTAGCTACACACACACACACACACACACACACAAATGGCTAACAGAAAAGAAGGGAGAAAACTGGTCTTGGGTTGTTCCTGGGCACAAGTTAGTATTAAAGTGGGGAAGTGCAAAAGGACCAAGTTTAGCATTATAAGGATTGCATTTAATTTGTATGTGGACTTGCCCACTAACAGAATTAATGGGCTCGGGAACTCTGGGGCACCAATGCTTCCACAGGAACCACCGATGTACTTCTCTATTGGAGGATAAAATCGGCCAAGATCAGTGGTTCTTGGCACTGGCTTTACTTTAGAATCACCTGGAAAATCTCTTTAAATTGAAGATTCCTGGACCCTACTTCAGACTTCCTAATCTGAAGATCCCAGGGAATCGCTTCTCCACCTTTTGGCTAAGATCAAGTGTGAAGATCCCAGGGAAAGCGCTTAATATATGTTCTGTCCTAAACTCTACAGGTGGCTCAGATGTGCACAAGAAGTGGGTAGCACTTGGAACACAGAACTCTCAGATGCCATTTCAAATTGAACTTCTACCCATGTATCCACAGTGACGGCAACAGCAGTAACAATCATAAAAATAATATCTTTGTGATTAGATATCTGTTCCTCTTTCCACATCCAAGCTTTGCTTTCCTCCATCTTAGATTCACTTTTAGCCAGGATCTCTCCAAGGGATGATAAGCTGACAACTAACACATGGTTCCTCCAAGTAATACTAATTTGCCAAAATCTTGTATTTCCCATAATAGGAATAGAAACATGAAACTAAGCAGGAAGGAATTTTTAAAGAATTATGCGCTGCTAACCTGAGAATAGTACAAGGTAAATTAAGTTTGGTTTAGACACAATGACAAGCATGGTGTCACTAAAAGGCATCACACCTGGAATATGCTACTGTGGGTATATGCAAACATTCCTTTCCAGGAATCTCTGGAAACCAGGTGGGATCCTACACATTCAGGAGGACTGAGTCTTATCTACGGGTCAGAGACTCTTACCACCCTTAATTTTGTATTAACTTTCAACCTCCAAATGCATCTGCAACTCCAACACCTTTCTCAGGTCTAGCTTCAGTGTCTCTCTGGGATAGGGTGTGTATGTACCTAGTGGCAAGGGGTTGTAATAGTGGTGTGGCCCAAGGCCTGGCTTCAATTTTCATAAAGAACCTTCATTTTCATGGTTTTCTTTGAAACCAGGATACAGGAAGAAGATTGGACTTTTGTCGTTGTTTCATTCATTCTTTAGTTTACTACTTAACTGCCTTCTCTAGAATGAGAGAGTTAAATTTGTTTGATTGGTTCAAGGATGTATATCCAATTCCTATAACTTTTGTTGAATGCATAAATCAGAAAAATAATTGGTTTGAAAACTGGAAACAGAAGGGAGAGTCATGGCCAAATTATAGATGTTTTGTAGAGACTTTGCACACACTTGGTCCACCTGACCAAACACAAGGTCTCTGTCTTCCCTTCTGGGGAGAGAAACTCTGGGCAGGTGATTCTCAGAATGATGAATACCAAAGAGAGTTTGTGGTCTGCAAGCTGCGCTTGCCTTGGGAAAAGGTCATTTGGTTGAGGTCTTTAACTTCAACAAAGTCACAGACCAGTGAATACCATCCTGCCAAGGGCTGGGAAGGTGTGAGTATGGTATGCAAAGTGTGAAGGGCTATTCACTACACAGAATATCTAGATGTTCCATGGGAGTGTCCAAGAAACTCCATGTTGTGAAATCAGGGAACTGAAGACAGATGTTTAGTGGTATCAGTGGAACAAGATCAACCAATTAGAAGCTCAATCTCCTCCTTTTGCTACATTCTTCTTTCTGTTTTTCCTCCTCCTTCCCATCCCCCCCCCCCTCTTCTTCTTCAGGAAAAAACATGCTTATTGTCTGGAAATATATATTTAAAAATTCCTCACAAAAGATGTTATTCTCTCATTTCCCCATCTTCTTCCTCTTCTTCAACATCCCTGATACAAAGGACATTACTACATCTCATTAAAACTTCACCCAAATGTCCAGACAATGCTTCATCTATGTATTCTTCTGTGTTTGCAAACTGCGTGTTCATATAGCTATAGATACCAGGTAGCTTTGTATTCCATTCCTCACTTGAATTTCACCATACTGGCTTTCCTATGAATCCCCGAGGAAAGGTTTGGGATCAAGGAGCAAACTCATCTCAACTACAAGCAAATGTTATGGGCCACTCACCACCAGCCCAGCTGTCATCTGTCTCTCGAGACAGAAGTAGCTATAGCTGGGCACAAATCCTCGTTTTACTTTCTCATTTATCTGTATTAGTAAAGTTTTCTTCTTTGGACATGTCAGTGTTGCAAATGAAAAATATTTTATTGCTTTTTCCTATAAAAATTCCAATGTATTGAAACTACCTCTCCATTTCTAAGCTTGTATTTGACAGAGAATGCTCTGGGTTCATGAGAATCAGTTGCGGGAGTGATCTAGGTGGTGGTCTGAGAGCCAGGAGGGGTTAGTTTGGAGACACCATTCCACTGGTAACCCGTCCTCCCTGGGAGCTGCCAAGTGGCCTTCACTGCACCAGCACAAATTATTTTTGGATTCAACATTCTATTATTCACACTTAAACAAGAGACAATGGAATGAACATCTTGAAATTTTTAAAGAATTTCTTTTGCCACCTACCACCTAAACATGACAGACCAAATCTTCCGAAGAGTTTTCAACACCCACAGCCTGGCAACTAAGAGTAGGAAAAAAACTCCTGCACAATATACACTTTCAAAAAGTATTTTTAGTTTCTTCCATGAAGTGACATTTTCTTCTACTCTTCTTAAAAACATTTAACTGTCACCAATGGTTCATGTCTGCTAAGTGCTATAATTCCTATGAACAATTTGCTTCGTTCTTCAAGACAATGGACAGCTTCATCCTAATTTGTTTGCCCAAGTTACAGCAGGCTCAGAGCAATTTGGTGTGGTTGTGAAACAATGGGAGTTTACCGAGGGGAGTGGTAGAATCTGCTCTTCTAGAACAAATAGAGGCCAAGTCTTAATCTGGAATAGGACAGTCTTCAATCTAGCCAAGTTCATATATTTGAGATATATTAGTGTCCTTGGTGGGGGGGATGGCAGATCCAAAGTGGGTAATTTGAGGGTAGTTTTAAAAATGGATTACTTAACAATGGTGAGGGTAGGGTTTGGGGAACTAGTAAGGAAATTCCCGGGGCTAGCAAGAGCAGGGAGTCACCATACCTAGGCCTTAGATGGAACAGTTATAGAAACGCAGAAAAAGTAGCTATATAAAGAGAACCTCCTAGTCCAGACCTCATTCTCTTGCCCACCTTCCAGTCTCCTGCCACTGCCTCTCATTGGCCAAACCTTTCAGAAGTCAGATAACAAAGGGGCACATTGATTTGGCCTCCTGCGGCAGAATGTAGAAGGGTGGACAATGGATAACACGGCAAAGAGAAGATATCAGTAGATGGAAATTGAGGGAGGCTAGGGTAAGCAAATGAATGCTCTTATTCATCTCTTTGTTCATTCTTTCATTCATCAAACATACATTAGTTAAGCACCTTCTGTACAAGAAAGCACTTTGGAAAACACACGTGAAGGATGAGAAGTTGTCTCTTCTTTCAAGGAGCTTTTATTTTTTATTGAGTGTTCAAACAAGACATACCTATGTGGAATTTCATAAGACAAAAGCTCACTGAGAATAATAGTATGGCAGAGAATATCAGAGGTGGGACAGTCAGTGCGGGTGCTGAGGGAAGGTAGGCTCAGGGGGAACATAAGAGGATTTTAACAGGGCTTTGTGGGACTCAGGGAAGAGTCTTAAAGCCTTTAGTCTTCACCTAGTACCTCTATAGAGCAATGGACTGGACTGGCCTAGTGATTTCTCAATGAATTCAAGGACTATATAAAAACTAAATATATGTACCATTTTTTTTTATTGAGTACTTACAATCAGTTATTTCACATGTAATATCTCACAGAAGCCCTACAATGAGATTGCTGAAATGAGTATTATTTTTCATATTTTACATATGAAAATAAATGAAATTCCAAGAGGTGGAGTGACTTAACCTAATGTCAGACACCTGGTGTTAGAGAAACTGGGATTCAAAGCCAGGCATTTCTGACATAAAATTCTAAGCTACTAATAACCTCTTTAAATAATGACAATAAGGGACTCAGTAGTGGTGACTGCCTTGGGTATAAACATTGTCCCGGTAACACCCTTGTGTTCTAACTACACAAGGTAGTGTTTTACACAACTACCTTGTGTAGTTAGAACTTTCTCCCTCTTTTAAGAAGCCGCTTGACTTATAATAGGTTGTGTTTTCACAAGTGCTGCCTGCACTTAGTTACAGTATTGGCCTCTAAGGAAGTCTGAATGGAAGCGCTTTTGTTGTATCTTTCCTATGGAAAATCGTCTAATGACTTTTTTTTTTTTTTTTAAGATTTTATTTATTTATTTGACAGAGAGAGAACCCAAGTAGGCAGAGAGAGAGGAGGAAGCAGGCTCCCCGCTGAGCAGAGAGCCCGATGCGGGACTCGATCCCAGGACCCTGAGATCATGACCTAAGCCGAATGCAGGGGCTTAACCCACTGAGCCACCCAGGCGCCCGTCTAATGACTTCTCATTATGCTTGGAATTAATTCTTTGAACTATATGGGCAAATGATCTGGCTTTTCCTACCTCTGATTTGATTTCTTACTACCCATCACTTACTCACTCTGCTCCAGCCACACTGGCTTTCTTTCTCGTCTTTGAATAAGCTTTGCTCTTCTCACCATAGGTTATTTGCCCTAGGTGTTCTCTCTGTTTAGAATCTTCTCCCCACAAGTCTTCACAAACTGGCTCCTTTTGTTAGTCAGTCTCAACAGAAATGTCAGATTCCTTTTCTGACCATGTCTCATAATGCCCTCCTACTCAATCTATAGAACATCATCTTGTTTTATGATCATTGTAACACTCATCTTGTTGGTCTATTCACCCTCTGTCCACAGAAGGCTTGGAAACTTTCACTGTCTTATGCAATGCTAGATAACCCCATGTCTTAGATAGTGTCTGGATCCTTAAATCTTTGCAAATGAATGAATAAACTCATGGAGATGAGCCCTCATTCAGAAAGAAAAGTAGTAACGGTATGGTATATTTATTCATTATTTAATATCACCTATCTCTCAGGTATTATTTCTATTTATATTTCAAGATGAGAAAAATGACATTTAGAGATGCTCAAGGTCATCCAAGTAATAGAGCAGGACTACACACACCTTTTGACTCAAGCTCTTTTGAGCTTTCAAAGCCACTACCCATGAGTTATGGCCCCCAAGTACAGTCTTAAGTGAGGTCAACACTGATTTTTTTCTCATGTGTTAGTATAGAAGTGAATGTCTCCATCAGATGGAAGGTGTCACCTCTGGGCCCAGGTTACTCATTCTGGTTATTGCCATTTCCTCACCAGAATAAAGGGAGAAAGAGGGAAGGAAGGGCCACAGCTTCCTTGTGAAGATGTGATCAGGAAGATGTATGCATCCCCTTCACCAGAGCTACAAGAAAAGCTGGTGGATGTAAGAGCTGGTTTGGAGAGTGTGTGCCCAATTAAAATTTGACAAATTCTATTACTAAAAGGAAGAAAGGGAGACGTGATGTGAAGGATAGTAGACAAACTGTTAGGTCTAATAACCACTCTAAGTAAAGATTAGTATCATTTTCATTTTATATATGGAGAAATTGGGGCTCAAGGAGATTAAAGATCACATCATTCGTCAGGAAGAGGACAGAAATCATGACAAGATTCCATTTTAGTCCCCCATTTCTTATCATCTTTGTCTCTCATACACACACACACACACACACACACACACACACACAAACAGCATGGCTCAGTGTTCTGTGCTTAGATGGAATTTACTCCATTTTCATCCTTGGAATCTCATTTCAGCCTTGATCTATTAAGGAGAATTTAACCAACAAGACAAGGAAGTAAGTAGAGGTGAGGGTTAGAACTGGTCTGACCATCTACAGCAGAGCTTGCCTTCTCCTGGGTACAGTGGGCGCCTGGGGAAGGTGCCTCCAGGATAAGTGTGTTCTGATAATTCAGAACCTGGATCTTGGTTGGAGAGGTTTGTAAATAATGAGTCACGAGTCCCTGGTTTCTGAGCAACAAGAACAAACAGGCCCTTAGTAGGTATGGTGGGCACATATCTTGCGTACTGGGATAATCCTTATTACAGCTGTTGTCCCAGTGCACTTATTAAAACTGTCCCCCTCAAAATTGCCCTAGTTCAAATGATGAATTATATGGTCACCCTATCAATAGCCCTATGTTCCCATTGTTATTCAGCCTTAAAAATATTGGGGCAAAGACTACACAGATGTTGGACAGCTAACTAAGCAGAAAAGGTGCCTAAATAAGAGTCCCTGAATTTGACTGCCATTGTAAAGTCCTAGGAAGAAACTCATCAGCTGTCTAAGTTAACAGTAATTCCATTCCTCTGGATAAGCCCAAATAATCTAATTATAAAGGTTAATTTTATAATTCATTCTTAGATTACCAAAAGGAGTAAAAATGTCTTGGAGGGTGTTTTATGCTGCAGCATCATTAATGATTAAAATGTCTGGGCACAGAAGCATGTATAGTTACAAATTATTCAAACCACATAAGACTTCGTAAAATTCCATCTATGAGAGGCATTCAATAAATAACCCAGAATTCATCTATTTCATGTCTATGCCCTTTGGTTTCAATGACATTCTCATTTTTCAAAACAATATTGAGTTACACTGCACATGGAGTTTCAGAAAAGTTCTTCCCAGTTAATCAAAATTTACTCAATTTGTAGCACAACAATTTTATTGCCCAGAGGTCGTTATTGACACTCTACATCTATGAACCTGGTTGAAAAAAATCCTAGAGGGAGACTTGCAAAATGACAGTCCTCAAGTAACTTTGTTTTTCGGGAGGGATCAGAAGAATGAAATTAAAGATCAACACGTAAAAGAAGTTTCTGCTTCTTGAAGTTAGAATGAAGTAAAGGACACACTCATTATCTACGAATAATGGGCAAAAGAAAAAAAACAGCAATCTAAAGTGAGCTCACTTAAAACAGAGAAAAAATTGTACAGTAAGTGAAAAGAACTTTTCATAGGATTCAAGAAATTAAAACCTGCAGATTTTGGTGTAACTTTCCATCAAAACTGTACTTCAGCATGTACCATATTTCATTTGATCTTTAAATGACCATAAAGAGGATTTCTTTATAAAAATGTGTGAGGGCTTCATTGGTCTCCCCAGGGGAGTCTCCTCCACATGTTCATATCCAAATATTCTTAGCTATACAGTCTCCGTGTCCTTCTTTCCTCTCAGCCGTCAATAAGTCTAACTCTACCAGGGCCTCATTTATCAAAGTCTTAGCTTGTGTGATTTTAAGCAGTTTTCTAACATCACTTCCATCAACCTCATGAAATCCCTATCTTTGGTAAGATTTGCCTTTTTCTTTGCAATCAATGTGTACTGTATTAACAATGAATTGCTGGTTATTCTAAACAACAAATGATCCTGGAATCCAATCAACAAAGACATTGATGTGCTAGGAATCAACACAACATGAAGCAGAATATTTGAAAGGGAATAACTTTATGACTGTTTGGTCTACAGACAATATCTTCCTTTGAAGGCCCCCATGGCAACTGTATAGGAGCAGGGCCTTAGGTAATAATCCCAGGCAGCCAGAACTCCCCGACTTTAGGTTTGAGCCCCAACTCCATCAACTTGATCTGTGGTCTTGAGGTGGCCACTTCATCTCAATAATCTTACAAGCCTAAAACACCCAGATTCTTTTTCTGGGGTCTAAGAAGTTCTGCATATATTTTTTAATGTGCGTGCTCTCAGGGAGTGTGCTCATGTTCCTTTCAATTCTCATTAAGAATCTAAACCAGTAATCATGAAGTATCACACATGATCTCTAAAGCTGCTTCCAGCTTTCACATTCTCTGATTTCTGATTTTTCCCTGGGTAAAACTATCTATAGGGAATGAAAGTAGAAGCTTGGGTAAGGCCACAGGAAAAAAAAAATCTGTAAATGGTTACCAGTAATTAGTGCTGAAATGTATGTAGGTAATCCATCAATTCTACCCAATGATCCACCTCCCAGCAAACCCTGGAGGCTTGTTTGGAGAAACTAAATTAAAGATTTTCAAGTTTGCTGTTTCAGAGAAGGCAAAATGTTATAGAGAAGATTTAATGATGTATGTGCAAATTGTTAAAGAAATATTGGACACTCAGTTCAATCCAAGGATTTGAAACATCACTAAATAATTACCAACCTATTGTAGTAATTAATTATGACTAAGATCATTGCAAATATCAGAGCTGGAAAGATAGAAAATGACACATACTATCTGATGTGGGCAGAGCAAATAGGGTTTCTGAAAGCTGTAGTAACTGGTCCTTTAATACAGCTATTCTAAATCTTGACATCATCATAGCTATAACTTTATTAAATATCAAATTTACCTTCTGAACTTTAAAGACACCTCCATATGATATTTTTGTAACAACAAGTAGAAAAGAAAAATTGGGAAAATGCTTTTATGACATCAGTTCCACTTTCAAGACTCTTTAGAATCTTCTTCATTGGATTAAAAAAATCTGAGTCTCATTTATTTACTCATCAGGAATTCAGGATGGGGAAATCTGGTATGACATTATTACATTAGTGTGTATAAAATCTTGACAATATTTGGCAGTGGAGAGGCTAGGGCCCAGGACTGCAGGAAAATAATTTATATTTTTTATTTAGCATTCATAGGCAAATAGAACCTACTCATCTATCAATGTGGTCTTAAAAAGTGTATGGAAAGACTTGAAGCAGTTATAGAGAGTAAATTAATTCAAATATAATCAGAAATTAGAACACAAATATTTGTTAAAGTGATTTACTGATGTACTTTCTCAGCCAGAGAAATTTTTTTGTTTTTTAAAGGGGTTGGAGAGACCATTTGTTAGACTCCTGATCAGACCTGATTCCTTACAGGTATGAAAAAATCATATGAACAAAACAACCTAACCTGTCTGGAAAGACAAAGAGCATAGTTTACTAATTCTAGAATATGCTAGGATTAAGATTCAAATTGGACAGAAATAGTAAGTAACTGACAATAAGAAGAAATTACTTCTTATTGTCAAATTTTCATAGGCCAGGAGCCTATGAAAATCACAAATTTTCCAAATCGCACCATGTGAAAGTAAATTAATAGTTTTGAAAGAGACTGATAGGTTTTCATGACCATGTAGTAGTGCTCATTTTGAACACTGTGGACATTTGCCCTCCCAGCATTCATTTTCCCTTCTTTCTCCTACTTTTCCACTGGGATCCTCCCTTCCCCACTGTTAGTCCATAGGTCTATGGAAGTCCATCCAGAGCTCCTCCTTGTGCTCAAATATGTGACTTGGGCCTGACAAATTATAGCAGCTCTTCCTTTTAGTCACAGTGATTGGAAGAGTAATGAGTATGACCAGAGTATGGTAATAATATTGAATGTCTGGGCTGTTGGGGATGCAACTGAAAACAGTCCTCTTTCTCTAGACTCAAACCTAGTAGGGTATGATAATGTAACTGCTGTAGCAGCTGTACCAGGCACCATCTTGTGAAACTCGAGTATGATATATTGCTACCATCTATGCCTCAGACCTCACTCCAGTTTAATCAAAAAGGTGCAGTTCTGAATCATGCGCTGCATTTGTCCTGTCTGAGAAGTCCCCATTCGTGTAGAACAGTTTCCCAGTTTTTCTTTGGCTTTCCTGACCTTGAATCTTTTGAAGATTATAGGCCAGTCACCTTTGGAATTTTTCTTGACTTGGGTTTTTCTGATATTTCCTCACAGTTGGATTGAGATTGTACATCTTTTGCAGGAATATCACAGAAGTTCTTCTAAAGGCCTTGCATCAGGTGGCACAGGATTTCAATGTGTCTCACTGTTGATATTTGCTCTCTTTGGCAACTTGAAAAGGTGACATCTGCCAGATGTTTTCACTAGAAGCTTACCTTTTTCCCCTTTTCAATTGATAAGTGCTCTGAGAAGTACTTTGAAGTACTATTTTTTGTAAATCAAACTTCCATTTACTTATTTATATCTGAATGGATTCATAGTTTCCTATTTTGTTTCATGGGTTATAGTTTTTCATGTTCATTATTTCTTCTGAAGCACAAATTGTCCCAATTTAGCCTGTCTCACTTGTTTCTGAGTCTTTGTGACCTATCTTCATCATTTGCTGATCACTTATTTTTCTGGCTCTGTGCTATAGAAAGATCTTGAACTCAACCCCACTGTGGACACACCGAATCTACAGCTGCGTTTGGAACAATTTCCTCTGAAAACTAGCTGAACAGCTCCTACGCATGGGCAAACAAGAAGAAGGCCACAATGAAGTGGGCAGGAGGGGCTGAGACACAATCTCACCATAAAGCACACGCCCAGCACAGCGACCCACAATCAGGAGGGAACTCACAAACCCAGAGCTTCAACCTGAGGAGTGAACTTTTCACATCCCACTTCAGGCACTCCAGATTTTTAAGACCTGCACCTGACAGATGAGCCCCCAAAACATGAAAACCAATGTGGGACTCACTTTCTCAAGATCCAAGAGGCTGTGGTGAACTGAGTGATGTCTCTTGAAGGGCTTATGTGTGGACTCACTCAGTCCTAGGCCCAGTGCAGAAGCAGCTATTTGAAAAGTGCCCAGACCTTATACAAAAGGGATTCATTTGCTAATCTTATTAAAGCATCAACCAGAGACGCAGGGTCTGTTGGGATACTCTCCAGAGATGAAGGAGATGGCAGGCACATTTTTTAAGCTTTCACTACACTTTGCTAAAGCTGGCAGGATGCCTTTTTTTTTTTTAAACACTTTAACTCCCTTTCTCCTCAGTGGGTGGCATCTTTACCCTCCAACCAGCGGGTTCCCTCTTTGCACTCTCCCTCTGCATCTTTTATAGGGGAGCTTTTATAGATGTCTGAAGCCCTGGATCTTATGTCTGGTGCCCTGATTTTTGCAGCTGCAGGCCAGGGACGCCCCTTGATGACAGTTCTGGAGGTCAGGGGAGCTTGCCTTCCTGGGTCTCCTGGGACTGTAATAATTGGAAAGATAGTTTTTGGCAGACTACCACCCTCCAGGGCACTGCACAGATAGCAGACTGAAATACAACCCCAGGTGTTCAAAGAAAGAGGCCTATTTGCTTATTCTGGAGCCTGGGGGGCAGGATTCAGGTTTGGAACACATCTAGAGGCCTAAGGAGGGGTTCTCAGGGAACACAGGCCAAGTGACACACCATTCCTGTGCTCCCCCTCTGCCACATTAGACCTTACCAGTTTCTAAGAAAGGAGATTATACGCTTGTCATATAATAATAATAATAATAATAATAATAAAAAATCAGGAGCGCTGATTTTTGTGACTGTTGCCCAGGGGATTCCTCCAGATTACCTGGTCTGGTAGCTTTCAGGGCTTGCACTTGCAGTCCCACAGGAATGTATATATTTGCATACTCTACAAGCTGCTGCCTAAGAATCTGACTTCTAATCAGCTTGAATCTAGGTGCTTACTCAGATCTCCCTCTTTGGGACACTGACAAATCTTAGCACACCCTCAACTACTGGGTGCTACTAAAAACCGAATAGGCTGCTTGGATAATCATGAAAGCTTGAGAGACAATGAAAAGCTAGGACAAGGTAGATGATAAGGTTTATCTCCTACATGAGGCCACTCCTTGAAGACGAGGACAGATGGCTGTTCCATCTAATACATAAAACAAGCACAGAGAGTCAAGCAAAAAGAGGAAACAAAGAACAAGATAAAATGTCAGGAAAAATTTTTAATAAAATGGAGAGAATTATCTACCTGATAAAGAATTTAAAGTAATGGTCTAAAGACAGTGACTAAACTTGGGAGAGGCATGGATAAACACAGCAAGAATCTCTTTTTCTTTCTTTTTTTCAAGACACTGAATACATTTTTATTGAGACTTTTAGTTTACAACATGAGGTAAAAGGAAAGTCATTCAACTTTCCCTCTAATATCAGAAATAAGACTGTAAGACAGTTGCCACTTTTGTTCAACATAATACTGAAAGTCCTCACCAAGTAAATTAGGCAAGACAAAGAAATAAGTACAATTGGAAAGGAAGAAGTAAAATTGTAACTATTTGCAGATGACATAATATTATATACAGAAAAGCCCTAAAGACTCTACCAAAATAGTGTTAGAACTAATCAAAGGATTCAGAAAAAAAAATCACAGGATACAAAATCAATATATAAAAATCTGTTGCATTTTTAATAACACTATCAGAAAGAGAAGTTTAAAAAACAAACTCATTTACAATTGCATCAAGAAGAATAAAATATCTAGGAATAAATTTAATCAAGAAGGTGAAAGACATGTGTAGAAGGGCAGAAGTATGCCACAGAATGGCATACATGTAAAAGACATGTATGCCAAAAACTGTAAGACACTGATGAGAGTAATTGAAGAAGACACAAACAAATGGACAGATATTCTGTGCTCATGGATTGGAAGAATTAGTATCTGTTAAAATACCCATATCACTGAAAGCAATCTATAGATTCAATGTAATCTCTATCAAAATTCCAGTGGCATTATTGACAGAAATAGAACAAAAAATTCCAAAATTTGTACAGAACTGCAAAAGACCATGAATACCCAAGGCAGTCTTGAGAAAGAACAAACTGGGGAGAGGGGTACCTTGATTGCTCAGTAGGTTAAGGGTCCAACTCATGATTTGGGCTCAGGTCATGATCTCATGGTCATGGGATCAAGCCCCACAAAGGACTGCATGCTCAGCAGGGAGTCTGCTTACGATTCTCTCTCTCTTCTCCCTCTACCTAGGCCCCTCACCCTGCTCCCATTCTCTCTCTCAACTAAATAAATAAATATTATTAAAAAAGAACAAAGCTGGAAGCACTGTGCTCCCTGATGTCAAATTGTACTAAAAAGCTATAATAATTGAAATGGTATTATATTGTCATAAAAATAGATACATAGATCAATGAAACAGGAGAGCCCAGAAATAAACCCATGCATATATGGTCAATCAATTTACAACAGAGGAGCCAAGAATACACAATATGTAAGAGACAGTCTCTTTAATAAGTGGTGTTGGGAAAACTACACAATCACATGAAAAGAATAACGTGACCCCTATCTTAAAACATACACAAAAATTAACTCAAAATTGATCAAAAGATAACCTTGAACATAAGACCTGAAACCACAAAACTCCTAGAAGAAAACATAGATGGTAAGCTCCTTGACTTGTCTTGGTGATGAGTTTTTGAATCTGACTCTAAAAACAAAGACAACAAAAGCAAAAATAAACAAGCAGGATTGTATCAAATCAAAAATCTTTTACACAGCAAAGGAAATTATCAACAAATAGAAAAGGAAAACTACTGAAAGGGAGAAAAATTTTCAGATCGTATTTCTGATAAGGAGGTAATGTGGAAAATATATAAAGAACTGATACAACTCAGAAAGAAAATAAATAATCTGGTTTTAAAAAGCAGAAAGGACTTGAATAGACATTTTTTCCTAAAAAAGATATACAGATAGCCAAAAAGTATATGAAAAGATGCTTAACATCACCAATCACCAGGGAAATGCAAATAAAAATCATGACATATCACCTCATGCCTCCTGTTAGAAATGCAATAACACTAGCATTTTTCATAGAACTGAAACAAACAATTCTGAAATTCACATGGAACCAGAAAAGACCCCAAATAGCCATAGTAATGTTGAAAAAGAAAACTGAACCTGAATGCATCACGATTCTGAACTTCAAACTGTATTATAAAGCTGTAATTATCAAGACTATATGGGTACTGGCACAAAAAGAGACACACAGATCAATGGAATGGAATAGAGCGACCCTCAACTCTATGACCAACTAATCTTCAACAAAGCAGGAAATAATATCCAATGGGAAAAAAACAGTATCTTCAACAAATGCTATTGAGAACACTGGACAATAACATGCTAGGCCACTTTCTTACACCATAAACAAAAACAAGTTCAAAATGGATGAAAGGGGGGAAGGGGGCAAGATAGCAGGGGAGTAGGTGACTCTATTTCAACTGGTCTCCTGAATTGAGCTGGATATCTACCAGAGCACTCTGAACATCCACGAAACTAGCCTGAGATGTAAGATTATACACTTGTGGATCTCTATGGGGGCAGAGGATCATCAGTAGAGAGGTACAAAAAAATGGAGTTGGGATTGAGCAGAAAGATATGAGATGATAAACAGAAGGGGAGGGAGCCACCAGAAGCAAGCCATTGGAAAGTAACACCCCATAGGAAAAGTGCCCTGTGCTTGGGGACCAGCGATAGCTTGGAGACCAGCAGATGCAAGATGGGAAGGGACTGATAACAGCACTCAAACAGAACAAAGGGCCTTAAGGGACAATTGCTGGGACCAGGTGGTCACAGGCATGGACCTAAGCCCATGGCCCCAGGATGGCTGCAGCTGCAGCTGCAGCCTGCCAGCATCTGAGAGGACCCAGCATGAGTCAGTGGTCCTGGGAATAGCAGACCCTGAGGCCAGGCTTGCCTGGATGGGTACTGCTCATGGTTTTGGTGGCACAGGGGTGCAGAGACAAGCAGGGGTTTAGGTTGACCACTGAGAGAGTCACTGTGTGCACACACCGCCTGTGGGAGGCTGTGGTATTCAATGGGGCTTGCAGCGGGGAGACTGTGTGTTCTGGAGGATTCAGAGAAAAGCAGTCTTTGGCTTCTCTCTGAGGCAGAGGTCAGGGTGCAGACAGTTTATTTTGCTCCAAAAAGCCTCCAAAAAGCCACCAGAGAACAAAAGCCTCCAGAAAACTAAAGCCAGAAAAACCAGTTTCCCCAGAGCCCAGCCCTTTGATACAGGGCAGGGCAACTTTGCCCAAGCAGGACAGACTGAAAAACAATAAACAATGAGGCAGGCCCCTCTTCTAGAAGACAAACTGAAAGAACAAGTGGACAACAACCACAGGGTCCCCATAATACTGCAAAACCCCAACACCAGGGGGAAAACAGTATATTAAGCTCCTGGTATTTCCTCACAGCCTATATATTTCTTAGATACAACTCTTCTCTCTCTCTCTTCTAAATTCCTTCTCATTATTTTTTTTTTTTTGCTCACTTATCATATCAGCTAGATGTTTAATACAACATATTCCATAGTAACTTTTTAACTTGAACTTTTTCATACATACTTTTTTCTTTCCCTTGTTTATATATATAGATATGAGCTTCAGTGTAGTCTTTTATTCCCCTATTCAATATTAACTTTATATATATATATATACATATATATATATACACATATGTATATATATATATGTATATATATATATACACCAGTTTTAATTTCCCTGTATCTCTGGAAAGTTGAGTTCTCTAACAAAGATAACAAGATACACCAGGAAGAATTGAAATACCCTTTCTCGCCCATATTGAGGGATTATAACAACCTTGCCATCACCCAACCTTTTTATTATTTTTTTTTCTTTTGTCAGTCTTTTTGTTTGCTTGTTTTTGTACTTTATGAATCTTACTCTTAGGGCTCATTTTGGCTGGGGTTTTTGGTTTTCTCTTTTTTCTTTTTTTTTTTTTTCTTTTCTTTTTGGCTGTGAATCCTGATTGCTTCAAAACTTCCCAGGGTGCACCTGCACCTGGACAGTGTTTGATGTTTTTGGCTATACATCTGCTCAACCACAACTCAACAGAATGACAAGGAGAAGGAATTCCCAGAAAGAAAAGATGTAGAGACAATGGCCTCTCCAGCAGTTCTAATGGATATGGAGCTAAGCAAGATGTCAGAAATAGACCTCAGGGTGGCAGTTATGAAGACAATAGTCAGACTGGAGAAAACTATTAATAGCAACATAAATTCGTTAAGGGCAGAAGTGAGAGCAGATCTGGCAGAACTTAAAAATACTATTAATGAGGGGCGCCTGGGTGTCTCAGTAGGTTAAGCCTCTGACTTCGGCTCAGGTCATGATCCTAGGGTCCTGGGATCGAGTCCCACATTGGGCTGTCTGCTCAGCAGGGAACCTGCTTCTCCCCCTCTATCTGCCTGCCTCTCTACCTACTTCTGCCTACTTGTGATTTCTCTCCCTGTCAAATAAATAAATAAATCTTTTTTAAAATGCTATTAATGAGATACAATATAATCTAGATACTCTTAGGAGTTAGGTTAAATGAGGCAGAAGAATAAATTAGTGATGTTGAAGACAAACTGATAGAAAAGAAGGAGCTGGAGGAGGCATGGAAGAAACAGCTTAAAATTCATGAAAACAGAATTAGAGAAATAAATGATGCTATGAAACGTTCCAATGTCAGAATTACTGGGACCCCTGAGGAGGTAAAGACAGAGAGAAAGAGAGAGAGGACTAGAAGATATATTTGACCAAATTGTAGCCAAGAACTTCCCTAATCTGGGTAATGAAACAAGTAATCATGTCCTAGAGGCAGAGAGGACACCCACCAAGATCAATGAGGGCAGATCAAGCTCCAGGCATGTAATAGTAAAACTCGTAAATCTTAGAGCCAAGGAAACGATTTTTAGGGCAGTTAGGGGGAAGAGATTTCTTATGTACAGAGGGAGGAACATCAGAAAAATGGCAGACCTGCCCACAGAGACCTGGAAAGCCACAAAGGACTGGCAAGACATATTCAGGGTACTAAATGAGAAGAATATGCAGCCAAGAATTCTTTATCCAGCAAGGCTGTCATTCATAATAGATGAAAACATAAGACACTTCCAGGACTGGCAGAGACTGAAAGAATATGTGACCACTAAGCCGGCCCTGTAAGAAATATTAAGGAGGAGCTCTATAAAAGGAGAAAGACCCCGAAGTGATACGGAACAGAAATATATAGAGACAATCCATAGAAACAAGGACTTCACATGGAACATGATGACAATAAAATCTTATCTATCAATAATCACTCTCAAGTGAATGACCTAAATACTCCCATAAAATGGCACAGGTTGCAGAATGGATAAAAAGACAGGGCCCATCCATATGTTGTCTATAAGAGACCTAAAGATACATCCAGACTGAAATTGAAGGGATGGAGAACTATATTTCATGCCAATGGACATCAAAAGAAAGCTGGGGTAGCAATTCTCATATCAAACAAATTAGATTTTAAGCTAAAGACTATAGTTAGAGATACAGAAGGACACTATATCATTTTTTTTAAATTTATTTCTTTTCAGTGTTCCAGCATTCATTGTTTATGCACCAGACCCAATGCTGCATGCAATATGTGCCCTCCATAATACCCACCACCAGGCTCACTCAACCCCCCACGCCCCTCCCCTCCAAAACCCTCGGTTTGTTTCTCAGAGTTCAGAGTCTCTCATGGTTTGTCTTCCCCTCCAATTTTCCCCAACTCACTTCTCCTTTCCATCTCCCAATGTCCTCTGTGTTATTCCTTATGCTCCATAAGCAAGTGAAACCATATGATAATTGACTCTCTCTGCTTGATTTATTTCACTCAGCATAATCTCTTCCAGTTCTGTCCATGTTGATACAAAAGTTGGGTATTCATCCATTCTGATGGAGGCATAATATTCCATTGTATATATGGACCATATCTTCTTTATCCATTAACTCATTGAAGGGCATCTTGGTTCTTTCCACCGTTTGGCTATTGTGGACATTGCTGCTATGAACACTGGGGTACAGATGGCCCTTCTTTTCATTACATCAGTATCTTTGGGGTAAATACCCAGTAGTGCAATTGCTGGATCATAGGGTAGCTCTATTTTTAATTAGGAATCTCCACACTATTTTTCAAAGTGGCTGAACCAACTTGCATTCCCACCAACAGTGTAAGAGGGTTCTCCTTTATCCACATCCTCTCCAACACTTGTTGTTTACTTTTCTGTTAATTTTGGCCATTCTTACTGGTGTAAGGTGGTACTCAATGTGATTTTGATTTGAATTTCCCTGGTGGCTAATGATGAACATTTTTTCATGTGTCTGTTAGCCATTTGTATGTCTTCATTGGAGAAGTGTCTGTTCATGTCTTCTGCCCACTTTTTGATGTGATTATCTATTTTGTGTGTGTTGAGTTTGAGGAGTTCTTTATAGACCTTGGATATCAGCCCTTTGTCTGTGACACTTTATCATTCTTAAAGGGTTTATCCAACAAGAAGATCTAACAGTTGTAAATATCTATGCCCCCAACATGGGAACAGCCAACAATATAAGCCAACAGTTAACCAAAATAGAGACATATTGATTATAATACATTAATTGTGGGAGACCTTAACACTCCACTCTCAGCAATAGACAGATCAACTAAGCAGAAAATCAACAAAGAAACAAAAGCTTTGAATGACACACTGGACCAGATAGACCTCGTATATACACAGAACATTTCACCCTAAAACAACAAAATAGTCATTCTTCTCAAGTGTGCATGGAACTTTCTCTAGAACAGACCACATACTGGGTCACAAATCAGGTCTCAACCAATACCAAAAGACTGAGATTATTCCCTGCATATTCTCAGATCACAATGCTGTGAAACTGGAACTCTATCACAAGAAAGTTTGGAAGAAATTTGAACACATGGAAGCTAAAGACCATCCTGCTCAAGAATGTTTGGGTCAATCAGGAAATCAAAGAAGAACTTAATCAATTCATGGAAACCAATGAGAATGAAGACACATCGATCCAAAACCTATAGGACATGGCGAAGGTGGTCCTAAGGGGGAAATACATAGCCATCTAAGCCTCACTCAAAAACACAGAAAAATCTCAAATACACAAACTATCTTTACACCTTAAATATCTGGAGAATCAGCAACAAATTAAAATTAACCCACACATGAGAAGGGAAATAATTAAGGGTAGAGCAGAGATCAATGAATTAGAAATGAGAAATATAGAATACATGAAGGAAACTAGAAGCTGGTTCTTTGAAAGAATTAATAAGATCAACAAACCACTGCCAGACTTATCCAAAGATAAGAGAAAGGACCCAAATCAATAAAATTATGAATGAAAGGGGAGAGATCATGACTAACACCAAGGACAGAAATACAATTATCAGAATTTATTATCAACAGCTATATTTCAATAAATTAAGCAACCTGGAAGAAGCGGATGCATTCCTGGAAATGTATAAACTACCAAGACTGAAACAGGAAGGAATTGACAACCTGAATAGACCAATAGCCAGTTATGAGATTGAAGCATAACCTCCCAAAACACAAGAGTCCCAGGGCCTGATGGATTCCATGGGGGAATTCTACCAAACATTCCAAGAAGAAATATACCTATACTCCTGAAGCTGTTCAAAAAATTGAAACAGAAGGAAAACTTCCAGACTCTATGAGGCCTGCATTACTTTGATCCCAGGTAATGATCCCATTACCTTGATCCCTCATACCTTGAAAGGTATCAAGACCCCACCAAAAAGGAGAATTTCAGACCAATATACCTGGTGAATCCAGATGCCAAATTCTTAACAAGATCCTAGCTAATAGGATCCAACAGTAGGTTAAAAGGTTTATCCATCATGACCAGGTGGGAATCATCCCTGGGATGCAAGGGTGGTTCAACATTCACAAATCAAACAATGTGATGGAACACACAAGAGAAGAGAAAATAACCACAGGATCCTCTCAATTAATACAGAAAAAGCATTTGACAAAATACAGCATACTTTCCTGATTAAAACATTTTAGAGTATAGGGATAGAGGGAACATTCCTCAACTTCATAAAATCCATCTATGAAAAACTCACAGTGAATATCATTCTCAATGGGGAAAAGCTGAGAGCCTTCCCATTGATATCAGGAACATGACAAGGATGCCCACTTTCACCACTATTGTTCAACACCGTACTAGGAATCCTAGCAACAGCAAATAGACAACAAAAAGAAATAAAAGGTATTCAAATTGGCAAAGAAGAAGTCAAACTCTCTTTCTTCACAGATGACATGATACTCTATGTGGAAAACCCAAAAGTCTCCATCCCCAAATTACTAGAACTCATACAGCAATTCAGTAATGTGGCAGGATAAAAAAATCAATGCACAGAAATCAGTTGCTTTCTTATACACCAACAATGAAACTGTAGAAAGAGAAATTAGAGAATCGATTCCATTTACAGTAGCACCAAAACCCATAAGATACCTTGGAATAAACCTAGCCAAAGAGGTAAAGGATCTATACTCTAGGACTTACAAAACACTCATGAAAGAAACTGAAGAAGACACAAAAAGATAGAAAAACATTCCATGCCCATGGGTTGGATGAAAAAAATCATTAAAATGTCTATGTTGCCCAGAGCCATCTATATTTTAACATGCCATCACAATCAAAATACCGTTGACATTTTTCACAGAGTTGGAACAATCCTAATATTTGTATGGAACCAGAAAAGACCCCAAATTGCTAAGGAAATGTTGAAAAAGAAAAAACAAACCTAGGGGCATCATGTTGCCTGATTTTAAGCTATATGACAAAGTTGTCATTACCAAGACAGCATGGTACTGGCACAAAAACAGACACATAGACCAATGGAACAGAACAGAGAGCCCAGATATGGATTCTCAACTCTATGGTCAACTAATCTTTGACAAAGCAGGAAAAAATATTCAATGGAAAAAGACAGTCTCTTTAATAAATGGTGCTGGGAAAATTGGACAGCTATATACAGAATAATGAAACTGGACCACTCTCTTACACCATACACCAAAAAATAAACTCTAAATGGATGAAAGACCTCAACGTGAGACAGGAGTCCTCAAAATCCTATAGGAGAACAAAGACAGTAACCTCTTCGACATCAGCCACAGCAACTTCTTTCAAGACACACCTCCAAAGGCAAGGGAAACAAAAGAGAAAATGAACTTTTGGGACCTCATCAAGATAAAAAGCCTTTTGCACAACAAAGGAAACAGTCAACAAAACAAAGAGGCAAACTACCGAATGGGAGAAGATATTTGTAAATGATACTGCAGACAAAGGGCTGATATCCAAGATCTATAAGGAACTTCTAAAACTCAACATCTAAAAACCAAATAATCCAGTCAAGAAATGGGCACAAGACACAAACAGACACTTCTCCAAAGAAGACATACAAATGGCTAACAGATAACATGAAAAAGTGTTCATCATTAGCAATCAGGGAAATTCAAATCAAAACCACTCTGAGATATCACCTTACACCAGTTAGAATGGCAAAAATCAATAAGGCAAGAAACAGAAAATGTTGGAGAGGATATGGAGAAAAGGGAACCCTCTTACGCTGTTGGTGGGAATGCGAACTGGTGCAGCCACTTTGGAAAACAGTGTGGAGGTTCAGCAAAAAATTAAAAAATAGAGCTACCCTATGACCCAGCAATTGCACTACTGGGTATCTACCTCAAAGATACAGATGTAATGAAAATAAGGGCCATATGCACCCCAGTGTTTATAGCAGCAATGTCCACAAGAGCCAAACTGTGGAAAGAACCAAGATGCCCTTCAACAGATGAATGGATAAAGAAAATGTGGTCCATATATACGATGGAATATTACTCAGCCATCAGAAAGGATGAATACCCAACTTTTGCATCAACATGGATGGGACTGGAGGACATTATGCTAAGTGAAATAAGTCAAGCAGAGAAAGCCAATTATCATATGGTTTCACTTATTTGTGGAACATAAGGAATAGCATGGAGGACATTAGGAGAAGGAAGGGGAAGATGAAAGGGGAGAAATCAGAGTGGGAGACGAACCATGAGAGAAGAGACTATGGACTCCAGGAAACAAACTGAGGGTTTTAGAAGAGAGGAGGGTAGGGGGATGGGTTAGCCTGGTGATAGGTATTAAGGAGGGCAGAGATTGCATGGCACACTGGGTGTTATACACAAACAATGAATCATGGAACACTACAACAAAAACTAATGATGTACTGTATGGTGATTAACATAACACAATAATAAAACAAAACAAACAAAAACAAAATGGATGAAAGACCTAGATGTAATACAGGAATCCATCAAAATCCTAGGGGAATGTAGGCAGCAACCACTTGGATCTTGGCCACAACAACTTCTTGCTAGACATGTCTCCAAAAGCATAGGAAACAAAAACAAAAATGAACTACTGACTTCATCAAGATAAAAAGTTCCTGCACAGTGAAGGAAACAATCAACAAAACTAAAAGTCAACCCATGGAATGGGAGAAGATATTTGCAAATGATATTACAGATAAAGGGCTGGTATCCAAGATCTATAAAGAACTTCTCAAACTCAACAACCAAAAAGCAAATAATCTAGTCAAGAAATGAGCAGAAGATAGGAACAGACATTTCTCTGAAGAAGACATACAAATGGCTAACAGAGGGGCACCTGGGTGGCTCAGTGGGTTAAAGCCTCTGCCTTCGGCTCAGGTCATCATCCCAGGGTCCTGGGATTGAGTCCCGCATGGGGCTCTCTGCTCAGCGGGGAGCCTGCTTCCTCCTCTGTGCCTGTTTCTCTGCCTACTTGTGATCTCTGTCTGTCAAATAAACAAATAATATCTTTAAAAAGATAAATAAAAATAAAATAAAATAAAAACGTGATGGACTATAACTTTGACATAAAGCTTAGTTTCCCTCCTTTAAAAAAAAAAACACAAAACAACAAATGGCTAACAGACACATGAAAAAGTGTCTACTCAGCATCAAGGAAATACAAATCAAAACCGCAATGAGATACCACCTCACACCGGTCAGAATGGCTAAAACATTTTTTTAAATTTTATTTATTTGACAAACAGAGAGAGAGTAAGCAAGCAAACAAGCTGGAGGAGCAGCAAAGGGAGATGGACACAGGATTCAATCCCATGACCCTGAATCATGACCTGAGCCTGAGGCAGAAGCTTAACCAACTGAGCCACCCAGGTGTCCCCAGAATGGCTAAAATTAACAACTCAGGAAACAACAGATGTTAATGAGGATGCAAAGAAAGGTGGACTCTCTTACACTGTTGGTGGGAGTGCAAACTGGTGCAGCCACTCTGGAAAACAGTATGGAGGTTCCTCAGAAAGTTAAAAATAGAGCTACCCTATGACCCAGCAATTGAACTACTAGGTATTTTATCCAAAAGACACAAAATAGTGATTCAAAGGAGCACATGCATCCCAATGTTTATAGAAGCAATGTCCACAATTGCCAAAATATGGAAAGAGCCCAGATGTCCATGAACAGATGAATGATTAAAGGAGATGTGGTATATATATACAATGGAATACTATGCAGCCATCAAAAGAAATGAAATCTTGCCATTTGCAATGGTGTGGATGGAACTAGAGGTATTATCCTAAATGAAGTAAATCAGAGAAGCACCATGTGATTTAACTCATGTATGGAATTTAAGAAACAAAACTGATGAACATAGGGGAAGGGAAGGAAAAATAAAATAGGATAAAAACAGAGAGAGAGACAAACCATAAGAGACTGTTGACTATAGGAACAAACAGTGTTGCTGTAAGGGAGGGAGTTGGCAGGATGGGGTAATGGGGTGGTGGGCATTAAGGAGGGCACTTGATGTAATGAGCACTGGGTATTATATGCAACTGATGAATCACTAAATTCTACCCCTGAAACTAATAGTACACTACATGTTAACTAATTTGAATTTAAATTCAAAAAAAAGAAGAAAAACACACACAAAAAATCATATACAAAGAAAAAATAAGAAATTCTATTGTCAAAAAGATAAGAAATAATAAGTGGTGACAAGGATTCAGAGAAAAGGAAACCCTTACTCTTGGTGGGAATATAAACTGGTGCAGCCACTATGGAAAACAGTATGGAGTTTCCTCAAAAGTTGAAAAACAGAACTTTCATATGATCCAGCTATTCCATTTCTGGGTATTTATCTGGAGAATATGAAAACCAATTCTAAAAGATATATGCACCCCCATGTTTACTGCAGCATTACTTACAATAGCCAAGACATGGAGGCAACCTAAGTCTCCACTGACTGATGAATGAATAAATAGGATGTATAAACACACACACACACACACACACACACACACACACACACACTGGGATACTATCCAGTCATAAAGAAGAAGGAAATCTTGTTATTTGCAACAACATGGATGAATTCTAGAGGGCATTATGTCACGTGAAATAAATCAGACAGGGAAGGGCATAAACCATATGATCTCACTTCTGTGTGAAATCTAAAACAGCTCAAAAACCAAAATGCAAGAAAGCTCCAAGCTCAGAGACGTAGAAAAATGACTGGTGGTTGGCAGGGGTGGGAAGGCCTTGGGGTATAGGCAAAACAGGTACACAAAGTTAAAGAGTATAAACTCACAGTTATAAAATAAGTAAGTCCTGGCAATAGAATGCACAGCATTGTGCTCTAGTGAATAATACTGTAAAGTATTAAATACTGTAAAGTTCCTAATACATTTTTAGAGGCCTCATCCCAAGGAAAAATAAATTTGTAACTGTGTTGACACAAACATTAACTAGGCTTATTGTGGTCGTCATTTCATAGTATATGCAAATATATGTTGTGTGAATCACGATGCCATATACCTGGAAGTAATGTTACAGGTCAATTATACCCTATTGAAAAAATGGTAACAGGCAAGCTTTATTGGAGTGCTTACAGTTGGGAACTTTGAAAGGATGTGAATAAATAGCACTCCTTTTCCCTGATCAAATTCTAAACAAACTGAGAAATAAGACAAAAGAGTGGCTGATAGTGGCCAAAGTAGCACCTTGTTACAGATAGGGGCGAGGGGGCGGGAAATGGCTTGTTTCTATGAGCAAATACTTCTCTCCAGGGCCACCCCTACGATGGGCAAGACCCTGGAAAATATTTTTGTTGGGCTCTTGTCTATATAGAGAATTTGAATTAAAAAATATTATAAAATTCATGAGTCCAAGTGCGGTATTGTGATTTATAGAACAAATAATGAGTAGAGAAGACGTACTTACATACTTGTTTGTGGTCCTGTCAGTGCATGTGAGGATTTTTCATACAATTCAGGCATCACTTCTTCCTGTCCAGGTCCGTGTACTTTATTGTTTCCTATACGATGTTCCTAGCTATTTTCATATCTCTCACACTGAGAAAATGATAATAGCATCATTACTCATGATGCCATGGCCTTTCAGAACCTGTCTGTATTGAAACAATACAGGTCCTCTTGCCTCTGCAGTTCCCTAATTCCATTTACTTAATGCTGGTTACATCATTACTTCTGATGCTGCATCACCCAAAGTGTCACCTGAGAATAGCAGCATCCAATGATAGACTATATCAAAGGTCATTCCTGTGCTTTGTTGATGATGACCACATATGTGACCCTCATTGAGAATATGCAGGAAAATATGAATAATTTCATTTTCCAAATTCGTTACATGTAGTGTAGTGAATCTTACAGCATAAACAGAACATCATGTCTTCCAACTACATCGTCTCTTGAATTCCTTAGGCTATATTCTCTGCATTTCTAGAATGTCCTCTCTTTCCATGGGGACAGCACCCCTGCCTTCCACACACCATGAGCAGGGAGGAGGGGTGACAAGCAGTTCCCTCATCCAGCACAGTTTAAAGCCAACTGGTGAGAGCATTGCATCGGCCCTTTTGGAGGCAGGAGAGGGCATGAATGGAAAGGGCCTGCTGGCATTGTGGAGGAATGGTCTCAAGTGTCCTCGGAGGGGAAGGGCATACCTGCTGGGAGTTGGCACCCTGGGTGCTGGGGGTGGGGGTGGAACAGGGAAAAGGACACCTGCGGCCCCCACCTTGAGTCAGGTAGACCAGGAGGCACTTTGGTGATGTAGGTCCACATATGGAGCTCAAGCCAAGACCTCAACTTGGTTTACCTCTGATCCAAATCAGCTTGATTTTAGGGGCCTGATCTTGCTTACTCTTGGAAAAGAAACTTCCTGCCAATCAGCGGGAGACTTGCTGCCGAGGACGCCTTTCTGGAACCAGAGCCGGCTGCGGGGCCCGGGAATGCCCCCATGCGTGGGAGTCCAGGGCAGCCCTGGGAACGTCCCTTTGAGCTCACGTGCAGGGGAGAGGAGCAGAGGGCACCTGGAGACAGACACAGAGGTGGGGCCCACACTCACCCCTGCTCAGATGGCACCACCTGGCAGGCCAGTCCCAGGCCCTGAAGGGGGACTTGGAGAAAGGGACCTCCCGTTTTGAGAAAGGGACTTGGAGGCGCAGGACCCTCTGCGTCCAGGGGGAGAGGGTAGGTGTGAGGGCAGTGCCTCCTTGGCGAACCCCAGAGTCAGCGTGACCGAGCGGTCCTTCCAGCATTAGCAGTCTCCAAGCAGCGCTGCCCTGGGGAGAGCAGAGGCAAGGGCTCACTTCCCAGCAAAGAAAGGAGCTTTAGCTTGACTCACCTTAATTCTAACCAGAAGTGAGGGGTGGAGAGAGTCCAGGTGTGTCTCAGCAGTAGGGTTCCCTCCCCGTGCACGGAAACCCGGGGGGTGCAGACTAAGTGTTCCCACCTCACCCAAACTGTGTACCTGACAGGTTTCTAAGGACTGCACATGTCTGAACTCGCTCAGCCCCACAAGAGACGTGCCACCTGCCCCCTGTTTTATAGATGGAGGCAGCAGACACCTGGAGGTCAAGTAAGCTACCCGTGAGCTCACAGCTAGTACGTGGTCAGACTTGGGATTTAAACTCCGGCAACCTGGCTGAAGGAGGAAAGAAAGAGCAAACAAAGAAGAGGGAGGAAAGGGAACAGAGGAGAGTAAGCAAAAGCTAGGACCTGCTGCTTGGGGGGTAACGGGCAGGATCGAGCGTGTCAATATTGCCGCAGCTTCCCTCTTCTCAGGCTCTTTCAAGAAAGTTTGCCCAGAACGACCTTAAATTTGAAAGAAAAAATATTCTTCCCGGGTGCAAAGAACCTTATCCTCACTTTTGCAGACACCATCTTTGACATTAACAAGTCACTCAGGAATGCTGTTACCCAATTTACAAGACAAAATGTTCTCTTCATTGTGATTTTTCCCCCCCCCATCCAGCAGGTTTCCTACTTCAGGACCATTCAGCAATCACCGGGCTCCTAGGGATTATTAATCAGTATTGTCATACTTAAAAAGCCCCAAATTTCACCCTATACTTTCATTTTAATAGAAGGCCTGCTGCAGAGGAAGCCGTCAGGAATGCCAAGGCAGGCTAGACTCTGGTCTAGAGTAGATGAGATGCGCTTAACCTTCAAGCCCAGAGCTGAAGGAACAGGGTTTCCCATGAGGCCTTCTGCTGACTTTGCAGGGGTGAACTGTGGTGGCAGCAACCAGACCAGAGGTTAGATGGTGGAATTTTCTGCAAAGAGAGTCCAACCAGAGAAGGACAAGCTCATTTTTTTCAGACATTAATTATGGATGTCTTCCTGAATGCAGCGTGACACAACTTTCTCAGTGATTTGAGAGCAGAGCGTTACAACAATGCAGTCTCTTAAAGCATGGAGGGAAGGAAGGTTCTCTTGCTTCCCGGGTGAAGGACTGTGGCACATCCCCCTGTGAGCAGAGACATGGTAGGGAGTAATGAAGTAGAGCTGTGAGCGGGGACAGATCTCAGGCCCCTACCCTGCCTTTCCTGAACCTCAGGTGGATATACATTCCCAGTCCTGGCACTCGCTTTCTGAGCCAATATTCAACAGTATCCCCTACAGCCAACTGATCAGAGGTGAGGAGCTAGGCAAAGCCCATCTAGTGCCTTTGACTGTGGGAGACCCATAGGGTTTTAGGAGGGCCTCTGAGAACGAGTCAGGTTGTGGAGGTTGAAGTCAACTTTCCTAGGGGATGCTGCACTTTTTTGAGGCAAAGGTACAATTATACCTACATAAATATACACATGTGCATTTTTTGCTAATATGATAAAATGTTAATAATTCTTAAATTTTTAAAGCCATAAAGGTAGGTGATACACAGGGGTTTGTTAGTCTTCCAATTGCTCATGTCTTTTTGAAATGTTATTAAAATGTTGAGGTTTTTAAAAAAATATTGATATATCTTTTTAAAAATCCCTTAGAAGGTTAACATTTGTGCTCTGCAAATGTGGCAAATACCTGTGGAGAAAGTCTCAGTTGCTGGAACCTAGAGAACCACTGATATTTGCTTTTGTTTTCTGTCTCATTGTAGTTCTCCTGCTCTCCTGCTCTGCACACCCATTCTCTCTCCCCATGTCAAGACTTTCCTAACTTAAAACTGACCCAAAAATGGAAGCAGAAATAAAAGGAACTCACAAGTAAATGTCCTCATCTGCTCATTTGTCATTGTTTTCCCCCTTGGTGGGCTTGCAGCTGAGGACCTATGCACAAAGCAGGCAAATGCAACCGATTTCTCATTTCACCTTAGCAGCTGCTCTGATTCACCAAAGGATTACACTGGGCAAGAAAGTAGGAGCACAGCTTTTGGCCAAGTAGGACAACTGTTTGTGGTCAGAACACCTGAATTTAAGTCCTAGCTCTAGCACTTTCTGGCTGTGTGCACATGGACCAGCCACAGTCTCCTCCTTAAGGGAGGTCATGTATCAGTGATTTAATCGTTAACTATTCAATGATCCTAAGTACAAAGCAGTCTATAAATAGATAAGCTCCTTCTGCCAAGTTGCTTTGGCAATGCTCTCCCAGCCTCCATGGTATCTGTTACCGGAGATGATGAGGCCATGGGTTTTCATTAACCAAAAGGATTAGCTGTCTGGGACAAACTAGGGCAGAGCAAGACCATGTAGAATGGATTTAGCACAAATAACAGTAGGGACTCAATATTTACACCGATTCAATTATTTGCTTTCTACTTAGGCCTTACCAGTCTGTAGAAATACAACAGGCTTCCTTTGACCACATCACTGATCTTGCTTAGAGATATGGATAGTGATCACTGACGCTGTGGGGGCCACAGACACTGATAAGAGAAAAAAATTGTGGAGGCAGAATTCTCTCCATAGTCAATCTGTTACATAAACATCTGCATCTGCTGAGATCATGTTTTGCAGGCAGGAGAATAAAGCGATATAATATGTTTAGGCTCCTCTCTGGGCTTATTCTCTGTGTAATACGGGTAATTCCCAACTTCCAAATCATTTTTGATCCAGATGTAGTGTTTTCATCTCCACTGAAACAGTGTTACAAAGGGTTACTGAACTTGCAGGTGAGTCTGCAAGGACTATCAGTACCGCAGCTGGAAGTTACCTTATTGATACTTACCTTTACTCACTCACCTGGGCAGGAGGCAATATAACAGAGCATTGGAGTCAAATCCTGACTCCCCTACTTCCTAGCTATGTGGCCCTTGGCAGCTACTGATCCTTTTGATGCCTTTTATAGATTAGAACAGTCTACCTCTAACAATTTTTTAAAAATATTTTATTTATTTATTTGACAGATAGAGATCACAAGTAGGCAGAGAGGCAGGCAGAGAGAGAAGGAAGCAGGCTCCCCGCTGAGCAGAGAGCCCAATGCAGGGCTCTATCCCAGGACCCTGAGATCATGACCTGAGCCAAAGACAGAGGCTTTAACCCACTGAGCCACCCAGGCACCCCTACCTCTAACAATTTTTATTAGGATTTTTTTTTATTTTTTTGTTTTTAAATATTTTTATTTTAAAATATTTTTTTTATTTTTATTAGGATTTATTAGGATTAACTAAGATGATGCATATAAGTCTACCTATAAAAGTTCCTGACATATAGTATGCACTCAACAAATATTAGCTGATTTACTCACTACCCTACATCTTTCTTTTCCTCTTCTGTTCTTTATAACCCAAACAGCATTCAGCTCTTGTGAGTTACAATGTAGCAAATTTGACAGTTTGATAGTGGTGCTTACTCCTTGTCAAGCCCCAAGTAAGGCAGTTTCCAGGGTCTGTTATTTCTGGCCCACTAGCACAGTAACCAAAACGTGTAAGACATTTTGACCCAGATGCCGCACAGCCAGCAGGAAATCAAGGCTTCAGAACTGCCTACTTCTTGTTCCAATATCAGGTAAAAACACACTGAAGGCTTATGTGTACATGCCACAGAACACCAGGGCTAGAAGGGAAAGGGAATAAAAATATAGCACAGGAAAGAAGGTAAAACAGTTTTAAGTGTTGCTGTTTCCCTCCATTCTGCTCAGCCCCATCTCTGGAAAATCAATTTTCCAACTTCTCTGATTGTGAGATACCATGACCTGCTGCTGGGAGCCACAGGGCCAATCCCTCCACAGACCTCTTCAACCTGTACACATAGCACCATCGCTGTAGGTTCTTTCAGCTTGAGGGGATTTGGGAGAGCTAGTCACCTTGGGACTCAGTATCTGTTGCTCTTTCTTGGTTTGGTTTGTTTCTAGCTTCGATAACCATAGAAGAGCTTTTTTTTTTTTTTTTTTTTAAATATTTTATTTATTTATTTGACAGACAGAGATCACAAGGAGGCAGAAAGGGAGGCAGAGAAGGGGAGGGGAGAGCAGGCTCCCTGCTGAGCAGAGAGCCCAATGCGGGGCTCAATCCCAGGACTCTGGGATCATAACCCGAGCCTAAGGCAGAGGCCTTAACCTACTGAGCCATCCAGGTGCCTCCACAGAAGAGCTCTTAAAGCTCTGTGAGCCAGGCATTCCCGGGGCCGGGATGAAACCCTTCCCATCTAGTGATTCCAGTGGCTTGGGAGGGATGGACCGGCATGGAATAGAGCCTCCTCACTACAATGGAGACTTCAGGAGGTCAGAGAATTTGAATATCTTGTTTATAGTTGTGCCAGAGCAGCACTTGGTAAACATTTGTTAAGCAGATAGTAGCTTGGGATATTGCAAATAGGTCATCTGTTGAGTTTGCTGAAGCCATTTTATTAGCAGATTCTGGAAGGATGCCAGGCTGATATGTCCTAATATACTATTTCCAAAAGCGGACTAATTTCTATTAAAAAAAAAAAAAAACTTTAAACATCTTCTTTCAGGTGCTACTTATTTAGATGTGGGTCGTAACTAAGGGATTCAACTGTGATTTCCCATTATACTAGACTAAAGCTTGCTAATCACAAGAGGTTGATTTTTGTAAGCTCCCCAACCCTATCCTCATCTGCCTTAAACGTGAATTTAAAGTAATATAGAAGCTGACGTTCTGTAATGGCATCAAACTTAGGGTACTGCAGTTATCTCAGTTGAAGGATCCTTAGTCCAGGTCAAGAGGAAGGATTACTTGTTGAGGCTGGTCAGTAGGATGGTATGTAGTGGTTCTTTTAAAAACAACAATAAAACAAAACAAAAACAAACAAAAACCCCAAAAACAACAACAAAAAACCCCCAAAACCAAAAACCAGGAAACAAATGCAAGGAAGGCATAGCTTAAATCCCTAGGAATAATTTAAAATAACATTTAAGGATGGAAATTTAAAGGAATCCCTCTGTCAAGTATCTATTCCTACTGATGAAACAATTTGGGGTAAGGTTCTCTACACTTTGGCATGATTACAATTGTTGATGGAAAATGCCCATGGCTTTTTTAAGGAAGACTTCCAAAAAGATGGGGTTTTTTGAAAAAGATGAGGTTGAGTCACTTACAGACAGGTGTCTACATTAGTGAGGACTTATTGGCTGAAGACACTATTATACTATATAATCATATAATTATAATAATTAATAATATAGTATAATTATACAAATTATAATAATTAATAATTAATATAATAACTAATATACTAGCATGACACCATCTCGGGCCACTCTCAGAATAATTTCAGGATCCCAAATTATCAGGCAGTTAGGAGGTTCTTATCAGATCTTTTGTTGTTGTTGTTTTAAAAAATATTTTATTTATTTGACATGGAGAGAAAGAACACAAGCAGTAGAGGGAGAGGGAGAAGCAGGCTCCATCCCAGGACCGGGAAATCATATGTGAGTTGAAGGCAGACAATTAACAGACTGAGCCACCCAGGTGCCCTTCATCAGATCTTAATAGTGACTAAGAAACTTTATGAACCAGTACATTAGAACTTTGGTCAGCAGTACATAACTTAAGGCAAAAATATCTCTCTGTAACAATTTAGCAAAATAATATGGCAAAGAAAATATTTTTTCAGAATTTTGAACGGCCTCCCACCCCCTACCATTTCTTTTCCTCATTTTTACAATTCAGACTGCATCCCAAAAAAGTTATTTGAATATTAACAATGATCAGATAGGTTCCTCCTATCCAGGAAGGTGGCATGAATAACAAAGAACCCTTGAATTCTTAAGAACCAGGACTCAATTTTTTAATTTGTAAACTCAGGACAAAACAACATACTTTGCAAATTCATTATTAAGATTAAAACAGAGAGCCTAACACAATGTCTAATACTTAGCACTTCATAAATGAAACTACTTTTTTTTTTTTAAAAGATTTTATTTATTTATCTGAAAGAAAGAGAATGAGAGTGAGAACATGAGAGGAGATAGGGTGAGAGGGAGAAGCAGACGCCCCGCCGAGCAGGGAGCCCATTGTGGGACTCAATTTAAGGATTCCAGGACCAGAGCCGAAGGCAGCTGCTCAA
Organism: Mellivora capensis; assembly: GCA_004024625.1. Lineage (NCBI taxonomy): Eukaryota > Metazoa > Chordata > Mammalia > Carnivora > Mustelidae > Mellivora > Mellivora capensis. The sequence continues at coordinate 130,386 of PISX010001453.1, read as the reverse complement.
CCAACTGAACCACCCAGGTGCCCCAAATGAAACTATTCTTATGATGTAAAAATGCTTTTTTTTTTTTTTTTTTTTCTGGACACCTGGGTGGCTCAGCAGTTAGGCATTTGCCTTTGGCTCAGGTCATGTTCCTGGGGTCCTGGGATCTAGCCCCACCTGGGGCTCTCTGCTCAGCAGGGTGTCTGCTTCTCCCTCTCCCTCTGCCCCTTCCCTTAGCCCCTGAACCTGGCTCATGCTCTCTCTCAAATAAATAACTAAAAATTATAAATAAAAATGCATTTTCCTCAATGAATCTTAGTAAGAAGAGATGCTGTGTTATAATCAAAAGAAATCACAGTGCTTACAGAATTTCTTACTGCAGTGAATGGCTAACAGGTGCTATCTTTATAAAAAGATAAAGATCTCCTTCCAATTTTCACTATAAAAACTGTGTATTGATTATGAACTAAAAATACAAGATGGAATAAATTGCCATATCCAGGCATGCAGCCTTTTAGTAAAATTATTATTGGTTAAAATTTACTTATTTTAATAAAGTTCCCATGTCAAAATCTTTCAACTTCTGAGAGATTAAGATGCTTTTATGATTTTCATCTGAAATGTTCATCAATTCTCAAAGGTAGTGCCAAAATCAAACAATGATGGAAAGCAACCATATTTCTCCGTGACTTTGCATATCAACAAAGTACTTTTTTTTCAAACCTTTTCCCATGCACAAACAGTAGTACTGAACCTGTAATTTAGATTCAGTACTTTATAGAGAAAACAAGCAGAACAATTAAACGTCTTGTCAAGGTCATGTTACATCAAACATCACAATTTTTGAGAGGAAAAATAGATTATAAAAATTATAAAAATGAGGGGCGCCTGGGCAGCTCCGTGGGTTAAAGCCTCTGCCATGGCTCAGGCCATGATCTCAGGGTCCTGGGATCGAGCCCCATAGAGGGCTCTCTACTCAGTGGGGAGCCTGCTTCCCCTTCTCTGGCTACTCGTGATCTCTGTCAAATAAATAAATAAAATCTTTAAAAAAATTATAAAAATGAGCTTGACATGATCACTTATCAAATTCTAGGGCGGATTAATAACAAGGCATGTGAGCAGTTGGAAAAGGAGGTAGTGTCGTTTCACTAAGAATAAAGGCATTTCCAGCTAACTTCATTTCCTTTCTTGACTTAATATATTAGCAGATTAGGCCACTTCCATAGACAGTGCAATCTGCTTGTCTGCCAAACATGATAAAATTTCTTATGGTGTCCTTTTAGGGAAGACGAAGAACCATAAGCACATCAGTGATTGGCAGTTGCTTCAACAACTGGACCTAAAGTACTGATTAACGGATCCAAGTCACCTGGAGCACAGCTTACAGTGACACTCTCACGAGGGTCTGCATGCATTTCATCTTGTTTTTTATCATTAACTTGAACAAAGCCACTAAATACTAAAGGCATGCTTCATCAAAACTGAAACAGACACAAGGCAAAGAGAAAGAATCAGAACTCCTTCCTAAGGACCTTTACAAGTTCTATCAAATAAGGACAAATGGAGTGCTTCAATTAGGTTACGGAGAAATTGTTTAAGTAATTTAAGGAATGGATTTGGCTTGCCAGCAATGCCTGTAAAGTTCAACAAGAGGTAACAGTAGGATATGTTTATCTAATGGTGATGGTAACAGATAACATCAACATATTCCAGTCCTAACAGTCATGAGAGTCACTCTGACGTCCGTAATACAACCTCTGGACCCTGCTGTCAGACCACAGAAGAATGGTGTTTAGTGCTGAGCAGTGTACGTAAGACAGGGATTGGAAGGACCAATGCCAGGTTGGGCTGGAATGGACATTTAAGAACTGAGAAAAATGTGAAATCTGAGGGAAGGTGTGAAGAGGTGACCACACTGAAGAGACAGGACCTTTCTGTCCAGTGTCACAAGTGTGCTATTTATAAACACATGTAGGTGACACGCTTCTAACAATGAAACCCATCCCTTGTAGGAGTGCTGAGCAGCTCTAACTCTGGAAGCAGGGGTTGGATAAAAATCACATGACAATTTTAAGAGGATTTGGCCTTAGAGGTGTGCCAACCCCGTCTCTAGCTCCAAGGCTAGTTTTCTAGTACGTGTCTATTCTGTTAAGTGGGAATCACAATTCTAAACATTCTAAAGCTTCTAAACAAAATGATTTGTTTTCTAATTTAATGTGTGCATAACCTATCAGCACTCAATTTACCCTTCTGAAATGGGTGAAGACTTTGAACCCTTTGGAAGTCATGAGGAATCTTCCTCAACAGGTAGATTTGGTGACAGTCCTATGCCTGATCTGGAGGAAGCCACTGAGGGAAGGTGGGCCTCTATCTGGGAACTCTGAGGGTTTCTGCAGTCCTGAGTCAGTGTGGAAATCAGGCTCTGCTGAACCCACAGGACTGCTGAGAACATTAGGCAAGAGAGGGCAGTGACTACTCTTTCAGAGCCCTTTCCAAAATCCATCAACCACTTCCGTATAGCTGGGCTATCTGTTAGGGCCTTCTTAGGCCACAATTCAAGGACAATGAAATCATGTGCCCAGGAGACTATTCCAGACTTTCTTAATAGCTGTGTTCTTTGCCATTAATGCTAAATCCTCCAGGGGGTTAAATTATAGAAGTGATGTGACTACACAATTAAATATTAGAAATGACCACTGAGTACATCCTGTTTATTGTTTATGATTTACACGGAAAATGATGGACTGGGGTTGTTGAACAATAAACCAATCATTACATTTAGACCTGGGCTTTTGAAAACTTGCATTCCATTTTAACAGTTCATATATATTTAACAGCTTATATATAAATCCAAATCACAAATAATCTTAAGAGTTAGCTCAGAGATAAACAATTAAGGAACACAATAGAAAACCACATGGATCTACCTTTAAATATCAGCATTCATATTACAAGGAAGAAGAAAATGTTTAAAAAAAATAGAATTATTAGGTCAAGTCACTTAACATAGAGAAGTAAGAGAAACAATATTTTTATCAATATTTATACTTACTCCTAATTTACCTTCATATATTATTAACTTTTCCAAAAGGATCCAAACAGTTTTTCAGAGAATCAAACAATATTTTGGTATCTGAACTTTTCCACTTCTGCTTATATTAACTTGTTACAATGGAAATCCTAAAATCTCAATTTTCTTAAAAAAAATTTTAAGCCAACTCTTATTCAACTTTTCTCCTTCACAGCAGCTGTTTATAGATAGTAGGGAGCCAAGAATGAAGGATAGAAACAGATGGAAAGCAAAAAGTACAACTGCTTTCTTAAGTTCAGCTCTCAACACTACTGGTTGAGTTTGGAACCAAAACCTCTTAACAACTGGCATATAATAGCTAAATCTTAACAGGCAAAGAAGAAATATTTTCTTTGGGACAGCTGCTACTAGGAGAAGAAAACTGACGTCCCTTAATACTGCCTAAATATAATGGGGCACCTGGGTGGCTCAGTGGGTTAAAGCCTCTGCTTTCGGCTCAGGTCACGAGAGTCCTGGGATCAAGTCCCGCATCGGGCTCTCTGCTCAGCAGGGAGACTGTTTCTTCCCCCATCTCTCTCTCTCTGCCTGCCTCTCTGCCTGCTTGTGATCTCTGTCAAATTAAAAAAAAAAAAAATTCTTAAAAAAAATGCTGCCTAAATATAATTTGTGGCTTACTACAGAGCAATCTGTAGAAATGTCAGTTTAACCAGTAAGTATCACAACTGATCAATATTACTTAAAGGAAACAAACAACAACAAAAAAGAAACAAGAAAAAGAAAGAAAAAAAATTAAAAATCACACTAGCCACAAAGTTCCACAATATACACATGAGAATTAAGTTTAATCTGATTTGACTCCTCGACACTAACTGATCGTCAATGAAATATGGTATGGAAAGATCACAGCGTAGAAAACAAGCAAAGATTAGTTTATACAACAGTGACTATATACATCAGAAGGAAAACATGCTAGCTAATGCAACATTAAGGCCTGAATGTAAGCATTTCCAAAGTCACAGAAGCCCCAAAGAACCCCTAAATTACAAAGTCACCACATTACATGCATGCAATGTTCAGTTTTGTTTTACCCATAAAAGGATACACAGTATTTTGCTGTAAATACCAGACACACATTTACAATATATGCAAAAATTAGAATGCAAGTGTTATGTTCCTTAGAGTTAAGCCTCAAATGTGCCAACAGTGAAAATTCATTTAAGAACGGAGAAAAGAGATGGAATATAAATACTCAGAGAAATTACACAAATAAAATGTAATTTTGCATTTGGGAAGCCATATAAATATTCCTTTTATGTGTCCCCACTAAATTACCAATGTACTACTCAGATGGATGTACACTCGCTACATGCTTTACAATTTTACTTGCTCAAATGTGGTATCCTAATACCTATCATTCTCTGGTACTGATAGCAAATCACATCTGTAAGTTAAATATTATGTCTATCTTTGAAAATATTTGCCTACTGGGTGTGATCACCTAAACGGAAAGCTATGCAATCTTATTTTGGGGTTATATAATTATGGATGTGGCCAAATTTCCCATAAAAACAACTAAAGAAAGCTCATTTCCTCACTTTTATAGAAGAATCTGAACGGAACTCTTTTGGAGGGCAAATCTGGGGTCAGGGTCTTCTTTTCTCTTTTAGAGAAAGGAAAATAAGAAAGGAACCATGTTACATGTTCAGTTCTGCTCACAGTCACTAGGTGATCACTCTACTCCTTTTTCACCCAGGGCTTAATATGGTTTAATATGAAACAACCCATTTTTATTATTTATTTCCAGGTGAAGAATTTTATCAAAATAAATTAGTGTAAAGAAACAAATGTACTATGAATAATCCTTATTCAGGAATACTTTAAAGAAATAAATTATAACACAGGAAGGTTTAGATATGTTATAAAAAGATATGGCCAAATCTGTCCTATACCCCATTGATTTTATGCTTTACACAAGTTGGTACAATTAACCTTCTAGTTTTTTAAGGATCAGATTTCCTCTTGGTATACAATAGAATGAATGTTTAAACATGTGATGCATGTTTTCAGACTTTCTAAAATATTTCTGAACCAAAATTACTTTAAACAAACTGTATCTAATATTTATAAATTTATAAACAAGCATATTTATAAATTTATAATTAAAAAAACAATACTTATCTAAGAAATGTGCCATGAATGTTCTCAGGTATAATTGTAACCAGGTAGAAAGGGAGAAAGGATTTCATAAGGCCATCTAATTCACCTCATCATACCAAACACTGAGCACACTAGATTGTTCATAAGCTTTACTAACCTTACCTCAAGCACCAACCATAGTAAAACACTCATGCTTTGCTAACCTTACTTTAAGCACATCCACCATTAAGAAAAAGGGAAAAAAAAGTTATTTTACTATCTAACCATTCCAAGGGGATTACATTTAAGATCTTAAAATTTTCTGATGTTTAAGCCAAAATTTTGGCCTTTGTTTCGCATTCTAAAAAGTCCTAATTTTAAACAAAGATGGAAGAGTAGACACCTTCCTAAAAAAAAAACCACTCAGTATTATGAACCAAGAGGTTCTGATGTAGCAAAAGCAAAGCGACCAATGAAAAAAGCATGTTTTAGAATTCTTTTTATTTCCAATGAAACCAAATTTTACTACTGTTGTGATCACAGTCTTCACATTTGATGCAAATAGGAGAGTTTAATTATAATCACTTAGTGGCAGTACTTCAGACAAAACCAGTAATATGTGCCACATACATGATTATTTCTTCTGGAGAGAGTTAACTGGTAAGCTTGACTTTACAATTAATACCAATATGTTCAACGAAAGAAAATGGATGCACTGCTTCAACATTCAGCTTGAAAATGTTTAGTACTTTCTGCGAACCTAAATTTAGTTTAGAAAGGTTAATATTCTTCTTTCTAAACTATGGTATAGACTATACATAGGACTTTAAATTTATTTATATATAATTATTTGCACATCAGATTGAGAAGGAATTTGCAGACTGACTTTTAGACATAGTGATCTCATTCAAGGGTTGAAGTTTAAGGGGCTTCTGCAGAGCTGTCAGCAGAAGGAGGGGCCTCCTGGTCAGGCTCAGAGGACGGGGCCGCCGATGCTTCGATGACGGCGGGTGGGAAGTGGCGGCGGCACACGGGGCATGTTCCCGACTGGAGGGGGAGAAAAACAAGGTCAGAGCCAAAGAAAAGGTCTTAACTGCCACACAGTATCTTAGCAAGGAAAAAACAAAACAAAACAAAACAAAACCCAAAGAAACAATGGTATCTTTTGTCCTAAAATCAAATCAAATAACTTAAAAACAAAAACTGAATCAACTTCAAACCCACATAATCCAGAGAGGCAAAAGTGTGATGCTATTTCCTCTCTATCCCAATCAGATTCTAATTTCTTTGAGGGTGAACAGCGTCTCCTAATCAGGTCAGTCATCTTTCACTTAGGATTAGTGGAGTCTACTACACTCTTTGCTCAGCGCTGTGGAATGTGAGCAAGGAGTCACAGCGCATGTCCTCACCTGAACTGAGTTAGTTTTTATATTTACTCCATGATGCTTACATTAGAGAAACCACAGACCTAATCAATTCACATATTTGTAACACCAAACCATCCCCTAGAACAGACTTCCCTTACATATGCCGAAGCCTCACTTAAGTGTGTGTCAAAACAGATAGACTTCAGACCTTCTTTATTAGCCATATAACCCTTTTCAAAAAGATATGAAGAGTTAAGTGCCTTCTAAATGATGAAAGAAATCAACGGTAGAACCAGGAAGAAAGATGGGAGAGGGAAAACAGTTATACTGTGAGTACATCTTTGGACCAAAGATTATAGAGATGTGTCACTTGGTGACAATTATCCTCTTGAGAATATGTTTCTTCCCCCAAAGAGATAGCCCTGATAGAAATCATGCTGTTGAATAGAGATTTGTATCTTGGGGATCTTTTCCCCAGAGGAAAGGCTTTTTCTTGATGGAAAGAGACTGAGGAGATTATTACTTTGGGTTATAACCAAGTCAATGATAATTCAAAGCTGTACAAGATATAAAATGTTTATAATTCAAGGATTTAATTTAACAAGCATTCATTGTGCACCAGCCATATGGACTGAGCCTGAACAACATTTTAGTCAGATGAATGTGGTCTCAATTAACCCCATACCAGCTGTGTAGCCCTGGATAAATAACAATCACTAGAAAATGAATAAGGTATGTCCCAGTATGTCCCAGAGTTATTGTGAGAATTAAATGAGAAAATATACAAGTCATCTACCAGTGCTTGACACATAGCAGGAACATTTAGATCCTTCTTAAGGCTTAGATACTTAATACATGGGAATTTAAATAAAGGAGATATGAAGGACAGAAAAGGTGGAATTTAAGCTGGCCCTGCCTAGATCATCTAATCTTGCAGATGGTACAGGGGGAAAACTACACCAGCTAAGCAAATATAAACAAATGTACACAGGAGTCAATGTGAACAGACAGGCTGGGGGCTAGATCACAGAACGCCTTGAAAGCCAAGAGAGAAATTTTAGATTTTATAATGGAATAGTGAACATTTCCACATTGGATCTTACAAATCTTAAGTAGAACTTTGACAACCATGAAGTGGCAGTAGAAGGGTAGCAACAGCAAAGAAAGCAAAAGGAAAGAAAGGAAAGGAGGAAGGAGAGGAGGAAGAAAGAAGGGGAAAAGGGAGGGAGTGGCTATAGGGAACAGAGGGAGTTATATCCCTAAGTACATAAGCTGTGAAAGTGATTTGGGAATTTCTGCCTATAAAAATACTTTGTGTAAAAACAGAGTTCACAGAGAAGATTTAAATAAGACTCTTTTTTTCTTAAGTAACTCAAATATAGTTGAAAATTATTGGGTAAATATATAGGGAGAATATATATAGTTAGAATAGGAGGTTTCTTGTAGGTGATTACATATTTCTCACATACATTTTCAAAGATCTTGATTTATATTAGCAGAATATATGTATATTATTACAGTACTTTGAGAGGTGCCAAAGGCTTTTTTTTTTTTGCTTGTGATATTTTTGAAAACACAAATTTCAGGGATATGATTAAAGATCTACTAGGTTTATCCTAAAATGATTTTTTGATATTTAATCATTTCCAAAAGTGATTAAATATGCCAAGGAGTTAGTGTTATTTATATTGTTTTTCAGAAATGTTAGTAAAGTAAAATAGTTTCACATTATCATTAATCTATAATCATTAAGTTGTAATCAATTTTTAACACTTAATTAAAAAGTACTACAAGTATATAGCTGAATAAAATAGGCTTAAAAGATACTATCATCACTAACTTTCAGGAGGAACTATTAAAATATTAATTTCAAAAAAAGTAAAAATAAGACTCACCTTCTGTAGCCAAATTGAGACACAAGGTTTGTGAAAGAAATGGTGACAGGGAAGCTCTGTTGCTATATCATCCTTAATATACTCACTGCAACAGATTGGACAGCACTGCTCCTGACCAATTGCTGAAAATCAAAAATAATCTGATCAATCCCATAGAGTTCAATTTTAATAAAACTGAAAACCAACATATGAATTCACAGATGATACCTATGACAGACAGAAGAGCCATCTTTGAAAAAGTAATTGCCAAACATGTTTCTATAATACACGACAATTTGGAATTTAATAAATACTGCTTTTGTAGAAAAGTTGGCTGGGGCACATTTGCTCCAGCCCATGACTTAATAAATTAAAAATATTCTTCCATTAGGTGAAAGTTTGTCAGAATCTGGCTCCATAGAAAAACTAAGGAAAGTTTCTAGTAGTCAGTATTTTATCTTTCAGGTACATTGATAATATATGAAAACATGAAATGTGTTATCTGACATGAGAGATCAACTTTGCCCTTACCAGTGTGGTCTTCAAGAACAAGGGTCTCTGGAAGACCATCAATGCTTTCCTTACTGGCTGGTGGATTGGCCACCTCAACATCCACTGCCAGAGACTCTAAATGTGCCAGTGCAGTCTGAAAAAGAAGTCACAGCTCCTTGTTAGAAAAAAACTTTAAAACAGTAATAAAAAACAATTTTTAAGGTATCTTTCAAAATTATATGCACCACTAGTCTCTTCTGCTTCAGTCCCCTGCCCTTTTTGTCTCCTCCCAAAAGGAATCATCGCCACACCAAAACATCAAAAAGTATCCAAAAAAGCACCATACTTCTCACAAGAACAACAAAAATCTATCTTGTCTCAAGAATCATCTACTTGCCCACCATATCTGTATCTTCAGAAGAGTGGTTACCTCTTACAACTTATAAGTTTCTGTGTGAAAGCAATTAACATGAAACAAAGTGAACACTTTTGGACAGGCTCAACATATGAAAGATAAAATGTGACCCAGGTTACCAGATAATGTTCAAGTTATAGAAGCAAACAAATAATGCATTACTGAATGGCTGTATCTATCACTGGCAAAGAGTCAGCACACCCACATGACTATTTTTACTAATATTACTGGGTTATCTGAGATGTGAACTTTAATTAGGGGTTCAATGTCTATATAAATTTACCATTCTAACAAAGATGAAAGGAACAATAGATCATATAACATCTTAGTATAATCCTTCTGTGGCTTGATTAGCCCTTCCGGCTACGATTAGAACTACAGGTAGGACTTATATTCATGGGATCCAAAAGGTAGAAACCCAAACACCCATCAACAGATGAATGGATAAACAAAATATGGTTGGTAAAGTGTACAGTCAAATTCAGAGTACTTTGATACTATAATGTAATGTGTCAACTGCTTTATTCTAGTATAATGGTTAAAGGAAAAGAGTTATCACTATAGCACAATAATTTGTTAATAATATACAATATAAAAAGAGGTAAACTGTAACATCAAATACATAAAAGGGAGGAATAAAAGTAGAGTTGTGTTTTTTTTTTTAAAGATTTTATTTATTTATTTGACAGACAGAGATCACAAGCAGGCAGAGAGGCAGGCAGAGAGAGGGAGGAAGCAGGCTCTCTGCCCAGCAGAGAGCCTGATGCAGGGCTCGATCCCAGGACCCTGAGATCATGACCTGAGCCAAAGGCAGAGGCTTAACCCACTGATCCACCCAGGCATCCCAAAAGTAGAGTTTTTGTATGTAATATAAGTTTAGTTGTTATAGCATAAAATCGAGTGTTAAAGATATTTTACATAAGCCTCACGGTTACCACAAAGCACAAATCTATGTTAGATTCACAAAAGATAGAGAAAAGTAAATTAAACAATACCACTATGGAAAATCAAGTCACAAAAGAAGGCAGCAAGAGAGGGAAAAAGGAAAAAGAGAACTAAAAAATAACTAGACAACAACTAGAAAGACGGTGTAAGTAAAGTCCTTACTTATGAACAATTATTCTAAATGTTTATGGACCAAATTCTCCAGGCAAAAGGCAGAAAGTAGCTGGCTGGATTGAAAAAGCAAGACCCAACTATATGCTGTCTACAAGAGACCCACTTCAGCTTTAAGGACACACAGGCTCAACCTAAAGGGACGGAAAAAGATATTCCATGCAAACAGAAACCAAAGAGAGCAGGGGTAGCTACACTTGTATCAGAAAAAATAGACTTCAGGCCAACAATAGTAACAAGTGGTCAGGTTATTTTTTTAATGATAAAGGGTCAATTCATCAAGAGGATACAATAATGACAAATAAATATGCACCCAATATTAGAGCATCTAAGTATATTAAGCAAATAAAAGTAGATCTGAAGTGAGACTACACAACAATAAATAATACTAGGAGACTTCAATACCTAACTTTAAAGAATGGATCATCCAGATAGAAAATGAGAAATAAAACATTAGACCTGAACTACACTTCAGCTAAAATAGATCTAAGAATATACAAAACATTCCACATAACAGCAAAAAACTACACATTCTTCTCAAGTGCACATAAAACCTTCTCTAGAATAGATCATATGGAAGGTTATAAAACAAGTCTTAGCAAATTTAAGAAGACTAAAATTGTACCAACTTTCTTTCTGACCAAAATGGCAAGAAACAAAAAAATCAACAACAGAAAGAAAATGGGAAAATTTACAAATATGTGAAAATTAAAAAACACATTCCTGAAAAACCAATGGGTCAAAGAAGAAATCAAAAGATATCTTGAAATAAAAGCAAATGGAAACAACAGCATGTCAAAACCTACTGGATGATGCAAAGGCAGTTCTGAGAGAGAAGTTTATAGTGATAAATGCCTAAATATGCTACATGTTAAAAAAAAATACCTCAAATAAACAATCTAACTTTACAACTCAAGGAAATAGAAAATGAAGAACAAAGTCAAAAGTTGGCAGAAATTAGAGCAGAAATAAATGAAACAGAAATCAGAAAAATACAAAATGTCAACAAAACCAAGTGTTGTTTTTTGAAAAAATAAACCAAAATGCTAAATCTTTAGTTAGACTAAGAAAAAAAGAAGAGACTCAAATAAATAAAATTAGAAATGAAAGAAGACATTATAGCTGATACTACAAAAATACAAAGGATCATAGGAGACTACCATGAATAATTATACACCAACAAACTGGATAACCTATAAGAAATGGGTAGATTCCTAGAAACGTACACAACATGCTGACACCAAGAAGAAACAGAAAATCTGAACAGACTAACATAAGTAAGAATACTGAATCAGTAGTCAAAAATTTCCAAAAAAAAAAAAGAAAAAAAAAAAAAAAAGCCCAGGATCAGATGGTTTCCCTGGACAATCCTAACAAACATTTAATGAATTAAAAGCCAATCCTTTTCAAGCTCTCCCAAAAAAATGAGAAAGAGGGAAAACCCTCAAATTCACTGTTTAAAGTCAGCATTATACTGATGCCAAAGTCAGATTAGGACATAAGAAAGAAAATTACAGTCCAATCACCCTGATGAACATAGATGCAAAAATCCTCAACTAAATACCTATAAGCTGAACTCAACAGCACCCCTAAAGGTTCATACACCACAATTAAATGGGATTTATCCCTGGATGCAAGAATGTTTGCAACATATGCAAGTCAATAAATGTGGTATTACAGAGTAAGAGATAAATATATGATTATCTAAATAAACACAGAAAAAAACATTTGACAAAATTGTCATTCTTTCATAATAAAAGCTCTCAATGAATTAGGTACAGAAGGACGTACCTCAACATAATTAAGGTATCCATGTATGACAAGACCACAGCTAATATCATAATCAACAGTGAGAGGCTAAATGCTTTTAAGATCAAGAACAAGATAAGGGTGCCCAATCTCAGCACTCCTATTCAATACAGTACTGAAAGTCCTAGCCAGAGCAATCAGGCAAGAAAAAGGAATAAAAGGCATCCAAACTGGAAAGGTGGAAGTAAAACTGTCTTTGTTTGCAGATGTCATCTTTTATGTAGCAAATCCCAAAGAGTCCACCAAAAAGTTGTTTGGACTAATCAACAAATTCAGGGAAGCTGTATGGTATAAAGTCAAGATCTAGAAATCAGTTGTGTTTCTGTACACTAACAAACAAATATCTGAAAAAGAGATAAAACAATCCCAATCACAATGCATCAAAAGCCATAAAGTACTTAGGAATAAACGTAACCAAGAAGGTGAAAGATTCCATTTACTGAAAACTGAAAGACGAAAGAGAATGAAGATATAACGGAGAGATATTCCATGTTAAGGAACTGGAAGAATTAATATTAAAATATCCACACTACCCAAAGCAATCTACAGATAAATCTGTATGCAGATGCAGATCTGATGCAGTTCCTATCAAAATTCCAATGGCATTTTTGACAGAAATAGAAAAAAAATTCCTAAAATTTGTATGGAGCCACTAAAGCCCTGAATGGCCAAAGCAAAGAACAAAGCTGGGGGTATCACACTTTCTCATTTCAAATTATACTACAAAACTGCAGTAACCGAAAACAGTATGGTAGTGGCATAAAAACACTTAGATCTGTGGAACAGAATCAAGAAATCGGGAATAAATCCTGGCATATATGGACAATTAATATTTTTGACAAGGGAGCCAGGAATTTTCACTGGGGAAAGGATAATGGCTTTAATAAATGATATTGGAAAAACCAGATAATCACACACAGAAGGATAACTGCATATATAAACTGTATCACTACCTTAACACCACTCACAAAAATTAACTCCACATGGATTAAGGACTTTTTAAACATAAGACCTGAAACCATAAAATTTCTAGAAGAAAACACTGGTCCTTGACACTGATCTTGCCAATGATTTTTTGAGTATGACAACAAAGGCACAGCAACAAAAGCAAAAATAACTAAGTGGACTACATTAAAAAGCTTGTGCATATCAAAAGAAACCATTAACAAAATGAAAAATCAAACTACAGAGTGGAGGAAAATATCTGGAAATCATGTATCTGGTAAGACATTGATACCTGAAACATAAAAAGAAATCTTACAACTCAGTAAAAAAGAAACCAAAATCAAAAACTGACTTAAAAATGGGTAGAGGAAATGAGCAGATATTTTCCCAAAGAAGACATACAAACAAGTACATAAAAAGATGCTCAACACCACTAATCATCAGAGAAATGCAAATCAGAATCACAGTGAGGTATCACTTCACAAGGGTTAACAATGGCTATCACCAGAAAGACAAGAAAGAACAAGTATTGGCAAAGATGTGGAAATAAGGGAACCCCTTGGGAACTTTTGGTAAGAATATAAATTGGTACAGTCATCATGAAAAACAGTATAAAAGTTCCTCCAAAAATTAACAGAACTACCATATGATCCAACAATTTCACTTCTGAGTATACATCTAAAGACAATGAAGTCAGGATCTTGGAGCAGTATCTGTACTCCCATGTTCACTGCAGTATTATTCACAATAGCCAAGATATGGGAATAACCTAAGTGTCCACCAACAGATGAACAGATAAAGATGAGGTACCTATATATATACACACTGGAATATTATTCAGCCATACGAAAGAAAAAATTCCTGCTAGCTGAAATATGTCAGACAGAGAAGATAAGTACCCAATCATATAATTTACAGGTGGAATCTAAAAAACCTGAACTCCCAGAAACAGAGAGTAGAATGGTGAGGAGTAGGGGAAGCAGGGAGATGGTGGCCAGAGGGTACAAACTTCCTGTTCTAAGATCAATAAATTCTGGGGATCTATGCAAACAGGGTGATATAGTTAACAATAGTGTATTATATACATGAAAGTTGCTGAGAGTAAAAATCTCAAATGTTCTTACCACAAGAAAGAAATGGAAATGATGTGAGGTGATGCAGGTGTTAACTAACCCTACAGTGATAATCATTTTGTTCAATGTAAGAGTATCAAACCAACACCTTGTACACCTTAAACTTATAAAATGTTTTATGTCACTTATACCTCAATAAAACCAAGAAAAATGTGGTATATACATACAATGAAATATTACTGAGCTTTCAAAAGCCAATTCTGGCACATGTTACAACACGGATGAACCTTTAAAGCATATGCTGATGAAATAACTGGTCACAGAAGGGTAAATACAGATGCCACTTAAACGAGGTACCAAAAGTAGTAAAACTCAGAGACATAAGTAGAATGGTAGTTGCCATGGGTTGGGGAGAGGAGGGAGCAGGGAGTTACTGTTTACAATGTACTTAATGGTAATGCTACTTAACTGTATACTAAATAATGGTTAGGTAATTTTACATTATGTGTATGTTACCACAATAAAAAGGAAGCTGGGCCTCCCATGTAGGAGGATTCTACCTGACAGTTAACATTGCCCTCTCTTGGATGGCAGACATAACCTTTTGTATACTCTTCAGGATTTAGCCTGGATAATCTCACAATGAATTATGTCTTTCCAAAAAGAATTTGAGGTAACTTAAAACAGACTATATGGCCAAGGCCTAAGCAAAGTCAGAACAAAGAAAAGGAGAAAGCAAAAAAGGTTCATCATAAGAGTTAGTAAATATACCTAATAATTCTGAACACCAATTTGACTCTGAGTTTGCAGAGACTGCAAAAAGAAAAACTGTGCCAGAAAAGGAATTAGACTCTTAGCTCCAAATTGACCTTTCATTTCTATTAAAACAGATCTGGGCCTTTGGAGTATTTTTCCCTTGTTGGCCAACATGACCTTAGGTTTTGTCAGTAGAGGGCTCTGGCGAGATCTCACAGAAGTACTTTGCTTCTTGGTTCTAGTGGGCTTGCTAGGCAGGCCCCTGCAGTGTGGAAGGATTTCCTATGGTGGGCTTCTGTGTCACAGAGGACTTCTCCAGCACGAGGCACCTCTAACGCCAGTGGCTTCTCCATTGCTTGGCTCCAGAAGCACATGTCATTTCTCCAGCACCTGAAAGATGCTGTTTAAGGTAGCCAGCAGATTCCCCTGGCACCTATCTTGAGTGGCTTTGCAGCAGCGTGCTTCCAGTTAGTCACGACCTTGTAAACAGTTTCTCTAGCACTCCAGAAGGAGGATTTCCAGTAAGTTCTGCCAGCAGAGTAGCACAAGCACTTCTCTAAGAGCCACAGCTGTGCCCTCCCAACACCCTGGATCTCAGCCCCAAGTGGAGGTGGGGGTGGGGTGTGTGTGCTCTTCCTAAGGTTATTCCTTATTATCTGCTATTCCTGCTTAATCAGGCTTTGTATTGATAACAAATGTTATCAATACAAAAATACAAATGTTATCAATACAAAGTCTGATTACAAATAATCACATTAATCATAATCAAACTACCACTGGGGTCCACTGCAATGAAGTGCCAACTAATACATGTGTCTTGGGAGCCCAGGTGCCTGCTGCACTTGACCTTATGGCAATAATGATGACTATAAAATCTAATGTGGGATGAGATCCTTTAGAGTGTACCTGCTCACATACGAAGAGAAAAGACAAACTCGGGGTCACTAACTCTCAGAGCAAGGTACTGTGTAAGAACTACAGTTTCCATGGTAGCCCTAGAACAAATATCTTATCTCTGAAAATCAAACACAAAATTTAATTGTGTGAACTGCTAAATTAAAATGAGAGTTTAATTCTGTCTTGTCAAGTTTCTCAAAAGTTGTGTCACTGACTGGCTTAATCAGGATTCTGATACTTAAAATGGGAACATCTGGTTGGACTCAGTGGAAACAGACTATTTTGAATTCCCAAGTCACTCAGAACCTCCTTCTTCCAATAGAAGTAGCATACCTTCCACAGACCAGCTTTTCTCATCTTGAGAATCCTGTGATAATCTCGCTTGGAGTGTATATCTCTTATTACTTCTATGCCCAACAGTGAATTATCGAAAACAACATCATCCAAAAAAAGGGCAGGAAGATCGAGAACACATACTCTTCAGGAATATAGGTTTAGGTCATTCCATCAGGTAAAGATTCCTAACCAGCTGAGATTCTTGCTGAAGGCACACAAAATATGGAATGGGTTACTGAAGAAGGAAACCACAGCTATCAACCATAGCCTGCGACCAAATATAAAAACAAGGACTAGTAGGCCTTGCATATTTTCTATGAGCTTGTTATGTGTTTATTTGTATCTGCTAACCATTTTTTCCTTCCCATTTTTAATTCATATAGCAGTTAACTTTACAATTTAATCTTTATATAAGAGAATGTTCAATGTGACTGACTGAATTTGTAGAGTAATTAATATTTACTGATGGATATAATGACCCTTGGGAGTCTGCTCATCTGTTCGTTCTTGAGAAAGGGTGAAAAACCTCTCCATTTTAACAATAGGTGTATCTCATTAGGTGGAATAGTTGCACTGCTGTTGAAAGGAGCTCAAATGCGTGTAGAAAGGTGTATGGGATCCAACTGGACTGTTCTCCAGTTATTACTGCTCCTCAAATCCAAGTTCACTGTTTTTGTCAGCTCTGTGAAAATGGATTTGGGCTACTTAAGTATTTTCCTCTGATAGCTGTCACACTGTTAATTAAGCGTTGTTCACAGAAGACGCTGCAGAGACACTGCAGAAGGAAAAGGGCATTGCTTCTAATCCCAGTGTGTCTACTTGACACAGGCTTCCATGGCATGCGTGGTTCTCTCCAGCAGCAGACTTTGGCAATGCCCACAGCTTCTCCAGCATCTAGCTCTTGTAATGCATGCTGCCAGCAGCACTCAGGGGCCAGCAGCTCCCCCAGCATCCACCTTGGACAGTTCTGTAGCAGACTGCTTCCAGTTAGACATCTCCCTATAAATAGCCTTCCCCAGCAGCACCCCAGGGCTGATTTCCAGCAAGTTCTGCCAGTGCAGCACTAGACTTCTCTGCCATTCAGCAAATCACAGCTGTGCCAACTCCATCAAAGTTTGAATCCCAGCCCTGGAGTGGAGTGGAGACTCTTTCTTAGGTGATCTGAGCCCGACATGTGGTGGCCATTCCTTGTATGTGCTTTTTCTATTCTTTAGAAATATCTTTATTTCTTACTAAGTAAATCCTTATTACTCTAATCACCAATTATAGTTAACAATTCTTTATATTAAACTTCCCCATCAGGAAACAGAAAATGGAAAGTAATAGCCTATTACTTGTCCCTTCTTTCTCATATAACTATAATCATGAATCTCCTCCAATTCCCTGCGTACTTCTCAAGACAGAATGCAAAAATTCATATGTACTAGTACCACACGTTAAAAAAAAAGGGGGGGATACTATTTAAAGCAAGTTCCATTTTTGGTAAGATACTTATGCTTTGATACATGTTTGTCTCTATAGGTTCATTATTCCTTTATGATGATTATCTGCCCATTTGCAGTGCTAATACATACCTGGAATTTCACATATGTAAAAATAATTTACTGGCTTGGTACTACCAAGTACTTAAGGTGATCTGGAGTCACTTATAAGTAACAAGAGTAAGAGAGACTCCTTTAAAACCACTGCTATGAAAATTCATAAAAATACAAAAATCTATCTACACCTCAAGCAGTATAATATATTTTTGTAAGTCAGTCCAAACGTCAGAAAGACAACAAAATAGACTAAACAGCACAACTGGAATATACTTAGGTTTAAAGTAGCATAATCCTTTGTCAGTACAAAATCTGGTTTTTAAAGAATAAACCACTATTTAGTTTTGAAAGAATGAAGATTTATAACAAGTGATTTAACCGATTTCTTTTTTAAAGATTTTATTTATTTATTTGACAGACAGAGATCACAAGTAGGCAGAGAGGCAGGCAGAGAGAGAGGAGGAAGCAGGCTCCCTGCCGAGCAGAGAGCCTGATTCGGGGCTTGAACCCAGGACCCTGGGATCATGACCTGAGCTGAAGGCAGAGGCTTTAACCCACTGAGCCAACCAGGCGCCCCATGAGTAACATTTTTGTAGGTAGGCTCCAGTCACCTGCTCTCAAGAAAACTGGAGGATCTAGATAATCTGTCAAGTTGATGCGACTCTGGCAAATTGCTCAGAAAAACTAAATGACATTACTATGATAAACTCCTTCTATTCCCACCAATTTATTATGTGAACGAGGTTTCTCAAGCTTACACTCATAAAGATGAAAAACAAAACTGATGTTGAACTATATCTCATTTTAGGACTACATAAAATTTAATAAGGAAGGAAATTAAGAAATACATTTCTGGTAAAATTTTACTTTATGTTTCAATATTTATCAACATTTATAAATTTGTTTTTGATCAGCTGGATGCCACAATCAATTTTAACTCAATCTTAACAAATTTTGTGTATTTAGATTCTTTTTTTTTTAAGATTTTATTTATTTATTTGACAGACAGAAATCACAAGTAGGCAGAGAGGCAGGCAGAAAGAGAGGAGGAAGCAGGCTCCCTGCTGAGCACAGAGCCCGAAGTGAGGCTTGATCCCAGGACCCTGGGATCATGACCCGAGCCCAAGGCAGAGGCTTTAACCCACTGAGCCACCCAAACATCTTGAACATGTTTTTATTGCAAAAAGATTTGACAGGGTAAACAATACTGTTTAGGGTTTATGTTAAAAAATTTTAGATGTCAACATAATTGTGCAAAGGGAAATATTTTTTTTCCAAAACTGGTTTGGAATAAAAAGCTTTATTATCATTGTATCAAACAGTTAAAGCTCTTAAATATTTCATCCTGTTCGCACCCAAATTTGAGACAAGATAGGAGACACATGTTTATTGTCAATATTTTCACCAAAAGCCTCTATCTGGAAAACGAGATCAGTCTGGTATCAGGAAAATAACAGAAATGAAAACAACCAGTGCCACAAAGAGATCAGGTTGCTTGAGAAAAAAACGAATAAAGGCACACAGTTTGTCTTTCTAGTTGTTGTTGTTTCATTTAAAGACCGTTGTTAAATTTTAAAGGAAAAATCATAAATTATAAATTTCAGACAAATTCTTATAATTTATAATAATATAAATTATAAATTATTTCATGATTAAATAACTGGATACTAGACATAGAAAAAGAAAGATTTCTAGAATGGTAAGAAGACTGAACTGTATTCATTGTCAACTGAATTCAAATAAAATAAAGCTGAGCATTAAAGCTGAGGAAGCTGTTAAACTGTAGTGAAGGGAGACACTTAACACCATCAGTCAGAAGCCGGAGGACAGACAGGTCAGAGTGACCTGTCGCTGGGTTCCCCAAGAGCATCAGCCAACACTGTGGAGACTGTAAGTTCCCTGGACACCTATGCTTCTTAACTCTTTCCTTGCCCGCTCTGCTAGTGCTTCTACACAGTATGACCAATCTTTCTGGTGCTTCTCTCGAGAAGCCAATCAAATGTCACATTTCCTACTGGTAACAAATAATAAAACTTCAATTTTAATTCTCAAGATTTCTTTTTAAAGATATCTCTATGCTGCAGGAAATCATAAACCACTAGCATACTAACGGGAAAAACTGTTTAAGAACTATGAAACCAGACTCTAGGATATATATATTCCATTGTAGTCACTTAAAATTACTGAACTCAAGGAAGTTAGTGATCCTTGATCTTTACATATTCTATTTCTGATACAAGCTATCACACTGTGCCACTATTTTATGTGTCGGGCTCTAGTAAGGCAAGAAATAATCTGCAAAAAGTCCTAAGTGTCTTGTCTTATGATGTTCTTTCTGACTTTTCTCCTAGTACACAGTATTCCTGCTATGGTTACTTTAAAAAAAAGAGATACCAAACAAGACATGTAACTGATCAATGATCTCTATGGAAGATTACACAAGATGTAAAAAAAAAAAAGTGATGCCAAAGCAGACCTATCTTAAGTGTGTGTATGTGTAGATAGATAGGTCGGTCTATCTACCCACCCACCTACCTACCTACGGTCTAATTTATGAGTCTAAACTGGACTTTCTAACCTCAGAAAATTTCAAGATAAGATGCTGTTATAATGTCTCTGAAAGTTTTCTCATTCATTTTTGTTCTCTCACTTTTGACTGATTCACATTATTATTTTTCTACTTTGGAAATCCCTTCAGAAATAGTAATTTGAAAAAAGACTTTTAATAATGAAATCCACTAGTGCAGTGGAAGTTTCCAAACATGAAAAGTTTGGGCTTCTGGCCTTATGCAAATACAATTATAAGTAAGTATTTGTGTTTTAGTCAAATAAGGAAAAGAAGGCAAGACAAAATTATGTGCCACACTTATTTAAGTATATATGTGTATGGAGATAATGGGAGTAAAATTTCTAACTTTGTTAAGTGGCATTAGAAGCCATGAGGACAAAAAAAGAGAAGTGATTTGTAATATATCCTTAGAGATTGTCAATTTCATTTCATAAATATACCTGTGTGTGTGTATAAAATATTCAGATTCACAAACCCAGATAATTCAATAAAGGAAGTGTATTTTCTAAATGTAAGCAAAACATTTTCTATTCACTAACTAGGAATAGAGGCAAATTGGCAGAATGTCTAGAGTAATTTATGTACAATACCAGTGGCAATCACTATTCAGTAGTTACTGACGAAAAACTATTTACCTTTTCCTAAAAGCAGTTATAAAAACCTTCAATTTTTATTATTTTGCATCCCACCAACTTAAAATATGGGCATCAGTGTAAGTCACTAAAATACCTCCATAGCTTGGGCTAAGCGTTCTTCCAATGCCATGTAGGTGAGGAACTGAGGATCCACATAAGAAATCGCTTCAGCAACTCCTAGTCCATCTGCAAAACCGTCAAATAGGCTGGGAAAAAAAATACAAACATGATTTGGGAAATCTTTATGAAGACATAATTATATTAGCATACCAACAGTATAAGCAGAAAACAGTATTTTAATGATATTTTAATATAAAAATATATTAAAATAAACAAAATACTTTAACAGAAATCTTGTGTGATAAAGGGCAGGAAGAAGCCAACAGAAAAGTAAAATATTAAGCATAAGAAGTTAGAATACCACTACCTCTCCCAATAAGCTGCCATATTCATGACATAAAATTTATAGGAAAATTCTTATGTTTCTAGTTCTAACTCCAGGGATAGCTTAGGGCAGGGATAAAGGTAGTACTTTTCCCTCCTATCCTTCCCATATATTTCTCCTTCTGTTCCTTTGAACTGCCAACCTAAATTTACATGAGATCATGGTAAAGACAGTTACTGCATTTATTTCAATTCTATCATAGTCAAAGCCTCTTTTTCTTTTCTCACCCTTTATTGCTTGATTACTGAGGCCTTAAAAAAATACTTTATTTTCTCAAGTCCCTCTCTTTAATCTTTCTTCTATTTTCCTGAGAAGTAGGCCTCCTATGTCATTATTCAGACTAAAAAATATTTAGCTCTTAACTGCCCTTTTTTTTTTTTTTAACTAAAGGACTATAATCCTCTTGTAGAAAGTAAGTTTTATTCTGGTCCTAATCTCCTTCCTCCACCCCTAGACATACATAGATTCCTCCTTTTCCTCTAGTCTTGGAAATACCATATACTTCAAAATTTGGAAACCACAGTATATCCTCAGTCCTCTTCTTTCTAATCTTGCCTCCTTGGAAATTATATTAAAGTCCATTTCCTCAGTTATCCTCTCTGTAGGTTAATTCCTAAACCTCCATCTAACTCCAAACCCTCTTCAGCTCTTGACCTACATTTTTAGTTTTCTGAGGGGTACTTTACCTTGATTAACTCCTGTCACCTGAAATCCAGTATCTCCAAAACTGAGCTTATTTTGTCTACCTAAAGGCAAACTTCCATTGACTTCTGTGTTCCTATGAGAAGTCAAATACAGTCAGGAATATCCAATTATACAAGTTAGCTCAAAATAATTTTGATGTCAACTTTCGTGCCATCATTAAAATTACAAATCCATTGCCAAAAGATACAAACATATTCTTACGAAGATTAAACCTCAGTAGTATTTAAAAACTAGCAGAGACCAAAATTAAAACTAGAAATTAGTGAATCCAAC
Organism: Mellivora capensis; assembly: GCA_004024625.1. Taxonomy (NCBI): domain Eukaryota; kingdom Metazoa; phylum Chordata; class Mammalia; order Carnivora; family Mustelidae; genus Mellivora; species Mellivora capensis. The sequence goes on along the minus strand of PISX010001453.1, from coordinate 107,995 downwards.
CTCCCCTGGAACACTAGAACTCCTTCACCTAGCAGTGAGCTATAGTGCAAAGACGAAGAGCCCTGGAGTCAATAAAATAGGGATTTAACTCCACATTTAACTCAGAGCTAGACAATGCGAACATTTTATTTAACTGTTACCCTGTTTCTTCATCTATAAAACAAATTAATGAGTCGATGCATGCACATGCCTGGCACAGAGATCGCACCAGAGAAGGCATTCAAGAAACAGCAAAACTATTTCCTCCATGTGGAAGAAGCCTATCAGAAATTTGACTCATGTGAAGTAAGTGCTCTGGTTCTGCCTGACGAAGCAACACAAACTATGTCTATTTTTCCTTTGCAGAAAACTCCTTCAAATGGTTAGAGTCAACTATCTCCTAATTCTTTTCTTCTTTAGAGTAAAACAAAGCTAGACTTTCAAAGCAGAATATCTGCTTGTAAATTTGGTCACTGCAAAATAACCAGCTAATATTAAAAATTCTAGTATCATTCATCTGCCAATCACCATGGTATTTAAGTATTTCAGATAAAAATCACTAATGATACTAAAACTAGTAAATGGAAATTTGATGGTGTGGGAAGAAACAGGTTATTTACCTAGTCTCAAAGTACTTTCCCTCTAGAGGCCAATTATTTATTTAAAAATATGGCAACTGTACAGTGAAGAAACCTCAAAGATAACACCTTAACCAACTGATCAGAAATAACATTACCAGTAGTGGGACACTTTGTGCCTTCTGACATGAACTAAGAAAAACAAAATGTCATTTCTTTGGTGGTTCGGCTGAAAATCTGTAACTTCAACCTAATCATGACATCAAATCTAAACTAAGAGACATTCTACAAAATAAACAGCCTTTCTCTTCAAAAATGTCAAGGTTATGAAAGACAAAGAAAAACTGAGGAAATGTTATAGATTAAAAGTGAAGAAACATGTTATGCAAGAACAATGAGTGGTCTTGGTTGGACTAGAAAAAAATTCTCTAATGGCATTAGTAGGACAGACATCTGAACAATGTCTGCAGATTAGCGAATAGTATTGTTATCAGTATGAATTTCCTGATTTTTGAAGATTTTACTTTCTTATGTAAGAAAATGTTCTTGTTCTTCAGGACTTCATTCTAGATTATGGGTAACGAGACAACTTACACATAAGTGGTGGGGAAAAAAATTCCACAAATATAGAGAAAGAAATGAAAGAGAAAATGATAACACAAATGTGGTCAATGTTAACATTTAGGGAATATTAGTGAAGAGTATATGGAAATTCTTTGTTATTATTTTTGCCACTTTTCTGTAAGTTTGAAGTAATTTCAAACTGGTTTAAAACATTCATGGTCACATCCACAGGGAATTAATTTCCCACAAGCTTATTAGGTTAATAATTATAGCCCTAGTTTCTTATAGGAAGATAGAGAGGTTAAGTAGTTATCAAAAAATAAATAATGGTATAGCTGGAATTTGTCTAAATCCGAAACAACTCCCACCACACTAGTTTATATACTCTCTGGGTATTCTATAACATTTCTGTGACATCATCAAAACAAATAAACTCTGATAGAGGATTTTTAAAATTTTCTTTTCAACTAAAATAAAGAATCAAAAAGCTTAAACTTTTTTTAAGTTGTGGTGGAACAACAAAAAAAAATATGTTAAATTTTGGCTGTATAGATAAGAATTGCTGCTGTTTGCCATGAATTTGCCTTTTAGTTGTCAAAATGACATTATTTTAGTATGAAAATCAAATCATATTTTCACTTTATCAACTTGCAGCAATTGCCACATAAGTTAATATAGTACCACATAAGCAAATAGTGAAGTATTGACAAATCTACATAAAATTCAAAAGAGTAACTTTCAGAATTTTGTCTTAAAAATCAAAGCTAAAATGCTTTCCATATTTAAAACAAAACAAAACAAAACAAAACCAAAAAGCGCAACTACCCTGAAGCTCCCCAAATCTGGGAACAATCAGCAACATCTCTAAAATCTTAACACAACAGCTATGTCCGGAAAGATCATCAATGAATTCAGAACCCAAAATAAAAAGTTTTCAAGTTTAAAAATTATACTCAAGAAAGACCTCAATTATTTCTTCAAATTTTTATGTGTTTTGAAAGTTATTTAAAATATGTATCAAGATCTATCTTAATACCACTTATCTCAGTAATGTCACCTCTACTAAGCTGCCCTAAAGAAATAACCTGAAGTACAGAACAAGTTATATGAGAGGAAAGGTTTACTGCACTATTTCAATAGAGAAATGATCAACTAAATTTTAGTGCAACTATAGAGTAGAGCATCTACATAATAGAGCTATAAAATATTATTTTCATAAAAATTTGAAAATGTGCAAAAGAAAACATTTCTTCATATTAAACCATAATTGCCCCTCAACATGCACAGATGATGCTAACTAAATCAACAATTCTGTCATCTGCTGAGCATTATGAGGAATGACTTTGCATAAAGGAGACAGAAGACAGCAACAAGGAGTTCAGTAAGAGGGTAACAGGCAGACATGGGGGAGGGAGATGAGAGCACCAAGATCAGCAAGACCAGGACCAGGTGAGCCACTGCTTTTCCATAAAGTCTGGGAAGCCAGAACATGGGTTTTGGAGCCAGGAATGTTCAAAATTGAATTATAAACTGTTTGTGTGGCTGTAATGAAAACATTACTTCCTACCTCCACAAAATGGTTAATGAAAGGCTGCTCTGCACATAGAATTATTTTGCCCCCCTGGGAAGTGAGAATAGGAAATGGTAAGGATTTCAAGATGATGCTGAGTTTCATATCTGGAACAATTTGGAGAAGTACAAAGAAGTAACTACACACACAGAAAGAGACACTAAAGATACAGAGGAGGACTCAAAAACGTAAATTCTAGAAGTCCGCAGTTATCAGGGCATATGAATGAGTTTTTTGTATCTTTATTCTTCTAAATTTTCTGTAATGGAATTTTAGCTAGAAAAAAGAGAAAACAAATTCTTAAAAATATTATCTGTGTAGAGATGGAAACAAAGGTAGTACCACGCCATATTTTCTTCAGAAAAAGTAACAAGAGATTAGTTGGACTGTATATCCTTTCTACATCTCAAAAACTAGCTGCTTCCAGAGGCCTCCTGCACATTTGAAAGATAAATCTAACTGTAAGTCAAACCAATTAAATTCTGACCATTACATCATGAGACATAACAATTCTATAATCCACTTAATTTATAGGCTTCTTCTATTTGAAGTTCATTATTCTTTTTCAGTATAAACTAAATGATACTTTCGGCATTTCTGGGAAGGTTCAATTATATTTTCCATATTTTGCATACAGAGAAGGATAACTATATTCTTATGATTCTTCTGATTTAATCACAGGTTTTGAAATTCTTCAAGTAGTATTTATTAAGGACTCTTTTTTTGTTTTAAGGATTATATGAAGTGCTACATTTAAAAGTTAGAAACCTCAAACCAGGAGTTTATAAACAACGAGGCTATAAGGTGGGCTTCAAGAGTCAAAGGTCAAAGAGGAAAAGAGGTCACTACCTGGAATAAGTAGGAGGGAGTCTATGTGGGAAGTGACATCAGAATGAGCCCTGAAGAAGACTGACAGATGGGAAAATGTGAACATGTCTGAGAGATCCGAGACACAGTTTTCATAATTTAGAATCATGAACAAATTTTACTCAATTAACAATTAATCATGGTAATAACATGTGTTACATACCTCCAGTCCACGTCTAAGTCTTCACTCACACTGGAGTCATCCTCAAGGTTATTGTTCCCATCCAGCATAAAAGCTTCTGGCTGTGCAAATTCATTGGCAGGCTCATTACCCTCATCACTGCTGCTTTCATTGACTTCATTGTACTGTAACCAAGGAATCTCTCCCTCTTCCAAGGATGTCTGTTCCCTAATACAAAGATTTTAAGGGAAGAAAAAAAAATTATTCTGAAACACATTATAAAATTGTTTTCTAAAAAGAGTTCTATTTAGGGCAAACAGATTCTTTATTCTCTGAGTTCTAAACTCTTGGCACTTACATGATTCTAAAAGTCTGATTTCTTTAACTGCAAAGTTGTTTAAAAGGTAAGCAAATTTGTTACAGGGTCATATGTATGTAGAAATAGCTCCAATTACATAAGAACCTATTTATTTGACATACAAATTACCTATGCTCCTGTATTTCCTCTTCGTGCAGAAAAAAAAACAAGAAAAATTCATTCTAGACTATTTTAATTTTTAAACACTGCTCTTGTGGGTGCCTACATGGCTCAGTCAGTTAAGCGTCTGACTGTTGATTTCATCTCAGGTCATGATCTCAGGGTTTGAGACTGAGCCCCGCACTGGGCTCCTTGTGGAGCCTGCTTAAGATTCTCTCTCCCCCCATGCCTCTCCCCACACCCTGACACCCTCATTCCTGCCCATGTATGCTCAATATCTCTCTTAAAAATAAATAAATAAATAAATAAATAAATAAGTAATAAAAATAAACACTGCTCTTGAGTAGTTTCCCTTCACAGTTGAAGTCCAAATTCTTCAGCCTGGCCTATAAATCCCTACATCATAACATGCTTTCTCCTTGGCCCTCTTCTCCAACTGTTACCTCTCACCATTCTTCCCCCTATTTACTATATTCTTATTATGCTTTCTACCTTTGGAACACCTGGAGATCATTTCCACCTTGGGGCCATTTCCTCTACCTGAAATGTTCTTTCACCAGATTTTTGCACAGCTATTCCCTCCTCGATATTCAGTCAAAGTCAATGTCGGCTCCTCAGAAAGGCCTGTCTTAACCACTCATTTTAAGTAGCTGTCCCGTCACTAACCACCTAACTCTGCTTATTTTCATTACAGAACTTACTTCTACTTATCATTTTCTTGTTTATTGTTCTTTCTCTCAGTAGAAAATAAGCTCACAGGAACAGGAACAGACAAACCAACTGTATAGATTAAAAAAAACAACAACAAAGAAGTGGGGCGCCTGGGTGGCTCAATGCGTTAAGCCTCTGCCTTTGGCTCAGGTGATGATCTCAAGGACCTGGGATTGGGCCCCACGTCGGGTTCTCTGCTCAGCAGGGAGCCTGCTTCCCTCTCTCTCTGCCTGCCTCTCTGCCTACCTGTGATCTCTGTCAAATAAATAAAATCTTTAAAAAAAAAAAGAAAACAAGGATGAGAAAAAAGAAGCATTTTAAAACAACAGAAAAAACAATTATTCAGTAAATGACATTAGGACAACTGAGTATTCATCTGGAGGGAAGGAGGTTAAATCTCTGTCATTATTTACCTGTTAGCAAATTCTAAATCTACATTTTAAAAATGCATGTGCACCCACCACCATTTCTAAAACAATAAAAGTACTGGAAGAATCATGAGAGAAATTTTTACAAAAATCTCTGTGTCACTGTAAGCATGATGTAACACCTAGAAGCCACAGACAAGACTGTTAAATTACACAACTCATACATTAAAGAAAAGTATGGACACAAAGATCACACTGGGAAGAATTAATTGTAACACATGAGCAACAAAAGTTAAGGCTGCAATGACTAAACAAAAGGTACTTTATGAATTTTTAACTAAGAAAATTATACTGACAGGATTTTATTTATATTTATTTTATTTAACAGAAAATAGTGTTTAGTATATCGAAAGAAGGTTAATTATAAGAGCATAGTTCTGACAAAGATGAATTTTTGTTTTTGGATTTTAAGAAGAAAAATATTATACATAATATATATTGCAAGAGCAGTTCTAATTAGAATTTTATTCATTCTAATGTGCAAATTTAACTATGGGGATAAAAACATTTATGAAAGAGATGTAGATGATGCCCACATATAAGAATCAACACATTTTAAAGACACAGAAATAGTATCTCTTTATATACCTAAACCCATACATGTTTCTTTAATCTCAGGTCCTAAGCAACACTTCAAAAATAACAGGTTTATAAGATTCAGTATCTAATACTGTCTGTCTAGTAAAATCAGAGAAATCAGCATAACAAAACATGCTTAATTTGTTGAAGGTTTAATACCTAATATATAAAGATAGTGGATATTTTCCTTTTATGGATTATACTTAGGTCCAATGAAAAACGAAACCCAAAATGGATTTAAAATACAAAATCAAGAATTCCTAACCAATAGTTCTTTGTTTATACCTTTATGAAAGCAGTCACCATACTGTTTTATAACCTTTCTGGTGACTCATCTGTCTCCTCCCAGACTGAGAGTTTTCTAAGGGCATTTAGTGCTCTCTCATCATTGTAGCTTCAACCCCTTGCAATAAATGCTTAGCGCTTAATAGGTACTTTCTCTATTTGTGTTGCAAATGTTAAGAATAAATTCTTGAAAAACAATCTTTTAATAAATAAATAATTTGGGGATTAAGCCTGGGATAGTTCTTGGAAATTTTTGTTATTTCTAATGTACTCCTACAAAAAATGCTTTTCTTTTTCCTATTATACAGACATCAAAATGACTCAGTTACTACTCTGTACTTGGACATAGAACATAAAACTCTAATATGCTGGTGAAAATGATTCAGTATAAAAAATAAATATTATGTTTTTTTAATTCAAAGAATAAAACTATAATAAGAAATATTCTGAATATAAATAACTTACAACACTCATTAATACTCTTTTACCATATGAGGAATTCTTGGCTACATATTTTGCTTAAACATTTGATTCTGTCTTTAATGCCTCATAATATGTAGTCACAGTAACAGAAAATAAGTAGTATACAGTATATACTTGCAATATGTTACCTAAAGTTCACATCATTTACACAAAATTTACCAGTCTAGAAGAGTGGCACTATGCTGGGCCAGAAAGTTGGCTTGATACTGTAACAAAAGGAATTTTGCTCTTTACCCCCCCACAAAAAAAAAAAAAATTCTGACAAATGGGGTCAAAAGTATCTTTCATTTTGTGAGCTAATAAAAGAAACAAATATCTCTATAGGAAAGTAAGCATATAAGGTAAGTTCAAATGCTTCAGAAACCTTGAAAATATTTAAAGCAATATCTTAGTCTTCTCTCTCTCTCTCCTTATACATATACATTTACGCACATGCCAGACATACCATATGTAACACATTCACAAAAATTTAGACCTTTCTTCATTTTGGTAACTCAAAAATTAATAAAATGCCATTATCATGTTATACAGTAATTTACAGATTTAAAAAGACATATTATCTAATCATGTCTCCAAATGCTCAATTCTAAAAAAGGATTCCAGTAGATGAAGATGTGAAAGCCTGTGCCTACCACAACCACCACTAAAGTCCCTGGTGTTTCAACTGGGAAGGGAAACTGCCAGGTTGTCCTTTTGAGCACTTCCAGCATAGCAGAGGAAATGAACGCTGCTGTTCACAAGAGGAAGCTGAAAATGCTTCAAAATGTATGCCCACAACCTACTTCCAGTGAAAATCCTAGAAGACCATCAGCATCATCAAATTTCTTGACTCTGCTTTAACTCAAAGCTTCAGATAAATAGACTAATGTTTTCTTCATGATATATGATTAAAAATCCCCATTCCTCAATAAAAGAAACTAAATTTAATAACATGTGAATAGCAATATTAAAATTATCAAAATATATTAATAAGTCAACATGGACTATATATATATTTTTTAAAGATTTTATTTATTTATTTGACAAATGGAGACCACAAGTAGGCAGAGAGGCAGGCAGAGGGGGGGGGGAAAGCAGGCTCCCCGCTGAGCAGAGAGCCCGATGTGGGGCTCGATCCCAGGACCCTGAGATCATGACCTGAGCCGAAGGCAGAGGCTTAACCCACCGAGCCACCCAGGTGCCCCAACATGGAATATTTTTAAATATTTCCATTTAAAAGTTTTAGAATATGCTATTATATAACCATGCATCATAGAATCTTCTGAGAAATGAAGAAAATGAAAGGCAGACAAATAAAATAAAACCTCTGAAAATACTACTGACGTTACATTCTGAGTAGTTTCCTTTAGCTAACTGATCAGTAATTTGAGTATCCATTATTTGCAACACAAAATTTAAACCTTTGGGTTAATGCCAACATTTTAAAGGGCTGAAATTTTCATGAAGTAATCTATATTATAAGAAACTATAAAATCCTGGACAGCATAATAAGCATTCCTAATTAACTGATATTTAATTGATTGGTTTTCATTTTCTAAGTCAAGATACATGTTAAGTAGCTGCTAAGCTTGAGGCATAAGCTCATTTTTAATAAGTCTAATTGTATAGCAAATTTTTTAAGATTTCAAATCCCTATCCTGGAATTAAAGTACAAAGGAAAGTAACTGAAATTTGAATTAAAAGTCAAAAAAGCTTCAAAAGGAATTAGAACTTATAAAATCAATGGCACCCTGTTCCATGTCATCCAGTCACAAAGATGGAACCCTAGCACCTAATTTGAAGAACTTTCTTTATTCTAATAAATAGAACAGCAAGGCCAAATATTAAATCTTATTAAAGCATTTTAAGAATATTTATTTACAAAGTTTGTAAAGTCACCAAAACAGCAGGAAAAACTTAAAGAAAAATACATGAGTGTGATATACTAATTTACATTCAAAAATACTAATTTAAAATACTAATTTCAATACTGTCTAGCAATTATTTAATGTTTAATATAGTAAGTTTGTTGTCTAGCTTTCTGAAAGCCTATTTCCCACCTTTTCTTCTTTCCTTCAATTTCACAATCATCCTATCCTCCCCACTCTCAATATCTAGTAACAACAAGAATACTGCAGTCACCAGTGACTCATCTTTTCCTCTCACTACAGAACCTACAGACTTATCTACACCTGTACCTTCTCATTAGTTACAATGGCAGTCTCTGTTCCTAAAGGCCCTGTCCTTTGATGTGGATCCTAATCCTTCTCATCTCCTCAAAAACTTCACCTTTCCTCTAATTACTAGCCAGTTATTCTCCTCTGCAACATTCTATAAGCAAACAATCATGCTTCCAGTTTTGGGAGGTGAGGACATTTTTCTAGGCCCAACATCTACCTGCAGCTCCTTCCCTTTGTACGGTGACTGTTTCTACTCTCTCACCTTCAATTCCCTTTAATTTCCTCCCCCACAATGTAAAATATACACCATCTATTTAAGCTATAAAGCATATTCTATTTAACATCCATAAACCATCCAAACCAGGAACTACAATATTATCACTGACTAGCAAACACCTTGTGCCCTACACCTATCCTATGCCCTGGCCTTGCCCTCCAGAGGAAAGTACTATCTGGATGCCACTGTCACTCCATTGTTTTCTGAAACAAGTTTTCACTAGTTTTGTATACTTAAACATGATATTTAGCTTCTGCTTGTTTTTAACTTTGTGGAACAGATTCATACACATTATTTTTCCAGAAACAACTGTTTTCATTCAGCATCATATCTAAGATTCATTCATTTTTTCCTTGCCTGTAAGTACGGCTCATGCATTCCGACTGCTGTGTAATACTCCATGTATGAATATACCACTAACTTTTCTCCTATGAGTATCTGGGTAACATTCAGTTTTATAGGTCTCATGAAAAATAGTGTAATGAACATTCTTGTACACAACTCCTGGGCCACATGGGGAAGTTTCTCCAGAGTATACACTTAAAAGTGATACAGCTGATAGTCTACCATGCACATGTTAAAATTATTACATAATTTCAGTGCATGTGACCTACTTCACACCTCAACAAGCATTCACATCCTCAAAACACCTGACATTGTCAAATTTCCTAGTGTTTGTTACTAACAAACACTAGGGAAATTTCCTTTACCTACCAAGGAAATTTGGTAGGTAAAAAATGATACCTCCTTATGATCTTAACGTATACTCCCTTGATTACTCATGATCTAAGTACCTTTTGGTATTTTTACTTACTATTAATATTTCCTCTTCAATGAATTATCTGCTCAATATTTTGAACATTTTACAATTGACTGTCAGTTTTTCTTCCTGATTTCTAGGAGTTCTTTGTATCCTGCACATTAACAATTTATATTCTATAAATATATTCTACTAGTTTCTTTCTTTTTCATTGTCAATTCCTCTGCTTTTTACAGCTTTTTCTCCTTTATTATTTTTCCATCATATCATGCCCACGAAGACCTCTACCACGATGGCTGCTAAAATGGTATAATGAGCACCCTTGTCTTGCTCTTGATTTTAAGGGGCAAGGGTTTAATGCTTCATTACTGAAAATGATTACTACTGATTTTTTTTTTGTAGATACCTTTTATCAGGTCAAAGAAATTCTATTCTGATCCTAGTTTCTGAGTTTTTATCATGTTGAGGTACTGAACATTACTACGTGGTTTTTTTCTCCCTTTATCTGTAGAATCTATCCTATGAATTTTCTCCTGTATTCTGTTAATCTGGTGAATGACATTTATGGGCATTTTTATATTAAAACACCTTTACATTTCTGGAATAAATTCAGACTGGTAATTGAGTTTTATCTTCAAACTATACACTTACAAATTGAGATTTCCAATTCTGTTTGGGATTTTGACATGCATTTAATAAAGATGAGGTTTTTTGATATTTAGGATTTTATGTTTGACACAAAAAGAGCAAGAGAGAGCAAGAAAGCACACGAACAAGCAGGGAGAGCGGAAGAGGAAGAAGGAGGGTCTCTGCTGAGCAGGAAGCCGGATACAGAACTCGATCCCAGAACCCTGGAATCATGACCTGAGCCAAAGGTAGATGCTTAACCAACTGAGCCACCTAGGTGCTCCAGTGAAAGCCACAGGTTTATATTTTCCTTCACATACTCTTTTGGTGTTAGGGTTACATTAACCTTTTAGAATGATTTGGAGAAATAGCTCTTTTCTCTTTTTCTTTATCTTGTAGAGTGAAGTGGCATGATCCTTAAAAGTTTAGTTTAAGAGAATTAACTCTAAAACCATATGGATTATTTGTTTTCTCCACAGTAAGATTTTATCTTATTTTTTCCTAAAGATTTTATTTATTTATTTGACAGAGAGAAAGACAATACAAACAGGCAGAGTAGCAGGCAGAGGGAGAGAGAGAAGCAGGCTCTCCGCCAAGCACAGAGCCTGACGTGGGGCTCAATCCCAGGACCAGGATCATGAGCTGAAGACAGACACTTACCTGACTGAGCCACCCAGGCTCACAATAAGATTTTAAACTACTGTTTACATATCTGTAATACTTATATTATTATTCAGGCTTCCCATAAGTTTTGGTGAATTCCATTTTCCTGGAAATTTATCAGTTTCTTCTAAGTTTTCAAATTTACTGGTACAAAATTCACAGTACTCTTTTTACTCTATCCAGTATTTACTGAATTTGTGGCTGTGTACACTTCTGTATTTCAGTATTATTTATTTGTACCTTATATTCTTATTCACTATACAACTGGATTACCTATTTTTCTTAATCTTTTCAAAGTATCACCTTCTAATTTCTTTGATCCTTTCTATCATAACTGTTTTCTAACTTACTGAGTTATGCTCTTATCTTTCCTAATTCTAATTCTTATTTCCTTATTTTCTTTATTTTCATATTCCCTCTCTATTTTAAGTTAAATGCGTAGTTCCTCCATGTTCAGGTTTTCTTCTTTTCTAACTTAAGCATTTAGAAAGATAATTCCTGTTTACCAATTTCACTGCATCCCTCAAATTTTAATTGTGGTGGTATTCTCATTATCAGAAAGTAGAGAGCAGTTTAAACTTCAGTTATAATTTTTTTGTCCTATTGGTTATTTAGAAGGATGAACAATTTTTTTTAAAAGATTTTATTTATTTATTTGTCAGAGAGAGAGAGAGAGCAAGAGAGTGAGCACAGGCAGACAAAGTGGCAGGCAGAGGAAGAGGGAGAAGCAGGCTCCCTGCCGAGCAAGGAGCCCGATGTGGGACTCAATCCCAGGACGCTGGGATCATGACCTGAGCCAAAGGCAGCTGCTTAACCAACTGAGCCACCCAGGCGTCCCAAGGATGAACAATTTTAAATGTATGAATTTTTAAAATTTTTATATTTTTGTTATTTATTTCTAAGTTAACTGCATTGTGGTCAGAGAATACAGTCTGCAGGATACTGAGTCTTTGAAATATGTTAATCTGTGCTTTGTAGCATACTATATACTCAGTTTTTTGTGTTTGTGTGTTCCACAGGGTGGAGTGCTTGTTAAACCATCCCTCACTTCTATGGTTTTTTTTTTAAAGATTTTATTTATTTATTTATTTGACAGAGCTCACAAATAGGCAGAAAGGCAGGCAGAGAGAGAGGGAGAAGCAGGCTCTCGGCTGAGCAGAGAGCCTGATGCGGGGCTCGATCCCAGGACCCTGGGATCATGACCTGAGCCGAAGGCAGAGGCTTTAACCCACTGAGCCACCCAGGCGCCCCTCACTTTTATTTTTTTTAATGAATTACTGGACTTTATTATTGTATGGTATCAATGCAAATAGCTGATGACTACCATAAATGTTTCTGTTATAGTCATACATTTCTATATCTAACTATAATCTGGGACATTTCCTTTAAGCTTAAAAATATTCAAGCATCTACTTATCATCTACACTGCATGTCTAAATGGCACTTAAAACTTCCAAAAAGAGTTCTTACTTTCCATCTCAATTTCAGTAACAACTACCCACTGCTCAAACCAAAAAACCCAGCCATACCTGATTTCTCATTCTCCCTCATCTCACACTCAATTGCTCCTATTATTTATAACTCAAAAATATTCTCAAACTTGTTTACTTTTTTAAATCCTCACTAGTCCAAGGGCTAGCCCAACTTTCTTTTCTCTTTTATACTTTAATACCTTTCTAATTCATTCTGGAGACAAAGCAACTGGAGTGAATCTTTGAAAAATTTGTGTCAGATCAATTATGCAATTAACTGACCACTTAAATCTCTCTGCTCTATGAATAAATTCCAGATGCTACATATCCTGCATAGTTTGGTACCTGTCGCATCATCTACTATCACTCTTCTTTTTTTTTTTTAATATTTTATTTATTTATTTGATAGAGAGAGAGAGATCACAAGTAGGCAGAGAGAGAGAGAGGGAAGAAGCAGGCTCCCTGCCGAGCAGAGAGCCAGATGCGGGGCTTGATCCCAGGACCCTGAGATCATGACCTGAGCTGAAGGCAGAGACTTTAACCCACTGAGCCTCCCAGGCGCCCCTCCTATCACTCTTCTCTTCACTCCTTCACTTCAGCCCCACTAACTCTAAACATATCAAGCCCTTTCCTTTTTAATAACTCTGCTCTTACCTTTCCTTTTGCCCAGGAAGCTCTTCTCAACCATGAATTCTTATCTTTTAGATCCCAGCTCAAAAGTCAGTTCCTGAGAGAAGTATTCCCTGGCCACTCTAATTAATATAGGTGCCTATTACAGCAAAGGACACAGTCAACAAAGAGGCAACCCATGAAATGGGATAATATATTTGCAAATGACACTACAAAGGGCTGATAGCCAAGATCTATAAAGAACTACTCAAACTCAACACACACAAAACAGATAATCATGTCAAAAAATGGGCAGAAGACATGAACAGACACTTCTCCAATGAAGACCTACAAATGGCTAATAGTTACATGAAAAAATGTTCATCATCGTTAGCCACTAGGGAAATTCAAATTAAAACCACATTGATTACCACCTTACACCAGTGAGAATGACCAAAATTAACAAGACAGGAAACAACATGTGTTGGAGAGGATGTGGATAAAGGGGAACCCTCTTACACTGTTGGTGGGAATGCAAGTTGGTGCAGCCACTTTGGAAAACAGTGTGGAGATTCCTTAAGAAATTAAAAATAGAGCTACCCTAGGACCCTGCAATTGTACTACTGGGTATTTATCTCAAAGATATTGAGGTAGTGAAAAGAAGGGCCATCTGTACCCCTAGCAGCAATGCCCACAGTCGCCAAACTTTGGAAAGAACCAAGATGCCCTTCAATGGATTAATGGATAAAGAAGATATGGTCCATATATACAATGGAGTATCATGCCTCCATCAGAAAGGATGAATACCCAACTTCTATATCAACATGGATGGGACTGGAAGAGATTATGCTGAGTGAAATAAGTTAAGCAGACAGAGTCAAGTATCATATGGTTTCACTTACTTGTGGAGCATAAGGAATAAAATGGAGGACAGTGGGAGATAGAAAGGAGAAGTGAGCTGGGGGAAATTGGAGGGGGAGACAAACCATGAGAGACTGTGGACTCTGAGAAACAAACTGAGGGTTTTGGAGGAGAGGGGGTTGGGGGGTTGGGAGGGCCTGGTGGTGGGTATTAAGGACGGCATATATTACATGGAACACTGGGTGTGGTGCATAAACAATGAATGCTGGAAAGAAAAGAAATGAAATAAAATAAAATGGAAAAAAAACATAGGTGCCTATTAGTTACTTTCTATCATATGAGTGTTTTCTTTCCTTAACAATCCTCATCACAGTTTGTAATTCATCAAGTTTGTATTTTGCTTAATACCTGCCTCTCCCACCACCACGTAAGCTTCAAGCTGGAATCTTAGTTTGTCTTGCTCATTTAATTCCAGAATCCAGCACAATGCTTGGTACATATTAAATCCTAAATAAATATTTGTTGAATGAATAATTACTATCACAATTTAATAATACTTAGTAAACTCATACGGATTCAAGAATATCAAACATAAAATCAGATGAGGAAAAAACCACCATTTTCAATCACTGTCAAAACAATTACGTTCATAAGTTTCTTTCTTTACAGATTTTCTAATGTATTTATACCTTACAGAATTCATCTCAAGCTGGAAATTTATACCTTTTGAGAAGTATAAATTTTAATGTTAGTCCAAGGTGAAAGTTATAAAAATATATCTACCAAAATAGAGTCCATGAGAGACTAAAAATTAGAACTAGCCAATTATCAGAAAAAACATTTAAATTAACAGATAGTACCTCACAATAAAACACAAGCCTAGGTTTCATAAGAAAATACTAAAAATCTTTAAAATAGGCTATTTAAGTAAAATATTTAAACAACCTTTAAAGGAATAAATAAGATAAATATCAAAGGGCTAAAAAGAAGCGCATACACATTGTTTTAGCCAAGCAAGTATCACACTTATCCAGATAAAAGACATAATTGTACTTACACATCTCAACGTAAAAATCCTATGTCAAATATTAGCAAACAGAATCCAGCAGCTCATTAAAACAACAAACTATGACTATGTGATCGTTTTTGTTTATTTCAAGAAGCCAGGATAACTATGAGGAAATCTGGTAATAAAATAATTCCTTGGGCACCTGGGTGGCTCAGTCGGTTAAACTACTGCCTTTGGCTCAGGTCATGATCCCAAGATCCTGGGACTGAGCCCCACACTGGGCTCCCTACTCAGCTGGGAGAACTGCTTCTCCTTCTTCCTCTGCCACTGCCCTTGCTTGTACTCTCTGGCTCCTCTCTCTATCTCTGTCAAATAAGTAAATAAATAAAATCTTAAAAAATAATGTAAAAAAATTTAAAAAGATAATTTCTTATTATCATTAGGTCAAAGATGAAAAATCACTATGATAATTTCCACTGATGCTTAAAAAGAAGTTGATAAAATGTGACAAATATTCCTGCTAAAAACCTATAAAGTAATAACGGGGATATTTCCTTAGTGTGATTTAGAAAAAAAATTGTGTGTGTGTGTAAATCAACCTGTGTTGTTTTGTGTGTGTACATCAGCCAGAATCATTCTTACTTGGGAAATATTAGAGCAAGGGTTATAAACCATGCCCATGGGTTATTTTCAGCCTGCCAACTGTTTTTATAAATAAATTTTGTTGGAAGACAGCCACACCCATTCATTTACATATCGTCTTATGGCTACTCTTACACTACAACACCAGAGTTGAGTAGCTGCAATAGAGACTGGCACACAAAGCTGAAAATATTTACTATCCAGCCCTTCACAGTATTAAGTCTGACAACCCCTAGAACTAGAGCATTCCCATTAAAGTTAGGAAAAGACAAAGGCACTTACTAACAATCACTGATTTCAGAGGTATCATCGGCTACAATTAGATAGAAATATTAAAACTTCAACTTTTGTAACTTTCTCCATATCTGTGAATAAATCACTGATTTCCCTCTTGCGTCTACCCCTTCTCTCACCATCACCTCCACTGCAGAGCAACAGCAGCTCTAATTCACTCACACCTAACTCAATCAAAAGATCTTTTATTTTTTTTAAAGATTTTATTTATTTATCTGACACAGAGTGAGATCACAAGTAGGCAGAGAGGCAGAGACAGAGAGAGGAGGGAAGCAGGCTCCACAATGAGCAGAGAGCCTGACACAGGGGTCAATCCCAGGACCCTGAGATCATGATCGGAGCCGAAGGCAGAAGCTTAACCCACTGAGCCACCCAGGCGCCCCATCAAAACATCTTTTAAATGCCCAACTTTTCTTTAACACAAAGTGGAAAAATATACTGTATCTCAAGAAAAGATAATGAAATTACTAGAATTTTCAATCTAATTGATCTTTGTAAAATACCAAAAGCATAATGAAAAAAAAAAATCAGGATTTACTGGTCCTACATAGGGCTTGTACACGCAAATTAACAGCACCCCCAACATCTGAATGTGATGGATACAATTCTCAGACGATACACATAAAAATAATAAATCTCACTGTTAAACATACCCTTCCTGTAGAGACAATTCTTGGTTTTCTTCTTCAGGACCACTGCTATCACTCTGTACTTCAGGTTCATTCTCATCTTTTCCTGGCAAAGTTTCCCAGCTTTCATCACTTGATGACTGATCTTTTTCCGTACCAGAAAACCGATGAGGCAATGAGGCAGACCATTCTCCATCACTGCATTCTGAACTGCAAATTCAGAACAGAAATACAGTAACTGTCACTATCTGTGCATTTGTTATTTGGAGGCATCACAGTATACAGTGTATGACTATGCCACACATGCTTCATCAGGTGCCAAGTCAAAATTTAGAAGTAAACACAGAAATAAATACATTCAGCAGAATGTAACTTTTTCCGATGAATAAAGCATATGGCGAGTTACAGAAATGTCAATTTATTACTTTCTTCACTTAAAGTAAGTAATTTCATGGTGCTTAGATATAGGGTTCTTTATTTTTAGACATATTTCTAAATAAAATTTTAAATATAATTTGGTAATCATAAATTAAATGCTTTCTGAAATAATTAATAGATTACTCATCTACCCCGACTAAAACAACTTTCTAATTACATACTGACAACTGGGGCCATATCCTCTATGAATAAATTTCCACTATTACCATGTTTCAAAAGCTTAACTATTCTTTCCTTCCTTTTTTACAAAAAACTTTAAAGTGAAATGAGATTCAAATTCATAAAAAGCTGCACTGACTGATCTTTTTTGTTGTTGTTGTTAAAGATTTTATTTATTTATTTGACAGACAGATTACAAGTAGGCAAGAGAGGCAGGCAGAGAGAGAGAGGAGGAAGCAGGCTCTCCGTGGAGCAGAGAGCCCGATGTGGGGCTCGATCCCAGGACCCTGGGATCATGACCTGAGCCGAAAGCAGAGACTTTAACCCACTGAGCCACCCAGGCGCCCCTGCACTGACTAATCTTTACTAAAGTCCTTTGTTAGAACTGTGAACACAAACTAAATTTCACTGCAAGAAAATATGTAGATAAGGAACCAAAACGTATGATAAAAGGGTTAATGAAGAACCTCAGAAAATGACTTTTGGTTTTATTTTTTAACTTTGGTTAATTTGGTTACATTTAACTACTCTTTTTTTTTTTTTTAAGATTTTATTTATTTATTTGAGAGAGAGGCAGTGAGAGAGCATGAGCGAGGAGAAGGTCAGAGGGAGAAGCAGACTCCCCGTGGAGCTGGGAGCCTGATGCGGGACTCGATCCCCGGTCTCCGGGATCATGACCTGAGCCAAAGGCAGTCGTCCAACCAACTGAGCCACCCAGGCGTCCCACATTTAACTACTCTTAAAGTGCACTTATCTTGTACTTATTAATGGTGAAAAGAAATCTTTTTTTAAAAATATTTTATTTATTCAATTGACAGAGAGGCAGGCAGAGAGAGAGGAGGAAGCAGGCTCCCTGCTGAGCAGAGAGCCCGATGCGCGACTCGATCTCAGGACCCCGAGATCATGACCTGAGCCGAAGGCAGCGGCTTAACCCACTGGGCCACCCAGGTGCCCCGTGAAAAGAAATCTTAAATGCCCTTTCCAACCATATCAACCATTCTGGTCAAGAATCCCCTTGGGGCACCTGGGTAGCTCAGTCGGTTAAGCCTCTGCCTTTGGCTCAGGTCATGATCTCAGGGTCCTGGGATCAAGCCCTGCATCAGAGTCTCTGCTCAGCAGGCAGCCTGCTTCCTCCTCTCTCTCTGCCTACTCGTGATTTCTTTGTCAAATAAATAAATAAAATCTTAAAAAAAAAAATCCCCTTAAAGATTTCCTTTTGTGCCATGATTTTTAAGGAAAAAAATTTATAAATTTTAGTTTGTTTCTGAAAGAAGTGATAATTAGTAGGAAATAACTTTTCTTTATGATGATATATTACTAGTGGCCATATTAATAATGATATATTAACTAGACTAGTTAATGAGTTCCTCCTTCTGTAGGCAGATAAACCGAAGAGATCAAAATGCTATTAAAAAAGAGTAGCACTAATGTAATGTAAGCTCTGAGAAGTTAGACGTAAAAAAAGTAAAATCAACTTCCAATCTTCAGTAAATGATAGGCAGCAAAGCACAAGCATTCTGGAGAAGAAATGCTATATAGCTCTGGCATAGCAAGTAAAAGATATTCCTTCAGTTGAATAGGAACCTAATTGCTTTTATTTTGTAAAATTTTCTGTAACCCAAAAAATAATCAAAGTAAATCATTTCTAGATTTGTGTCAGTGTAAAAATCTAACACAGATAAATAGTTTTAAAAGAGTTCTTGAACTAAGTTTCCTAACTATGAAGCCTCTCAAATTTGAAGCTATATTCCAGTTCCAATTTTTGGTATCTCATTAACAATTACAGTAAACTTTCTTTATTAATTTCTGGCAACTTAACTTATTTAAAAGAAAACCTCATATTTTAAGCATTTTATGATCCTGTCCAGAAAAACAATACCTAAAAACTCAGAATTTTTTTTAACTTAGTGAAATAATTGATGGACTATCTCCAAACTGTAATATAAAAATACCTATGATCAATAGTCAATATATTTAAGAAGCCTATGTCACAGATTGGTAAATTCAGCCTTTCGGCCTGTTTTTCTTAGGGTCTCTGGGTTAAAAATGTGTTTTTTCTTTTCTTTTCTTATAAGTTTATCTTTAATTCTACCTCTTAATAAAATTTAAAATATATACTATCTGGCCCTTTAGGGAAAAAATCCGCATATTCCTGCCCTGTATCATTATTACTCATTATATATAATCCATACCCCTAAATAGGTAATTTTTAAATATATATACTAGCCCTGACCATCTAGCCATCCAGAAAGTTTTAGATTTTCACCCTCCTTTCCAAAAGTTATAAAACAAAACTTATTTGACAGGTAAGTTTCTTGATTTTCGATCTGCTAACGGTATTTCCCTGCTCACAAGCTGAAAATCATGTATCTTTGACACCTCATAAACTCCTATGTTTAAATCCTTTTTACATTCTATTCTTTCTGTAAAATGTCTCCTTTGTCTCCATTTCCCCTAAAAACCCTGGCTCCAGTATTCTTTTCCAAACCTAGACCTGGAAGTCAATTATTAATTGGTGTCCCTAAATTTAATCTCATTCCCTCCCCTCACTTAAAAGATGCATTTTAAATATCACTATTGCTTTAATTTATATCAAATAGTACATACATACATACATACATTAGTCCAAAATCCTTCACTTTACTAAAGCAATATTTCATAAAATTAAACCTACTGCCTTCCCTATTTTTGCTGCAGTCATACATTAATGCTATGTCTTAAGGTACAGTTGTTGAGAACACAGGTTCTGGAGTCAGTTTGCTTGGATTTGAATGCACCACTTAGTAGTTGTGGAAAAGTAACTTAACCTTACTGTGCCTTTATCACTCACACATCAGGTGAATTTAGTAACAGTACCTAATAATTCACTGAGCTCATATGAGAAGTAAATGAATTAATATCTACAAGACATTTTAACAGAGCTTCGTAAATAATAAGCCATCAGTAACTGTTAGCAAATCTTTTTTTTAACAACTTTTTTTTTTATTAACTCAAATACTGTTATTTCCTTTTCAGGTCAGGTTTATGATGTTTAAATGAATACTGTAGATAAAATGTTTAGAAAATTTTTGGAAAATGACAAACATTTAGTAAAGGTGGTAGCTACTTTATTATATAAGCTGTCTGCTTAGACATTTCAACAGGATTTCCACCAGCACACCACCATTTTCCTCTTTTCTCTACCTAAGAAAATCTACTCTAAACCCTTGGTTTGTCTTACTGAACATCAAGATCAGCCTCCTGGTCACGCAATCCGCTTTAGTCTTAGTCTCTCTTTATACAGGGGTCAGAAAACTATGCTCTGACCCATTAGCCAAATCTGGCCAGCTGTTTTTTAATGGCCTGGAAGCTAAGAATGTCTTTTGCCTTTCGTTTGTTTGTTTGCATTTTTAAACAGTTACGTAAGTACCTATATATATTTTTTATTTTTTTATTATATATATATACTATATATATATTTTTTATTTTTTATTATACACATATATAAATAATATAAATTATTATTTATTTTATTTATATTTTTTAAACAGTTATGTAAGTACCTATATATGTAAGTACCTAATATCCTTTATTTTGTCTTTTGGTCCACAAAGTCTAAAATACTTACTATCCGGTCACCCTTTTAAAAAAGTTTGCAGACCCCTGAGGTTCAGAAAAGACACAGCAAAGAGAAACCAAACATAGGTCAATGGAAGAGAAATCACAGAACAGGAAAAGGGTGAACAAACTGCTTAACAGAAGCATTAAAACAAAACAAAACAAAACAAAACAAAACAAAACCAGGTACCAAGAAAAGTCAACTGGATGTGACAAAGAAGAGATCACTGTTAACATCAGAGAATATAGAAATAACACTGGGAGTTAGATTTCAAGGCATTTAAAAGTGCAGAGTGCAGGAACAGAAACAGTGGGTATGGAATATTTATTCTGAAAATTCAGCAGTGCAACAGAAAACAAACAGGCAAGTGGTTAAAGGAAAAGCAAGATCAAGTGAAGGTTTCCCCTTGGGGTTTAGAAAATTACAGAATGAGGTAGAGGGAAGCAACTTTGGTATAAGATTAATAAAGTCAGGTGTCAGATATAACTATAGACACAGAATGAGACTAGTCACCTCTCTTCACTAAAGAAAAAAACTAGAAACAGGAAAGGATACTAACATGTTGCTATATGGAGAAAAGGAAAACAAGAAAAAGTTCAGATTTAATCATTTTACCATCTCCAGGAAAGCAAGAAACAAAGTTATTTACTGAGAGTGACAGGAGTGTATGGAACTAAAAGCAGAGAGAGAAAAGATTTAAAAATAACCTTTCAAGTAGAATAAGCAACAGAACAAATAGGATACAAAACAATGATGGGATAGTGAGGACCCAACTGTCCTTGAATATAAGAGCAAATGAGTTAAAAAATTTTAAGTTCTCAAAATAAAACTTAAGTACCACTTCAATTTTCATATGGTCTCTCATTGGTATTGTCTCCTATTAGTATTTAGAGCTATATTCAAAAGCAGTCAACTGTAACTTCAATGTTACATTTTACACATTCAATCGTGAACCAAAAACATTTTCTCACATATAGAATAAAATTACATGTGATTTCTACACAAATAAGAATTTGTGTACTACGAATCTTAGACAGAAATATGATACAGAAGTAAAAGCATCCATAAGCAATCTTATTCCTTAAATTCCCCCAAAGAACTGGTTTGTTAGTCTTCTCTAGCATTTATCACATCCATAAAGACTGAACTATATTTTGGATAATTTTGTTATGTGACTAGCTGAGGATCAAAAACACTTTCTGAATTTTATTGAAAATACTCTGGATGGAAATGATGTTAGGACATACCATTTTCAGACAGTATACTGAATATAATCTAAGCAGTCTGGGACATTTTTATCATTAACAATGAACTATGCTGTAATACAGTGCTACAAATGGTAATTGTTCCAATCTATAAGTCTCTTCATTTAGTAAATAAGGCCCAGATGGTTCTGAACTGTGCCTGCATTTTACAACTTTCCAGTCTTTTCCCTAAATATCAGAATGTTGTCATCTGTAACTCCCTAACATGCCTGAGGAACAAAGCTCTTTGTCCCTAATTTACTCCTTCTAAACTTTTATGATCTTGGAAATAAGATAAAAAGGTTTGCTAAAATGTTACAGCATATGCTTTAGGATCTCTGCTGGCTGCTCATAGATGCTTTATTTGTAGGGATATCAGAGGAGCTCCTTCTGCAAGGAGCTTAATTTAGTCTCGTGATAATTACCTTTATGTTTTATCTTCCTCAGAAGGCTGGTGAACACCAAGGGAACAGGGATCATTATTTCCATTTACAGAGTACCTGGCAGAAAGTCTGACACTTAGGAAGATTTCAACAAATCCTTTTTGAATATAACAAACTGAAATCAACTAAAGAGCTAATATTCCTTTTATTTTCCCAACATCATCCACAACAAAACGTCCAACATTTATCTTAGGTAAGTTTTTTGAGTTTTGTTTCTTGTTTTTAACCTTTTAAGCAATGTCAAGGCTTAGGGACAGAAAAACTGTGAAGGAAAACTCAACTGCTCTAAGAAATGGTCAGTGGATGGCACGCCTCTTCCTTCACTTAGACCCAAGGTTAAAATGTGCTGGCATGGTTAAAAGGTTCTGTTAAACTCAAGATCTTGTCATCAAACAGTTATTAAAGTTCTCAGGGTATATTTCAAAAGAGCAGGATGTTAACCTTAGCTCTTTGGTCTAATTCCAAGTCTGGTAATTACATACTGCCTATTAAAATTCCCCTCGCAATTCTAATTTAATAAGGTGGTGTTCAGTTCCTGTCAAACAGCTCAGAGCAATTCTACCAGCTGCAATGCTTATTCCAAAGAGTGTAATGTTTCAGATATGATTAAGTGATCATTTAAAAAAGTTTTCAGGACGGAAATCGATCATGCATTCATTCAAACACTTTTCACTTTTAAAGAATATATGAACTATGTATTTTTTTAACTATATTTTTAAAAAGTGGCCAAAATTTCTATAACTAAAAATGTCACGGTGATTTTAGTTAAGTTCTGGATAAGAGGGTCCTATTTGTAGCTATTATAATATAAACATGACAAGAAAAATTTTCAAGTACAGCATCTTTACGTTTTACAAAGCAAAGAAAACTCAAAAAGAATCTCAGACTCAAGGTAAAGGGTATTTATACTTTCTTTCTCAAGACACTCATCGTGTAGTCACTTTGTTTCCCCATTTCTCCAGTCTGCTATTATCAGAACTCAGCAGGACTACAGCATCAACATCAAGTAGATGAACAAGTGACAAAATGAAACTAAGTAGGAAGGTATGGTTACTAAATTTCAACCTTTATCTGACCGCATAGTAAAAGACATTCTGGCAACTGTGATCCTTTGCAGGGAGTTGAGGGCAGAAGAACTGGAAGCAGCACAGAAATACTCCTCAATCTGTCCAGACTGTTGCAATTTGGTCTTAAACCTATCTCAAGGCTTACAGATCCAAAAGGGAGTGGAATCCTAGGTAAAATTATTATCCTTGAGAATTTATTCTGTGATGGTAGTCTTAAACAAACAAAAAATCCCTAAGTGTTTCTGGCATTCCAATGTGTCTTAAAGATTGCTCCAAAATTAGTTTCATCTTTTAAGGCCAACTCAACTTCAGGTTCTGTAAATCAATATATTACCAAAAAATGAAAGAAAAAGAAGTTTCTACTAACTGTGTTTTCTTCCTCTGTATATTCTATTTGTAAAAAAAAAAAATCATTATTTGGAATACTGGTGTATCACTTAAAGAACCAAATTAAAATTAAACATATTAAGACAACACCCTATAACCATTCAAAGTCCACAGTCATTCTAGGCAAATAAAATATTAATCCTATTGACACATACACACACACAAAATCAATTTAAACGAAGAGCCAAGAAAACTACTTTTGAGGCTGATAAATGATGCAAAAGTTTCATCAATTTTATTATAGACATTAGGCCTGACTATAAAAAGCAAAAAAAAAGGGGGGATTATTTTTGATTAGTGTGTCTCCAAAGATGAGGGCATGTCCAACTTAAATTATTTTCTTCAAGAAAGCAAAAATGTAACTGGAGTAAAAATGCAACACTCTTATACTTTGAAAAAGATAAGTTACCTAAAATGGTAAGTTGATGTTATTATTATTTTTTAATAGTAACCTAAGAGGTATAATAAAGGTTCACAATCCAACCCAAAAATCTTAGGGCTGAGTATATTTTAAAAGTCAGATTTTTCCTGCTGAGATTTAGATGTATTATTTAATAATTCCCAGTGGAGTCTAACCCCAAAACTCAGTAATCAAACACATTCATATTTCTGCAATAAATGTTAGGAATGCTTCAAAAAAAGGCCTGTTAGTTCAGATACAGATCTGCATCAAATAAGTCAGTACCAATTAAGGTTCTGATTTCAATTTCCATTTTAAAAAGAACTTTGTGGATTTTGCATAAAAGACTGTGGGCCTAAATTGAAAAAACAAATAAGTTAGGGAGAAAGAAGTTCTTAATGAATTTTACCCTTAGACTTAAAAAACAGTAGGTTGTATAAATATTGTCTGCTAGCCCTTGAAGTTTACAACTTCAAGACAGTAGTAGAAATTGTATTTCAACTGTTTCTACAAGTTACTTATGCTACATTATACAAGCTTTATCCATATGTCCAAAGAAAACCAAATACATTTTATTAATTTTGTGACATGAAATATATAAAATGTATTCATATTTAAGAGGGAAAAATCTTCCTTTGTAGTACTCTCTTGTTAAAAAAAAAAAAAAAGTAACCATTATTTCTACAAGTCAGTAAGATCTTAAAACTGTACTGTAACTGAGCAAGATCTGTTCCAATTAGTTCCAAAGTCTATAAAAATCTGGACTCCAGGGTAATGAAAAGTCAGAAGCTGGACAAAGAAATTTTCCATTTCTCTCTTCTTTTCATGGTCTTACAGTTGGGCAGCGGTGGGGGGTGGGGTTTCCTCCTATATACGAGGAACACAGAATGCTTACTCTATGAAAAGCTGTGGGACACCTGGGTGGCTCAGTCAGTTAAGCATCTGACTCTTGATTTTGGTTCAGGTCATGATCTCAGGGTTGTTAAGATTAAGCCCCAAGTCTGGCTCTGCCCTGGGCATGGAGCCTGCTTAAGATTCTTTCCCCCTCTCTCTCTGCCCATCCACTCCTTAACTCCTCACCCTGCTCACGCTTGGGCACTCGCTCTCTCTCCCTCTTATAAAAAAAGAAAAAAAAAAGTTGTATGTTCTCTTGAGATACCCATTTGTATTGGGCAATAAGTAGAAATGCAAATTCCAGCTCCAGAATTTACTAGCTTTGTTACCTTGGGAAGTCAACTCTCCTGTGCTTCAATTTCCAGGTCTATAAATGGGGGAAATAATATATACCACATTGAGGTGTGGTATATATTTTTAAATATACATTTTACCTATAAATAGGTAAAAAATAAAACTAATGATAAAAAGAGCAACAAGGGGGCGCCTGGGTGGCTCAGTGGGTTAAAGCTTCTGCCTTTGGCTCAGGTCATGATCCCAGGGTCCTGGGATTGAACCCCACATCAGGCTCTCTGCTCAGCAGGGAGCCTGCTTCCTCCTCTCTCTCTCTCTCTCCCTGCCTACCTCTCTGCCTACTTGTGATCTCTGTCAAATAAATAAATAAATAATATCTTTAAAAAAATAAAAAATAAAAAAAAGAGCAACAAGAGGAACAGAGAAACAGGTGACATTAATAAATATTGGCAAAGTTAATACAATATTATCAAAATTTACTGTGATCTTAAATCACTTTTTAAGCCCAGGATAAATTAACACAGAATTTTTTTTAATTTATTTATTCACAGAATATTTTCAAAAATATTATAAATGTTTACCTTATATTTTATGAACTGAAATACTATGAATATGAAATACTAAGAACTGAAATAATTAGTATCTCTGTCCTTTTGTTAATAACTAATCACCATTATCTGAAATTACAATTTCTATAAACTCCTGAAATGTCCCAAATAAAGTTTCTGTAAATAACTAACCAGCAGTTTGCATGTGTGATTAGCACTGAGAAAATAAGAATATTTGGCCAAAGTACCTAATTCCCTGACCATGTCAAAGAGCCCATGCATTAAACATTATGGTTAGTAGAAATAAACTACTTTGCTTACCACACAATCTGACAAAGTACAAAATCTTACCTATCTTCATCCTTGTCATACAGCTGGTAATAATCTCCACAGCCATTCCAAAAGGTGTTATCCACCACTTCTTCCCTTCCTGCTGTGGCTCCACTTTCCGCTGTTATTTGGTTATGTTCTGCTTCCCTATGCGTAACTCTTGAGTAAGGTGGATCCAAGAACATGCAGTCATGTTCTCCATCGTAGTCATCACATTTTATTAATAGGTCATCTGAGCCATTTTCCTCAACTTCCAAAGCCTCCCTCCATCTCTGAACACTTCTTTGTTTAGCCTCATGCCGATTAAAACCTGTTTCTTTGTCCACCTGGCTTGAACTTACCAGTTTTCTAACTTTGGGCCTCACTACCTGTTCAGGAAAACTTCCCTGGTTCTTTCCCTTATCACTAGTATTTTGTTCACTGCAGATATGCCCAGGAGCACACACTGCATCTTCAGCTGCATTTTCTCTCTGACTCTCCTGGCTAGTATCATTTTGTTGTTTCTTTCTAACAACGTCATCTTCAGAAGAGGACCTCTGAAATTCCTGATTGTTCTCATTGACAAACTCAGTATCACCAATAGAACTTTTGACTAAAGGTGCTGAATCTAGCTCTTCAAATTCATCTCTTATTTCACAGTTAAAAGAGGGAACTGGTGGTGAAAGACCAGCGTATGCCTCTACCTCTCCATTTGCCAACTCAAATATTGTATTGCCCAATGCTTCCTGATAGCCACCACCTTCCACAACTTCTGCAGAAAGCTGAAGACGGTCACTGGCCTCTCCATGCGTGCCATCTGGATCATAAGAGTCAGTCTGAACCAATGAAATTCCATTTTGTACACTTGAAGCATTGCAAGCTTCTATAGTATATTCTCCCTCAGAGTGATTATGAAGATCTGTACTGCTTCCTAAAGTCTCCCTGCCCTCCTCGCTATGATGTACTGCAGCAAAAGATGGACTGCTTTCAATGGTTTGATTCAATGTTGTATCACAAATGGGAATTTCTGTTTCACTTTTTTCAAATAAAGTGTCATTGGGTAAAGAAGAATGAACTTGATCCGATGGACTGGAACCTTCACAGAGAATGAAGAAAACATATTTGGAGACATTAAATATAATTTGATTTACTTATGACTATTTAAGCAGATTATTATACTAATAATTATGCGCTTGAATATGAGTGAATTTATCTGGCAGGTACTTCTATGCTCCCACCCTTAACTGAGAGGGCACACCGGTTACCCTATGAGTTCATTTATGCCATTGTATAGCCCTTCATTCCTCTCCCTCAGAAGTCTTTTGAAGGTTTTTTGCCTAAATCCTGATATCTAAAACATTCTGTAAAAGACATTAAAAGGAGAGGCATAAGTCAAGTCATAGGGTAACCAATCTGCCCTCCCAGTTGTTAGGGTACACAATTCAAACTTAACTTCTTTTATTATGGGCAGCTAAAATAACTGCAACAGTACTCTTCAGAGATAAAAGAACAGGTTACAGATCTAACAGAAATGAAATTCGATTGTGTTTGATGTCAATTCAGAAGATTATATCTCAGTTCCCAGATATATAATATTAGATTTCTACTCCCAAAATAGATTCTTATAATGCATCTATAATAATGAGTTAACTTTAGATATGTTATAGCTATGTCTGCAAAACAACAAAAAGTCAACAAGTTGAATCTCTTTGCCATAGTCTGTCATATCTTCAGACAAGAATAAAATCATATCTATTCTACAAATCACTTTAAGCTTGATTACCTTTTATTACTACTAATGTAATAATAAAGAATGATAACATCTGAGTTTTGCTGGAGGATATCCCGTTTTGTTGGAAGAAAAACTTATAAATTATAAATAACTAAAGAACAGTATCATCATATCAGAGACACGCTTCTTTAACAGAATGAACTTGTTAGCTAATAATTTAGGCTCTTGTTTATAAATTACAGTAAAAATAATCTAGAATTATCAAATTTGCTCAGGATAAGAAGACGACCACAGTCCAGCCCAAAGATGTACATGGATATATGCAAAATACTTTCCCAGACCACAAAATAATTAAGAAATTTTAATTAAATAACTATTATTTGACATTCATATTTCATAAAATGATTTAAAAAATCAAATTAGCCAACCTAAATTATTTAGAGATACAATTAAAACAAAAAAGCTATTAAACATAATATGCAAGAAAAATATATTCAGTTCACATTAAAGTTTTTTGATTGAAAGATGAGGATTTCTACTGGCTGAAGGATGTGATAAGGTAATCATTGGCATGTAGTTGTATTTTAATGACCAGCTGTATTCTATTTATCTATGTTTAATTGTATATAGTATTAATATTAAATTCAATTAAAATATCAAAATAGAATTCTTGAGAGGAAATGTAAAATATTTGTATTCACAGACACATAAAACCTACACACAATCACAAATATTACAAGATCAATTCCTACATGCTTATTAATAGCTCTTATATAATCCCATGTTGCACACCTGAGGAATTTTCCTTTGGAACATCATCTAGTTCCAACACTTCATAGTCATCACCAGCCCGACCTAAACTTCTCTCGTGCCTGGTCATACATGGTTTAAAACTGACATATGCATGTCTTCTTCCGTATCTCCTGCCTGTGATTGTCTGATATCCTCCTGCTGGTTTGGGCCAGGCAGCCTTGCTGGATTCTTGATCCATTGCTGAAAAACAGAGTTAAAAATAAGAGAGGCATACAATGACTTTTATTCTGGTGACCAGTAGCGGCAATATTTCAACATAAATGCTATTACTTGCCAAATCATATGCTACTGAACATCCAGTACACCTTATTAATACTGTAAAACATACCTGAAAAGTAAACATGAAATATTATGAGAGTTACATGCCTCTTTACCCCCAAAAATAGCTTTTAAAGTTTTGGTACCTTTAAGATATTTTAGATTTTTATGATGTAACCCAATAAAAGCAATTTTTCATGTGCAAAATTCATACACCATACTGCAAAAGCTCATTAAGGATTGGACAATGATCCTCCGAATTATCTAAGTAGAGTACCTTATGTATAACTCCTTAATAGTTATTTGAATTACTAGTACATGAAATGATGGTTTCATTTACAATTAAAAGTGAATGCATTCCTATCCGAGGTAATAGGTAACTTCTTTAACTGGCATCTGTAC
The DNA here is from genome assembly GCA_004024625.1 of Mellivora capensis. Taxonomy (NCBI): domain Eukaryota; kingdom Metazoa; phylum Chordata; class Mammalia; order Carnivora; family Mustelidae; genus Mellivora; species Mellivora capensis. The sequence continues at coordinate 78,364 of PISX010001453.1, read as the reverse complement.
TATCATGAAGAACCAACCGGACCATAATAAAACATATTCCAAATATTAGAGTCAGATAAAATTCTCCAAAAGAAAACAGCAATGAGCCAAGTCAAAGACATGCTACCTCACCTTCCAAAACTACCAATGATATACATTATGGTAGCAAAACCCATCAACATTTGAACAACTTTAATACTAAGTTCTGATGGCTGAAGGATATATTAGTAAACAGTAGCACCGTTAACTAAGAACATTATCACATCTATATATAAAAGGTTTAAATTTCTTTAATCAATTAGATTTTACATATATTATACAAGAGGTAAACAAATTTTTTTCATGGTATATGAAACAATCAAAGGAACAATTACATATTTTTGGTTTTATTGCATTAAAACAAATATAACTGCTTCCAAGCACAGATAAAAAACACATTATTTATAACATACAGTAATCAAGTTTTACATTGTTATTTAATCCCTGCAACAAACTTATGAGGTAGATACTGTACTTCATTTTAAAGATAAAAAAAATTAAAGTTGAAATTCAGTATTTAGTAACTGTCCAATAACTGAAGAATTTGACTCCAGAACCAGTACCCTTAACAACTCCTCCAAAGGAATAGTCTCCAAAACGGAAAGCACGATAGTAGCCAAGGGGGTATAGAAAGAAAATAAGAATTTTTATTTATACTTATTTTCATATCAAAAATTGGAAACTAAGCTTTATATTTAATATACCAATCAAAAGTGGCCTTAAATTAAGACCATGACTCCATGTCATGTACACTATTCAAGGTATCTAGAGAGAAAAATACAAAGTCCTCAATGTAGAGGAACTGACAAACTCTGCTTACCTGCTGGCTCTTTTTCAGTATACTGTGACATATATGGCAGTTTTCTTGTGCCCAGTTCAGTGCAATTATGGATATGACTTAGTTTTTACTCACACAACGAAGGTGCAGAAGATTCCTACAAAGAAACCATGGATTAAACAAAATAATAATACAAAACACAAAACAAAAATGGCAAAACTAATACTCCTCCTAGTGAAGCTCTTTGTTAGCCCCGTAATATCAGAAAAATACAATGTGATCTGACAAGTCCACAAAACCCTTACAACTATCGAGATGGTTATTTGAAAAGTTACATCTCCTTTAAAAAACCTTGTTATAAGTATATATCATCCTTAAGACTAACAACGATAACACAGATATAATTTAAAAGTAAATAAGCAGACAAACTGGAAGAAATGTTTACTGAGGTATGTAACCAAACTATCTGGGCGTCTACCACACTATGCTCTCTCCTGCTTCTCCATCAAGCACTGGAATTCCTTTAGCCCTGGCACTGTTAAAAGAAGTTAACCCTACGGAATACAAACTTTATTTTAAAAATGCATATTGGTTTGTAACAATCAAAAATTAGTATATGTAAATAATGATATTGTTTAAAAATAGTCAACTTATCATTCAGATTTTTTTTAAAGATTTTATTTATTTCTTTGACAGAGAGAGATCACAAGTAGGCAGAAAGGCAGATAGAGAGAGAGGGGGAAGCAGGCTCTCTGCTGAGCAAGAGAGCCCGATGCGGAACTGGATCCCAGGACACTGGGATCATGACCTGAGCTGAAAGCAGAGGCTTTAACCCACTGAGCCACCCAGGTGACCCTCATTCAGATATTTTAATCCCAAATTAAAACCTACTCTAATTTAAACTAAATATTTTATCATGTAACAAATATAAAATGACCTTATTCTGATTTGCAATTAATACATTTACTATCTCAAAAGTTGCAACCTGTGCTTTTTTTAACAGTGTGGTAAGGGCTTACATTTCTATTTAAACACCTTATTTACTTAAACATTGGAACTATGGCTAATTACCTGTTAATTGCCTATCACCACTTAGTAGAAGATGATAGTTCTGCAAATGAGCTTAACTGTACATGTTATCTGTCTAGCCATAGATAGCTATATATTAACATACATAAGAGTACATACACACAATCTCCAATATAAATTACAAATTCAGCAACAGGTTGTGAACCAAGTCAGATTATTAGCAACAGCTAAAGGATAAATAATACCCCCCCCCCAAAGCTACCATACTGGCAAAAACATAAGCTCTAATTAACATTGTTTTAATACTAAGAAAAATGATCTGAAATAACTTGAATCTTCACATATTCACAGTATGGAACATGGCAACCGTAAAGCATGACCATGAATTTAAATTCACGATTAAATATCAACTCTTTTCTTTACAATAAAGCTTTATTTCACCATATTCCCAGGCACTACACTTCTAGTGCTGATGATAGTGAACCAAGTGGACAAATATTCCTGACCTCCTAAAATTGCAGTATATGGTACAGACACTAAACAAAACAATAAGTAAATAAATATATGTTAGACATACATCCATGCAAGTGGAGCAAAATAAAACAGAGACTGAAGAGTTGCTGAGGGTATGCAATTAGAAATACAGTGGTTAGGGAAAACCCTACTGGGAAGTGATCATCTGATCATCCCACACCTATGAGGGAGACAATCATGTGTAAATCTAGGGAAAGAACATTTCAAGCAGAATAAAAGGAAGTTCCTGAGGTGAAAACTTTCAAAAGTGATCATAGCAAGAAGTCTGGGATGGAATGAATAAGAGAGAAAGCAACAGATGAGGTTAGAAAATTAATTAGGATGGGTGGGTGGGGACGGTTAGGTGGAGCAGATCACTTGGACCCTTATAGGATAATGCAAGAAATGCAGGTTTTATTCTAAGTGAGCTGGAAAACCACTGAAGAGTTCTAAACACAGAACAGATACTACCTAACTTCTGTTTTACAAGGAATACTCTGGCTACTGTTCTGAACAGACTGAAGGGGAACAAGGTCAAAGGCTAGGAGCCTGGTAGCAAAGCTATCAAAATAATACTGGCAAGAGATGACAGTAGTTTAAACCAGGGTAAAAATAAGGTGGTGAGAAATGGTCAGATTCTGAATAAATTATGAAAGCAGTGTCAGCAAAATTTTCTGATACAGGTTATAAAATAAGGTAAGGAAGGAGTCAAGGTTGACTCTAAGCTTTATAGTCTGGACAACTAGAACATAAAAGAGTTACCATTAACTGAAGTAGGAAAATTTGTGGAAGAAGCAGGTTTGGAGAAAATATATTCAGTTTAGTTTTAGATGTGTTAAATTTGAGGTATCTATCAGACATTCAAGTAGAAAATGTTAAATAGGAACCTGGAGTTGACTAAAGAATGTTGAGCTGCCAGTATTATTTGTGAGTGATCGGTACGTAAATAATATTCAAAGAGGCATGAACTTAGACATCTAAGTGTACTTGGTGAAGGAAAAAATTTCAAGGGCTGAGCCCTGAAATGATCCAACACAAAAAGGCCAGGAAAAAAAAAATATCAGGAAAATTTAGCATAGGCCAATGAGAGAAAAGAAAAACCCAGTGGTGTGGATGCCAAATGAAGAAAGTGCCTCAGACAGAAGAACTGATCCACTGTGCCAAATGCTGCTAAGAGATAAAGTATGAGGAGGATCTATAACTGGCCGCTGAACTCAGCAACATGGAGGACACTGAAGATCCTGACAAGGGCACCTTTGGTAGAATGGTGGATGTAAAAGACTGATCAGAATGCTAGAAAGAGACAGTGAGAGAACAGGAGCCGGAACTGGAAAGAGTACAAAGAACTGAAAACCACTGTTTCTGAGTAAGAGGGTTTGTTTTTTGTTTTTTAAAGAAGCGCCACACCCTGCATGGAGTCCAAAGCAGGGCTTTAACTCAAGACCCGGAGATCAAGACCTGGGCTGAGATCAAGGACACTTAACCGTGTTGGACACTTAACCAACTAAGCCACCCAGGCACTCCTTTAAAAATGTCTTTAATGTGATTCCACTTGCTTCCTAAAGATATTCTCTTCTGAGCCCTCCAACATTCTCATCTATACTTTTGAAAACAAGTCTACTTGTTTTCAAGGCCTATGGCCCTGGCTCTGATATCTTTTGATTGCACTTCTGAGTTAAGTCCCCTGAATTGAATCCCATGTTCTCATGTGCGTGTGTGTCTTTCTTTACTAGAAGATCGAGTAACTGTTTCAGAAATTTTACATAAGAAGGTAAACTCTCGGTCACGTGCCTGAAAACATTTCATCCCTCCCTCATATTTTAGGTATAGCACAAAACCACTTTCTCCAAACTCTGAGACACATTGTTTTCCAACATCCCATGTTGGAATATGGCATCCCATTCTGCCAACTTATTTCTCCTATGTAAACTAATTTTTCTCCCTGGAATATTTAGGTTATCCTCTTAATAAATGATATTCTATAATGCCACAAGGACTTTTTAAGGGGCAGACTATTTTAAAATTTCTCCTACACGGCCCTAATTGGGCTGTTCTAAAGGCTTATGTCAGTTTGTCTCAAAGATGTCCTTTTTTAAAATTCGTATTTTCTCTGTATTTTGCCTACATAGATTAATCCTTTGTCTGCAAACTTTTCTTTCTCATTTTCACTCTGTGAGCTGGTAAACTTCATCTACTTTTACTTCCAGTATTCTCTGTAATAATCTTCCAAATGTCTTGTACTTTCTTGTTCTCTGCTTCTTTTATTATTTTCAAAAGTAGCTCATGCCTTATGAATAAAACGTAGAATGGAATCCCTCTGTAAATACTAATTACTTTTATTTCACCTAAGGCCAGCTATAGTCACGTAACTATAACAGTGTTATCTCATTTCCAAATAAAAAAGCATGAAAAAAAAAAAAAAAAGAAAAAGCAGAACAGGGAGGAGAGAGGATGAAGAGCAAGAAATAAAAACCACAGTGGTGTGTCAGGATTAAAATAGTTAATTCATCAGTCCCAAACTTGTATCTCAAGTGAATCAGAAACATTCAGTCTCAGTTCTTTCTGAAGAGATGTTTGCTTTGCTGAATTAGTCTCTTGCTCCTTGTACTAGTCATGTAATAAGTAAAATATGATTCAATTATTTAATTATTCAATTCAAATACTTTGGGACTTTCATATATTTCTTACAAACTGTCATTAAGTAAACTATATAAATATGTTGCTGTCTAAGAATTAAAAGAGTGAATCAGCAAAGTATTAATTCTAATTAATAATAATTCTTATTAACCTGGAAGTCATCACTTTATCATTTTGACTAGGAAAGATATGCCAGCAGCTACAGAGAGACAATAAAAACAACCTTCAAAAGAATACAAGGGAAAGCATGGGTATGGGATACACACCTCCCACAGCAGAATTTAAAGAGTAGTGATTTTAGGGGTTCCTGAGTGGCTCAGTGGGTTGGGCCTCTGCCTCCGGCTCAGGTCATGATCTCAGGTCCTGGGATCGAGCCCCGCATTGGGCTCTCTGCTCAGCGGGGAGCCTGCTTCCCCCTCTTTATCTGCCTGCTGCTCTGCTTACTTGTGATCTCTCTCTGTGTCAAATAAATTTTTAAAAAATCTTTAAAAAAAAAATAAAGAGTAGTGATTTTAAAGACAAAGACCTTGCTTTTTTCTTCTTACTTGAATGCACTATTAATACAGTCTATTAAATGCACTGGTTCTAACACATTGTCTAACACAGTATGAATTCAGATGTCTGCTGAACAAAAGGATGAAGGAATGAACAAACAATTCTGATCTACAAATTCTTTGACACTTCTTCAAAAAAAGCAAAGCCGAATCTCCACCTCTTCAGTGTGGGCTGTACTTAGTGACTTGTTTCTACTGAAGACAATGTATAATGTACAATATGAGGGCATAAAAGTCACTGTGGCTTCCTCCTTGCTGTCTCTCAGCTCACTCTCTTTGGGAGAAGCAAGCTGTTACACAGATCATTCAAGCAATCCTAAGGTCCACATGTTGAGGAACTGGCAGTTTCTGCCAAGAGCCAGAAGGAACTCACGTCTTCTGGTAACAGCCATGTGAATGAATCACCCAGGAAGCAGCACCTGCTAAGTCCCAATCAAGTCTTCAGATGACCGTAGTCCCAACCTATATCTTGACTGCAACCTCCTGAGAGACCTTGAGACCACCCAGACAGGATACTCCTGAATTTCTGACTCAGAAACTATGAGATATAATAAATGTTCCCAGCTATTAGTTCTATTGAAGCATAACAAATTATCCTGCAATAAATAACAAACACAAATAATTTAAATTACATGCACTAAGATACTGAATTTTTCTTATAATTCTACTTACTATTAGAACAAAGATTTTCTACTGCCAACTCATGAAAGTATATTTTCTTCCTTTTTAAAAGATCTGCTTATTCACAGCATAGGTAGTGCCATGCTAGGATCGACAGTACCAAAATGAATTATACTGGTGTTCTGCTAGCGGGCAATGTTAGACCTGCGGCTTAGCTCCTATATTCTACCTATCTTCTAACAGATATTCACTACATACCTACTGCATCAGGAACACTTACTTTCAGAATTTAAATCTAGCTGATTTAAGTGAAGTTTTAGGCAAAGGAAAGGAGAAATCCGCTGAACTTCCAGAAGAGTTTCAACTAAAAGCTTGGATCTATACCCCTGTGACATATTTGCTGGGAGCCAAAAATAACTCACTTAAAAAAAAAACAAAAAACAAAAAACAAACAGAGGTGTAACTGACATATCAGTACTGAGTATACAACATAATGATTTGATATTTGTATATAGTGCTAAATGATCATCAAAGTAACATCCATCTAGTTAACATCCATCACCATAAATAGTAACAAATTTTTTTCTTGTGATGAGAACTTTTAAGATCTATTGTAGCAACCTTCAAATATATGATATGGTATTATTACCTACAGACACCACAATGTATGTTAATTCCCAAGACTTATTTACTTTGTAACTGGAAGTTTGTACCTTTTGCCCCTCTTCACCCATTTTGCCTGCCTCCCACTCCCACCTCTGGCAACCACCTATCTGGTCTCTGTATCTATGAGCTTTTACTGATTCCACACATGAGGTCCTAACAGTATTTGTCTTTCTCTGTCTGGCTTATTTCAGTTAGTATAATACCCTCAAGGTCCATCCATATTGTTGCAAATGGCAGGATTTCATTCTTTTTTCATGGCTGAATAATACTCCATTGTAGGTGTACACACACACACACACACACACACACACACACACACTGCAACTTTTTCCTTCCCTAGGAAAATCCCTTCTTCTTGTCTTTCTTTGCTTAAAACATTCTAAACATTCTCTCATAGTTCTGGAGATTAAAGGTCCAGAATCAAGGTGTCAATAGGGCCATTATTTCCTCCCAAAGGCTCTAGAAGAGAATCCTTTCTCATTTCTAGCTTCTGGTGAATGCCAGCAAACCTCTGCATTCCCTGGCTTTATGCCACATCTTCTTTATTCATTCACCAATCAATAGACACTTAGGTTGTTTCCATACGTTGGCCATTATAAATAATGCTACAAAGAATATAGGGGTGTAGTTACCTTTTCAAGTTAGTATTTTTGTTTTCTTCAGATAAACACCCCAGAAGTGGAACCACTAGATCATATGGTAGTTCTACTTTTAATTTTTTGAGGAACCTCCATTCTGTCTTCCATAATGGCTGCACCAGTTTATATTCTCCCCAAGAGTACACAGGGTTTTTTTTTTTTTTCTTTTCATATCCCTGCCAACACTTGTCATTTCTCTTCCTTTTGATAAAAGCCGTTCTAACAGATGTGAGTTAATATCTCATTGTAGTTTTGATTTGCCTGTCTCTGATGATTAATGACACTGAGCATCTTTTCATGTACCTGCTGCCCATCTGTATGTTGTCTTTAGAAAAATGTCTGTTCATATGCTCTGCCCATTTTCTAACTGGATTGTTTTTTTGCTATTAAGTTGCATGATTCTTAATATATTTTGGATATTAACCCTTTATCACGTATATAATTTACAACTACTTTCTCTCAATTAGCAGGCTGCCTATAAATAACTCATTGTCCAACTATCTTTCCTAGAAATAGAAAAATAAGTTGAGAAACAAATATAATTTAATCCAACTATTTGAAAGGCAAAGTCTTGATTACTCTTCCAAGCCCACTGGAAAATTTGTTTTATATTCTCTCATATTTGCCTTTATAAAAATGCCTGCAAAATGCCCTAAAAATGCTTCTGAAAATTCCTCATAAAACAAACTTCTAAAATTACATCACAGCCTGCATTTCCTTTCAGTAAAATAATTACTTAGTCATACAAAATTTTGGTTAACTGTTATCAAACTTGAGTTACAAATTCAATAATACAAACTTTATGACAAAATGAGTTTATGACAAACTATAACAAGTACTGCCAGAAATCTGTTTTGTATATGATGGAACCAATTACATTTCAACTTAGTTTAAAGATTTATTTATTTGAGAGAGAGCAAGAGCAAGAGAGATCACAGAGGGAGAGGAAGACACTGACTCCCCACTGAGCAGAGAGGCCAACACAGGGCTCGATCCCAAGACCCCAAGATCATGACCTGAGCTGAAGGCAGACCCCTAACCGACTGAGACACTCAGAGGCTCCTTAACTTAGTTTACTAACATTATCTCATCTTTCTATTTTTAGCTGCTAAGGCAAAGTAAACATTCCAAGAGATTAATAAAGTATCTACTTTGAATAACAATCTAAGCTTACACTTAAATTATTTCTCATACTTACACTTTCTTTTTAATTTTTCTCTAGATTTTTCATATCTAGAGCACAAGCACAAAAGGTTGCTTGTACATAGTGGCAACTGCAAAATATTCTACTAAATGTAACTAGTTTCTCCTGTTTTAAACTACACAAGTGGAATCATACAGTATGAACTCTTTTGTGTCTGTCTACTTTTGCTCAACACAATGTTTCTGAGATTCAATCATGTTGTCATAAATATTCTTATACACATTTTTTACCTTTCTTGGGTAGTATGACCTGGAATTACCGGGTCACATTATAGAGCCATGCTTAACTATAACAGTTGTTACCAGTTTTCCAAAGTGGTCCTCACTAGCAACATATAATAGTATCAGTTGCTTTGTATCTTTAGCAACCCTTATTATTGTGAGCCTCTAACACTGGCCATTCTGGTAGGTGTGTGATGAGGACATTTCCTTGATGAATAATAACATAGAGCAACTTTACCTGTGTACACTGCCTTTTGTATACCTTCTTTTGTAAAGAATCTGGTCACTTTTTTGTATGTTTTTAAAAACTGAGCTGTGTGCCTTTTTCTTTTTGACTTGTAATTTACATGTATTTTCTTGACACAAGTCCTTTACCTGACTTATTTATCACAACTATTCTAACAGTCTGTGGCTTGCCTTTTCCTTTCTTAATGATAGAGTGAAAATAGAACTTTTTTTTAAAGATTCTATTATTTATTCATGAGAGACAGAGAGAGCCAGAGGGAGAAGCAGGCTCCCCACTAAGCAGGGAGCCTGATGCAGGACTCGATCCCAAGACCCCAGGATCACAACCTGAGTTGAAAGCAGACGCTTAACCATCTGAGCCACCCAGGCACTCGAAAAATAGAAATTCTTAATTGTACAGTCTAATTTATTAATTTTATGTTCTACTTAAGAAATTTTTGCAAAGGTGATACAGATATTCATCTAGGTTTTCTTCTACAAGCTTCATAATTTTAGCTTTTATGTTTAGATCTATGATGAAACTCAAATGAACTTTTGAAGATATAGCAACAGGTATAAATAAAGATTCATTTCATTACTATGTGGATATCTACTTTATCTAACACAATTTATTAAAAGTAAATGCATTCTCTTCTTAATTTCGTGGAGCTCTTGTCATAAACCAGGAACAGGTTATATGAAGGGCTATTTCTAGACACTCATATTCTTCCATTGACCTTTTTATCTACCTTGTTCTAATATACATGGGTTTTTTTTGTTTTTTGTTTTTAAGATTTTATTTATTTGACACAGAGAGAGAGATCACAAGTAGTCAGAGAGGCAGGCAGAGGCGGGAGGAGGAAGCAGGCTCCCTGCTGAGCAGAGAGCCGTATGTAGTGCCCCATCCCAGGACCCTGAGATCATGATCCAAGCTGAAGGTAGAGGCCTAACCCACTGAGCCACCCAGGAACTGCAATACACATGGTTTTAATGACTATAGATTCACAATAAGTCTTGACATCTGAGACATTTACATTTTAATATAAATTCTGGAATCCATCTGACCAAAAAAAAAAAAAAAAAATCTGGAATTTTCAGATTGTATTGAACCCATAGTTCAACATGAGGGAAAGTGACATGGTAACAATATTGAGTTTCCTACTACATAAAGATGGAATATTTCTCTATTTATTAAAGTATTTTAAGATGTCTCTAGGAGCACCTGGGTGGCTCAGTCAATTAAGCATCTGACTCTTGATTTTGGCTCTAGTTAAGATCAAAGGGCTGAGAGAGACTGAGCCCTGAGTCAGGCTCCATGCTCAGCACAGGGAGTCTGCTTGAGATTCTCTCTCCCTCTGCCCCTTCAGCCCCCACACTCTTTGTCTCTAAAATAAATCTTTTAAAAATAAAATAAGATGTCTCTGAGCATTATCATTTTTGGCATAGAAGTTTTCCTCAATTTTTATTATATTTATTCTTAGAGATATCACATATTTTGATGTTATTTTATTTACTTACTTACTTACTTGGGAGAGAGGACAAAGGGAGAGGGAGAAGCAGACCCCCACTGAGCAAGGAGCCCGATGTCCTGGGATCATGACTTCTGCCAAAGGCAGACACTTAACAAACTGAGCCACTCAGGTGCTACATAATGCTATTCTAAAGATACTTTCCTAATTTTATTTTACACATTTTTGTTGCTAGTATACACCTTAAAATTCATTTTTGCATACTGGCCTTGTGTAACATATATAACAATGTAACAGTGAATAAAAGGAAAGATATTAGACATGAAACAAGGCTTTTCATTGAGTATGCTGTTAACTGTACATTTTCTGATACTCTTTAAGAAAAAAAAAAGATTTGAGAGAGAGAGCGTGTACACACGCATGAACAGGGAGGGGAGAGGCAGAGGGAGAGGGAGAAACAGACTCCCCGCTAAGTAGGGAGCTGACATGGAGCTCCATCCCAGGACCCTGAGATCATGACCTGAGCAGAAGGCAAATGTTTAACTGACTGAGCCACTCAGGTGCTGCCACTTTCTGATAATCTTGAGGAAATAAAGGATATTTTCTTCATTTGCTAAGATGATAAGGATTTTTGTCATGAATGGATGTTGAACTTTGTCAAATTATTTCTCTTTATCTGCAAAAATGATCCTATTATTTCTCTATATTGTTCTGTTAAAGAGATGAACTACACTGATTAATTTTAAAAACATTAAACCAACCTTGCATTCCTGGAACAAATTTCTGATCTATATTATCCTTTCTATATACCACTGGGTTATTTCAGTATCTATGTTCATGATAAATACTAGCCTATAATTTTCCCCCTTTTGTCATGCTTTTGTTAGCTTTTCCTATCAAGATTACACTAAAATCATAAAATGTGGGTGATGTTTATACTTTTTCTCAGAAGAATTTGTATAAAAGTAGCAATGTATCTTACTTAAATGTTTACAATTTACCAGTGAAGCTGTCTGGGCCTGGGGTTTTATAGAAAAGTTTTCAATAAAGTCAACTTGTTTAATAGACATTAGTCAACTCATTTTCCATTTCCCATGTCAGTTTTGATAAGTTGTGTTTTTCAAAGATTATGATCTTTCATTCAATTTATCAAATATTATAATAAAGCTGCTCATAATTTCTTATTAACAATTTACTATCCAAAAGACCTGTATTAATGCCTTTTACATTCCTGGTATTGGTAACTTGTGTCTTTTCCCATTTTTTCCTTCATCAGTTCATTACACATTTATTGTTTTTAAGAAGTCTTTTCAACAAACTGACTACAAAACATTTGTGGTTCCTTAATTTCTACTTTTCTATATACTATTTCCTTCTTTCTAGTTTCTTTGGGTTTGATTTGTTGTTCCCTTCAGTTGTAAGCGTAGAGTAATAATTTTTAACCTTTTTTCTTTACTAATATATGCATAGAAAGCATAGAGTTCTCATAAAGTACTGCTTCAGTTTCATTCCATAAGTTCTAATGGAACATTTTTGTTGTTTTTCAGGCTGAAATGTTTTCTAATTTTTATTGTGACTTTGTTTTTGATTAATGCAGTATTTAGAAAGGTCTTGCTTAACTTCCAAACATCTGGAGCTTTCTGGTTATTTTTCTGTTACTGAACTGTAATTAATTCCTCAATGATCAGAAAACATACACTACATAATGTCAATCTGAAATGTGATAATTCTTTAAGAATTACTTTGTCAAATGTCAGAAGTGCACTTAAAAAAAAAGTATGGTCTTCAGTTGTTAGATATGATGTTCTATCAATGTCAATGTCAAAGTGATTAATCGTGTCATTCAATTGTATTCCTTTACTGATATTTTTTGTAACTGTTCTATCAGTGACTTTACATGTATATTTAAAATCTCAGCTACGAATACATACACATCTTTCCTGTTATTTATGCTAACTTCTACATTCAAAAGCTGTATTATTGGGTGAACACACATTTAGAATTATTATGTCTTCTTAATGAATTGACCCACTTATTATAATATATTCCTCAATTTCTTATAATACATCTTGCCCTGTATCTATTTTGTACAGGATTAATATAGCCACATCAGCTTTCCTTTGGTGTTTGCAGACAATACTCAATTTTTTTTTACTTTCATCTTATTTGTACTTTTGCATTTAAAGTGTTTTTTATAAGCAGAATATGGGTGGGTCTTATTTATAAGGTCTAACAATATATGTATTGCCACTGAAGTACACAGTCCATTTACATTTAACATAATTATCAATATAGTTGAGTTTAAGTATCATTTTTCTCATTTGTTCTTTGTTCCTTTATCCTTCCTTTCTTGACTTTGGTACTGGTCAAAAGAAAAATTTTTTTTTGTAACTATTCCATTTTACTTCAACCACTAGCTTGTTTGATGTACCTTTTGGTACTAATCTTTAAATGGTTCCCCTTGAAATTACAAAATGCAACCTTTCTATATGTTGAATGTTATTTCCTAGAGGATCAGGATAATTTACCTTCCCTAAAGAATGTTTTATATTTTCTCATCTCAGGTAATTATATTGCAAGTAAAGACAAAGTATGGGTTGAATTAACGTTGGCACCCAGTCAAAGGCTCTTATCCAGGGATGCTCAAAAAATTGGGAATCAGGCTGGAGACTAAAGAGGTATCTTTCAGGGGCGCCTGTGTGGCTCAGTGGGTTAAAGCCTCTGCCTTCGGCTCAGGTCATGATCCCAGAGTCCTGGGATTGAGCCCCGCATCAGGCTCTCTGCTCAGTGGGGTACCTGCTTCCTCCTCTCTCTCTCTGCCTGCCTCTCTACCTACTTGTGATCTTTGTCTGTCAAATAAATAAAATCTTTAAAGAAAAAAAAAGAGGCATCTTTCAGAGGGGAAGGAAGGTACTGCCATCCAACAAAGAAAAGAATAAAGTCCTACCTGGACCTTTCACCCATATGGGGGAAAAAGCCTTACACTACTGACAGAAGGACACCAATCACTGTCCTCCATTGTGGTTAGGGGATAAGTAAAAGAAAAAAAAAAAAAAAAACACTTCTGGAATAGAACTAGGAAACAGATCAAGGATTTCAAGAGATGGAAATGCAACTGCAAGAAATAAAAGACATATTAATAGTGATACTCCCCCCAAAAAGCATTTTATGGGCTCATCAAATGACCGGGGGGAAGGAAGTACAAATATACTTCAAAAGGGATCATGAAAAAATTACCCAAACTGAAATACAAAGTAATTAAAAAAAAAAAAAAGTGTTGGGAAGACACAAACAGAGCCTCCAAGAATTGTAGGACTTTATCAAAAACTACCAGCTATGCAATGGAATTCTCACAAGATGAGAGAGTAAGTGGTACAGAAGAACTAATTAGAAAAGAAAATCTGGAGAAATTTCCAAATATGATTTAAGAGGTCAAACCTTATATCTAAGAAAAGCTCAGCAACCACTAACAAAAAGCCCTATAAAAAGAACACATGCACACCTCAATACAAATCATTTTCAACCTGCTATAAAAACCCAACAATAAAGGAAACATTTTGATGCAGAGGAATGAAGAATGACAACCGACTTCTCATCAGAAACCATGCAATCAAGAAAAGAATATATACAGCATCTTTAATGTAAGAAACACTGTGAACAAAGAATTCTATACCTAGCAAAGTACTCCACAAAAAAAAAAGTACACTTTAGCAAACCCAAGAGATGTTGTTACCAACAGACTGAAACTACAGAAAGAGTAGAAAACAGATATTTGATTCTACAAAGAAATGTGGAACTCTAAATTATCTTCACTTAATGTGAAGATGAATGTAAAACATATTTTTTCCTTATTTTTAATTATTTCAAAACAGAAATGTGTGAAGTAGCACTCACTGATCAAACTTTCTGAGATGATGGAAACGTTCTTAGGCGGTTCAATCTGAAAGCTAAAACCTACAAGTGCCTACTAAGCACTTATAAAATAGCCAGCACACAGAGAAAATTAATTTAAACCTAATACTAATTATTCTAAATTCAAATGAAATAGTCACACTGGCTAGTGACATGATGGACAAAGCAGGTCTAAAGCAATCATAGTAACAAGGTATTACAAGCTTATGGCATATGAAAAATAAAATATATGACAGTAATAGTGCAAAAAATAGTTAAGAAGAAATTGACAATATACTGCTGAGGAGCTCTAAGACTATATAAGAAGTTGTATAACATTGCCTGAATATAGAGTGGAATTAAAGATGTATAATACAAATCATAGAGAAACCAGTATAAAAATTTTAAAGAGGCAAAATAAGTAGCAAGCTAATAATGAAGATAAAAATATAGAACATTCAGCAGGTAGATTAACTAAAAATCAACTACTAAGATGGTAGATTTAAATCTAATCACAGTAATAATTACATTAAGTATAAACAATCTAAACAACCTAATTAAAAAGCCAGACTGGTCAGAATGGATCAAAAAAAAAGTTGGTTGTCAAAACCAAAACTACTTTAAATATAAAGGCACAGATGTAAAGTAAAAGGATTTATCATGCAAACACTAACCAAAAGATAGACTGGTGATATCAAATAATATCAGATAAAACAGACTGCAGAAGAAGGAATATGGTCAGAAATAAGAAGGCATATTATATAAAGGGGTCAATTTACTAAGAAAACATAAGAATCCTAAATATATATGCACGTAACAAAAGCAGTTCAAAATTCATGAAGCAAAAATTGTTAGAAAAGGAAAAATAGACAAATCCACAATTATACTTGGAGACTTCAACTCTTCTTGCAATGATCAACAAACAAGTAGACAAAACCTCAGTAAGGAGACATAAATCCTAATAAGGACCATCAGTCAACTTGACCTGACAATTACATAATACTTAATGTAAAATATACAATATGAAATACAGAACTTATAGAATACTCCACTCAAATGCAGCAAAATGCACATTATTTTGAATTACATATGGAACATGACAAACATTTACATAATCTGGGACATAAAACAAACTTCAAAGAACTTAAGGAAATTACACAAAGTATGTTACCTGCCTCAAAAAAATTAAACAAAGAAAAAGACTTAAGCAAAATCACCAAGTATTTGGACATTAAACAATATACTTCCAAACAATCATGGGTCAAAGTGAAAGTCACATAAGAATTTAGAAAATACTGAGGCACCTGGATGGCTCAGTCAGTTAAGCATCTGCCTTCAGCTCAGGTCATGATCCTGGGGTCCTGGGATCCAGCCCTGTATCAGGCTCCCTGCCTGCTTGATGACGAGCCTGCTTCTCCCTCTCCCTCTGTCTGCTGCTCCCCCTACTTGTGCTCTTTCTCTGTGTCAAATAAATAAGTAAAATCTTGAAAAAAAAAAAGAATTTAGAAAATACCAACATAAGAAAATTTGTGTGGCTATCTAAAGCACTGTTAGAAGGAAAAGAAGGTCTCAAATCAATGGTCCAAGCTTATACCTTACCGAATTCTAACAGAATGGATTTAAACCCAAAAGCATAAAAAAATAAATAGTAAAGACCAAAAATCAATGAAAATGAAAAGTTGTGGTTTTTTTATGCAATAAAACAAAAACTGGATCTTTGGAAAAATTAGTAAAATTGATAAACCTCGACACAAACTAATAAAGACAAGAGAGGACACATTGCCAACATAAAGAATAAATGAAAAGACATCACTACAGTAACTACAGACACTAAAAGGATAATAAACAACTCTATGGAGATGAATAGATGAAAGACAAACTCCTTCAAAGACAAAAACCACTAACACTCACATAGTGAGTAAAAGTGATTCACGTAGTCAAAAACCAAAAGCTTTCAAGCAGATAACCCTAATCATTTTACAACAATTAAAGTAACTGAATTAATACTTTAAAACCTTTCAAAAAGAAAACTCTAGGCCCAAATGGGTTAGCTTGCAAACTCTAACAAAGATTTATGAAACAAATACCACTCATCCGAAATTTCTCAGAAAATGTTAACACTTTCAAACTCTGTAAGACCAGCATGATCCTAATACCAAAAAAAATCACATGAAAAAGCAACCTTCCGAACATAAATACAAAAAAGTACTCAACAACTGAGCAAATCAAATCCACAAATTTATGAATATGATAATACATTATGGCCATATGAGGTTTATCTAAAGAATGCAAAGTTGATTCAACATCTGAAAATAAAGCAATGTAATTCAACTTATTAACACACCAAAGAAGATAAGCCATATGATCATCTCAATAAATACAGTAAAATTCAATGTCCACTTCACAAAAATTCCCAACATTAAGGAACAGAATGGGAACATCTTTAACTTGATAAAAGGCCTAGTATACTTAACATGGTAATATATACAAAATAATACTTAATATATAATAATAACTTGATGAAAGGCCCTATTATATTTAATCATGAAAGACTCAAACCACTAAGTCACTTCTAAAAAGTTTTATGGAAAAGCAAAGAAACTAGAAGAGCAAGAATGGTTTTGAAAAACAGTAAGTCAATTAAAGAAAGACAAATACCACATGATCTCACTCCTATGTGGAATTTAAGAAATAAAACAAACAAGCAAAGGGACCAAGAAAAAGAGAGAGAGCAAACCAAGAAACACTCTTAAATATAGACAACAAACTGATGGCTACCAGAAGAGAGGTGGGGAGGGGATGGGTTAAATAGGTGATGGGGATTAAGGAGTGCACTTGTGATGAGCACCAGTGATGTAGGTGAGTGTCAAATCACAGTACTGTATACCTGAAACTAATTATGACACCAAATGTTAACTAACTAGAATTCAAATAAAAACTTCAAAACAACAAAATAAGTAAATACTCCAAAAAAAAAAAAAAAAGAGCAAAGTTCAAGTACTTGCACTACCTGATTTCAAGACTTATTATAAAGCAACAACATAATCATGACAATGTGGTATTGGCAAAATGATATGTGGAAAGATCAAGGGGTGAGTCCACAAACAGACTCATTTGTATATGGTCAATTGATTTTTAACTAAGTTGATTCAATAAGGAAAGAAAAGTGTTCCTCACAAATGGTGCTAGAACTGAGAAAATGAGCCTTAACTCTTCTCACAACATATACAAAAATTAACCCAAAATGCATGATACACCTTATCATAAAAGCTAAAACTATAAAGCCTGTAGAAGAAAACATTAAGAGGAGAGCTGCACAACTTTGCATTGACTAAACTTAGAACACAAACACAAATCATAAAAGGAGGCCTGATGAACTGATTTTTTTTTCAAGATTTATTTTATTTGAGATAGAGAAAGAGGAGCTCAAGTTGTAGGGCGAGAGGAAGAGAGAGAGAGAGAATCTTCAGCAGACTCTCAGCTGAGTGTAGAGCTTGATGAGGGGCTGGATCACACGACCATGAGATATCAACCTGAACTGAAACTCAAGAGTTGGACTCTTATGGACTGTGCCACCCAGGTGCCCCTGAATTTAATCAAAATTAAAAGATCCTCTAATTTGAAAACTTAGGAAACACAAAAAAGTAAGCCTCAAACTGCATTGTGTACATACGAGTCTGTGTGGGTCAAAGGACTTACACAAAAATATATAAAGAATTCCTAAAACTCAATGAGACAAACAACTTAATGTTTAAGAATGTGCAAAATATTTGAACAGATACTGCACAAAGGAAGACACACAAACGACCAAGAGCAAATTTTCAGTGTCATTAATCATCAGATAAATGCAAATTAAAATTACAGTGTGATACTACTACATACTCACTAGTAGAAGGGCTAAAATTAAAAAGACTGAAATAACCGAGTGTTGATGAGGGTGCAGAGCAATTGGAACTGTAAAATAGGAAACAGTGTGGCAGGTTTTTATATTTAAACATTCATGTCCATACAGTGCAACAAATGCATTTCTAGGTATTTGCCCAAGAGAAACAAAAATCTGTCTTCAAACCAAACTTCATAAATGAATGTTCATAGCAGCTTTATCAATAATAGCCCCCAAATGGAAACAGTCTATATATCTATAAACAGGTGAAATGGTCAACAAATTGCGCTAAATCAACACCATGGACTACTACTCAAAATTTAAAAGTTATGAATCAGTTAAACACATAAAAGCATGTATGATTCTCAAAAACATCATGCTGAGAGAAAAAACTAAATGCAAAAGAGTATATATCATGTAATTCCATGTACATGAAATTCTAGAACAAATGAAACCAAATTATAGTGAAAGAGAGAGGACCATGATTTCATGGGCCTGAGGGATATAAATGTCACTTACTGTACATGGCAAAGGGAATTTTTGGGAATGACAAATATATTCTTTATCTTGACTGTGATAATGAAAACATTCTACTCTTGAATGTGGTGGTTGTAACAAGGATGTACATATCTGTCAAAAGATACAGAACTGTGTATTTTAAATACACACATTTTATTGTATCTAAATTATCCTCTCTAAAGTTGAGTCTTTAAAATGCAGCTCTTTGG
Organism: Mellivora capensis; assembly: GCA_004024625.1. Lineage (NCBI taxonomy): Eukaryota > Metazoa > Chordata > Mammalia > Carnivora > Mustelidae > Mellivora > Mellivora capensis. The sequence continues at coordinate 59,289 of PISX010001453.1, read as the reverse complement.
GGAAAATATTAGCCAGGGAATATTGGTGATGCCCTTATATAACCACTAAAAAGTCAAAAACATCAATAAAATTCAACATCCACTGATAGTTTTTAAAAATGTCATCAGAAATAAAAGAGAATAAAAATCATTTTGGAAAGCCAAGAACAGAAAAATATTTTAGTATTCTCCATTTACCAGAAAGTTTCAGAAAGCATCATACCTGATGCTAAAACATCAGAAGCATTCTCTCAAAGTCAAAAACAACACATTTTTAACTATCACTGCTATTATTCAAAATTATATAGGAAGTATACTAGCCAAAGCAATGAGGAAAACACTTAAGTTATAAAATATGAAAAGTAAGCCAGAAACCTGTGAATACTTTCAGATAATCATCAGCTGAAGTGATCAGATACATGATAAACAGAAAAAAATCCAAAAGTTTTCCTATAACCAGAAAGAGAGAGACAGAGAAAATGTCACTGAAAGTTTCCATCCGCCAGAGGAAATCAAAAGATAGCTAGGAATACTAGGAAGGAATGCCATACATATGGGGGAGGGGAGGAAAAAAAAACCCTATAAAACTCTACCTAGTAATATAAAGCAAGATGTGAATAAAAGTGAAAGACATACCATATATGCATACAGAAAGGAGGGGAGAGACTCAGTATCATACAGGTCAGTTTGCCCCGAATTAATCTAAAATTTCAATGTAACATCACTCAAAAAACCAAAGGATTTTTAACTTATAAGTTGAGTCTAAAGTTTATCTGGAGAAGAAATGCAAAAGAAACAGTCAAGAATAATTCTGAAAAGAGGGAGAAATAGTTATCAAAATTTAAAATATGTGTAACATTTAACCCAGCAATTCCATTTGCAGGAATCTATGCTCCAGAAATAATCAGAGGAAGTTTTCGTAACAGTCGACTTTTAAAATAAAGGTAGGACTACAAGGGGGAAGTGAGAGCTGCACTTTTCACCTTACATTCCTCCAATTTTTTTTTTTTTAAGATTTAAAGTTTGTAATTAAAACTAATCAAATTTAATGTTGACTTCAAATAAAGCATTATTCGTGACAGCAAAAAGAAACTAATTAATGTCTTTCAAAAGGTTAAATAATTATAGCTCTCATTCAAACTAATGAAATCCTACTTAACCTTTATAAAGTATCAGAGAGACCTATACATAACAAATAGAGATGTGCAAGACATACAAACAAGAGAAAGAAATAAGTGATATACCAATGTGTTTGGTATTCCTCCGCGCCCCCTCCCCCACAAAATCCAACTTCATATGTACGTATATGTGCTTAAAAACGCATTTATAAAGATGCACAGTAAATGGTTAACTTTAGACACTGAATTAAGACTGGAGGATGAGAAATGTTCACATTTTACCTAATAGTCCTTTTTCTATATTGTTCAATTTTACATCACGCTTGCATGTCTGTGGTTAATTTTCAAAACTTAAACTTCATATAAAAATGACATGAATTCTAGGAGACAAAAAACTCAAAACCAGTTAAAACGTTTATTTGATATCTTCATATTTATTTACATAGTCTTCAAATGATCTGTAGTGTTCAGCAGAGGTGACTGCCATTTTAAGGAAATTTAACTGACCAAATAGGTCATGATAAAAATAACAATACAGTAAGCCTTTTTTTTTTTTTAATCGTAAACTTCACAGAACCACCAGACTCAAAGCAGCGTTCATGCATACGCAAAAAAATTTTATGCCTGGAGAGGGAAATCGCCTAAATAGATTATTCCTCCTCCTTGCAAAAAGGGTATTTACGTCCTCCCTTTTTCTTTTTTAACTTGGTCTGGGCGACTTTAAACTCACCATTTTGAATATGCGCAAAATGATTAACAGGCAGTAATCTGAGGGAGGCCGAAACTGAAGGCAGATGTACTAGAGTGCTCGGACCTGACATCGTAACTGGCACCAGCAATGATGGAATGGTGCTAATATCGGGAGAACGATTGCTATGGTTTGAACTGGGTGTCCGCGTGCCCGAGGTTCGGTGACAATCGGAAAAAATGCAAATACAGCCAAGAGAGCGGCCGGTTTCTCGGGGGACGGGGGCTGCAGGCCTGTGGCGTAAGACGGATCAGCTCTATGCGGGATGACTGGAAATGGGCTGAAAAGGCGGCTGTGAGGTTTTGGTGGGGGCACACTCATACAGCCGCCAGTGTCGGGAGAAAGGCAGCGGGGTCCTTGGCCATGGCACCAAGGACAGCAGAAGAGGCAGCGGGGAACAGCGGCCGGTGGAGACCCCCAGATCAATCGATGCCATTCGTGGGGGGTGCGGGCCCGGCGGCCACGGACTCGAGCGCGGCCTCAGGTCCGGGTTGGACCGGGCCCAGGACGCGAAGAAGGCCTCTCACAGCCATCAACCCCACCCACCATGGCCGGCGCAGCGAGCAGGGACAGGCCCTGCTCCTTCTCGAGGACAGAAATTAAGAAATGGAGGGAGCGAAGGCAGCAATTTCCTCGCCCCCACCCTCACATTCCTGACATCAGAACAAGCTAGATTTAAAAAAAAAAAAAAAAAAAATCCCCTCACCGAACCGTGCAGCGGCTCCGGAGCGAGAACAGCGCTCGATCCTCCAGCCGCCACCACCGCCTTCTTCTCCGCCTCCGACTCCTCCCCCGCCGAACGCGCAGCGACAGGCGGCAGCGGCGGCGGAAGCAGAGGCGGCGGCGACGGCGCGTCCCGCCCCTAGCGCCGCGGTAGAGGCGAAGGAGGAGGACGTGAAAGCCCCGCCCTCGAACAGCACCGACCAATAGACTCAAAGGACCTCTGCGGGAAAAGTCCACCTATCCAATCGAAACCCGAGGAGTGGGCTCACGTCAATGGTTGGGACGTGGCAGAAAAAGGGAAATATACTTGGACTGTGTCTACTCTCCGGACCGTCTTCTGGCTCAGAAGGATTCCACCGATTGGCGGAAGAGCGGAAGGATGAAGCGACACTCCCCTCAACCGGGTACCCGTCTGGACCCACCTCCTTCCCCTGCAGCACTGCGACGTCCGGGGAGGGGGCGGGGCATCGTGCTGGGGCTGGGACCCGCACGGCCTTTTGTGGTTTGGGCTGAGAGAAAAGGCGGGGTCTCAGGGAAAGGGAAAGGGGTGTGGAGAACTAAGGAAAAGGCTGGCGCATCTAGACTTTTTCAGAAATCCCAAAGCAACAACCAAAATGGAGGCATTAAAATCAATCCTAACTGGGCTGGAAACCTGAGTAACAAGGTTGTCTCCTGGCATAAGGTTCCATTCGTTGCAGTTCAGATATGGGTGGGACAAGAAAAAAAATAGAAGAAGGGCACTTTTCCTCACCCTGACTCTGAGCACTATCTAGTGCCTTTTCCCCTCCCACGCTGCAGTAAGACCCTTGCATCCTCATTTCTCATTCTCTTGGCGCGGGGGATGGGGGATGTCTGTGGTTCCTCTCTAGAGCCCTGGCCTGACCAGAACCTTCCAGTTTGCATCTAGAGACTAATCCGCAGTCAAGCCGAGAAGTAACAGCTCCCATCACATGCAACCAAAATAAATACAACAGCTGTAGTCCCTGGACATCTTGCTTAATTTAAACACGGGTAACAGTTTACTTAATCATGTCAGTGATGCTAAATTGTTTCTTCGTCCCACACATGTCCTTTTTTTTTCATCCTGAACATGTCTGCTTCTCTGATTACAGTCCTGCTCTCCTCCCACCTTATTCCCCAACCCCCTCAACTCTTTCCACTTACACGCCCAGTGCCCAGGATATATTTATCGCGTCCCTCCCCCAAGAATTAAGCGCCCCACTTCTTGTGCTGTCCCTGGCAACTGCAAAATCTGCTAGTGAACTGAGACTTTACTGTTGTTGTTGTTTTTTTTTTCCTGTTGATTGGAGCAAATTATCCAAAATTTACTATGGGAATTTCAGTTACAAGAATTTGCTATAGACATTTTGTGAAATCAAATCTAAGTCTCAGCCCACCCTTGTAGTACATGTCTTACCAAGAAATCGTTTCTCACTTGATGTTTCTCTGCTTTACACATGTTGCTCTAGAAGCTGTGGCTCTTTTCCATCCAAGTCTCTCCCTCTTTGAAAGATAACTCATACTTTAATCACACTTCTCTAATCTCCCTTTGGGATGTTGTGTATTGATTCAATTGGATATACTGACAAGTTTGTTAGGGCAGGGTTTCTCAAAAATTTTAATCTTTTTCATACCTTATCTCTGTGTGTATACTACTAACAGTATTACTTACTATTTTCTTTAAATAAATGTATTTTTTCTTTCAATTTCTTTAAGAGGGAAACTTTATTAAAAAGACTATGATGGCAAATCTCCATCATCTATCCTAGGTTGAAATCAATGGTAAGAAAAGTAGACAAAACCATTTCTTTTTTTTTTTTTTAAAGATTTTATTTATTTATTTGACAGACAGCACAAGTAGGCAGAGAGGCAGGCAGAGACAGATGAGGAAGCAGGCTCCCTGCTGAGCAGAGAGCCCTATGTGGGGCTCTATCCCAGACCTGAGCCTAAGGCAGAGGCTTTAACCCACTGAGCCACCCAGGCACCCCTGACAAAACCATTTTTAAAATAATAGCTAGAAACAATTGCCTACTAACGTCTCAGCCTGAACTCTGAGCCTGTTAAAAGGGGAGGTTACCAAGCATTAGACACATTAAAGATCAAGCATGCAAATGGTGTTTTTATTGTGATGTAATCAAAGGATAGAAAACTAGAGCTAAAATAGGAATCACTTTCTCACTATGTGAGTCACTTTTTAAAATCCTGCATGCATGCCCCAAGTGAAGTCATCCAAGGCATCAGAAATGATCTATGTTACTCTCTGGGAAACACTGCTGTGGAGGCCTAAAGCATGTATTCCAGAATCAAACAGACCATATTCTTTAAAATAATTCCTGAATTTATAGCTTCGTGCCTCTGAGCTATCTATTTACCTCTCTGGCCTTGATTTCCAACTTAAATATGGGAAAAGTGATAATGTCTACTCATGAGTCTTTGAGTAGATTAAAAAAACCTAAGAAAGGTAAAGCATATCATACCTACCATCTTGTAAGTACTAAATACATATAAGCTTATGTATTATTATGTGTATATAAAGATAATAATATGTATTGCTAGCTTCTACATATAATAATTATTGATTCTAGAGTTAAGAAGCACTCCCTAAGGCAATGGATTGAAAATATGTTGTAAAAGAATGGTTCTTAAAGAGTGATCCCCAGACCAACAGCATCAGCATTGCCTGGGAACTTCTTAAAAATGCATATTCTCAGTTAGGTCCTGAATTGGAAACTCTAAGTGTGGAGCCCAGCAACCTGTAGCTTAGCAAGCCTTCCAGGTGATTTTGATACATAAAAAGTTTGATGACCACAGATAACATAGAAAGAGGACTTATTGGTCAAGGAATGAGAGGGCCTGAGTTTTAATTATATAGTCTTACAGTGACATCAGCAGAATGGAGACATAAGGACCTCTGAAAATTCTTTCCTCTACTAAAGTAGTGAAAAAAACTGGCAAAATCATCAGAATAAACTTCTTCTGAATGCTGGATATTAACCAAAGGCTTGTAGCAATCCAGGAAGCTTTTTTTTTTTTTTTTTTTTTTTTTTTCAGGAAAACAGCTGAATCTTTCAGTAAGAACAGCAAGCTTTTGTGATGTTTTGACTTGTTTTAACACAATCCCTTCAGCTCCAGCTTGGCTGTTGCACTGAAAAACAGTAGCCCACAATCGTGGTGAAAACCAGCCACCTGGCAGCCACCGAATGCGGCCGAATGAGATTGGAGTGCTTTCAAAACCTAATTCTAAGAGAATAGTTTCACCTAAGTGATGGTTCCCTAGAAGATCTCACTTGCAAGGCTGTCTTCATTTGATTTGATTCAGAGCCAAACCAGTGCAAAAAGCCTTTACTCCAGAAGCATTTGTCAAAAACAATGAATGAGAGGGAAATGATGGACTTTCTAGTCACTTTAGGCAGTGGAAATAGTTGGGACAAACAATAGAGTAACCAAAAAGCTTGAAAAGTTGGAGAATGTCTGTAGGGGCTTTGAAAAACTCCAGCGTATTCACAGGAATCTAGAAACACCCACACACCCAGGGGTGTGTTAACCTCTACATAAGATCAGGAAAAACCCAAGGAGGCCAGAAGCATTTACTATAGGCTGACCTTGAGGTTCTGTAAAAGCCAGAAATGAAGGCTAAGAGAGAGTTGGCAGTGCATGGCTCAGTGTTGATGTCATGTCCCAACACACCCAGACCTTCAGTAAACACTGGAAGACATAATGGTTCCAGACATTTAAGGAAATCTGTCTAATAATAAGCTGAGCACTAAACTAACCAAGTAGAATCTTTCATGGTCACACACAACAAAGAATGCAGACTTTATGTAGGTAGTTCAGAAAAGTCCTGAACAAACAAAAAGCAACTGTAACAATAATAACAAGAAACTCCAGGGAGGAAGAAGAATCTGATTTCCAGAGTTTCTACATTATGTTTCTTTTAAATGTCCGATTTTCAACAAAACCAGAAGTTGCTTCTTCAAAAAGATCAACAAAATTGACAAACCTTTAGCTAGACTGAACAAGAAAAAAAGAATACTCAAATTACTAAAACACAACTACTAGCCTACAGAAATTTTAAAAAATTATAAGGGGAAAAACTAAGAACATTTGTATGCTTAACAGGTAGAAAACCTTGACAAAAATGGACAAATGTCTAGAAAGATGAAAACCACAAAAACTGACTCAAGAAGAAATAGAAAATTTAACCTTAGCCTTGTCATTTACGAACTAAATGACCTTTATTTAGGTTGGTCATTTAATTGTCTTGAGCCTTATTTTCTTCAACCAGAAAACAGATATAATAAAAATTATGCCATACGTTTGAATAAAGTAATAGAGAGGTTATATTAGGTATATATTAAGTATATTAAGATATTCTAGCCATTGAAATAACTGAAGTCTTTATTAAGATTCAGTAGCACCTACACGAGATTACTTACATCCAGTAGGATGGGTGGGAAGCTCTGCTTCACATTTTAGGACCTGAGCTCTATCATCTTCAATACAGGCTTTCATTTTAAGCTTGAGTGCCAACATTTACCTAATAGAATAAAGGAAACATGGAGGAAATAATGTGAAGGATTTCTGAGGTTTTTTATTAGCCTAGCATGGATATAGCTTAGTTATTGGTGATCATCATCTACTGGCAGGTCACCTTGAACTTATGGAGGCTTGGTTTTAGGCTCTGTTAGACTACTCTACTTTGCTTTTGTCCTTACTATTAGGATATAGACCTTATACCTAGGATGTGCTTCTTACTCTTAGGGTGTGACCATTTGGGGGGTCTCAACTGGAAACTTGGGATATTTAATAAGATCCCTCTTCTTGGCAGGACTGAAATTCCTATTTTTGACTCCCAAACTGTATGACTACTGAAACCTCTGCTTCATTCTTTATAATCTCAGCCACTGTTTTCTGCTGGGTTTCTTGGAGTCTTGTTCTTTGCCTGCATCATTTAAGAATTAGGCAACAACTTAAAGGGAATTTATATGAAGGTTTTGAGGTTCCTTTTATGCAGTTCCTCCTCCTGGGGATGTTCCACTATAGTTCAGCCATTTTGACAACTTTGTACTCTGACTTCTTGTCTTCACCATGTACTAAGAATACCACATTCTGCTTGAACTCTAGTCCTTGGTACCACAGTTTGGTGTATACACTCAGGAAAAAAGAATAATGTGAAGCTAACCTTGTGCTTAACTTCTCTCAAGAATCATAGGCTACCAAGTCTACCTGGTTTGCTAACTCTTCAATGCCTTCAAATATTTGTTTTACATGTTTCCCCAGTTTTCATCATTGCTTTCAGTGGGAAGGTTAGTCGGATGGAAGTTAATTCATTGTGCTTGCAACCAAAAGTTCACCAAATGGTTGTTTTAAAGTTTGAACAGGGAAATGTTTTTCTAGTCTAGACTCATAGTTCTTTATCAATAGAATTCCGTCCAAATCTTAATGAAAGTTCTGGTATTTTTCTTCCATGCAGTTTTATGATCAGCCATATCCAAAGTTCTGTGCCAGATTTAATTCTCAAGTCTGGTTTAATTCTTTGCATCTTAACCTCCATGCCTCTCTTTTAATTTAATGGTGACTACCATCAGGTTTGGGTGAGAAAGTCATACTCTTAAACTTGACTTTTTCTCCAAAAAGATTAGTCTTAATTGTCCTGTGCTGATCAAAACTTTTCCTAGTTATTTATCTACAGGTTTAGGGTCTGTTGAAAGTCCACTTTTCCAGTCATTTGCAGCCCCAAAGTTTCTGGAATTTCTCTATTTTATTTCTATTTGCATACAACCATTTTTTGGTCTAACCTCATCTCTTTGATCTCATACTTTGCCAAACAGTCAGTAGCAACAATATACAGCTCTAACATTCTGTTTTCAAAACTTTTCCCCTGGAGTTACAGACTGCACACACTTTATCCGCCTCCCAAATTACCACAGTGATAGCTGTTTTTTAACCAAATGCTTTGACATTGCAAAGCAAGGATCTCCATCTTTCCAGCATCTGAAATCAGTTGCTTCACCACTCACTGACCAACCGTTAAGTCACTGCCATGGATTTACAATATTTTGTTACAAAAAATCATGTATTAATTAAGCAACCCTAGATAATGTAACAGACAAAGACTAAACTGTTATGAAACACTGGAAGTACATTCCTTGAAGATGTAACGTCCACCTAGTGGTGAGAGAGAGATGTGATAGGGGAGAGGTCCTTCCTTACAGGGGGATTCAATGACCCATACTGGCTGAGGAGGAGCCATCTTTAGTCACGTGTTCCAAGTTTATGCTGAGAATCCCCACCAAATAGTTAAAGAACTTTAACCAGCTGTGTCCTGGTTGAAGGCAAGAGAACAAAAGAGGAAGAAAATGAAACAAGACAAAACCAGAGGAGACAAACCATAAGAGACTCCTTTTTTTTTTTTTTTTTTTTTTTTTGAGACTCTTAATCGTAGGAAACAAATTGAGGGTTGCTGGAGGGGAGGGAGGTGGAGAGATGGGATTATGGGGTGATGGACACTGGGGAAGTTATGTGTTGTAGTGAACACTTGTTATTATATAAGGCCTGTACCCCTGAAACAAATAATACATTATATGTTAATTAATTAATTGAATTTATTTATTTATGTATTTATTTTAAAGATTTTATTTATTTATTTGATGCAGAGAGAGAGCACAGGAAGGGGGAGGCAGGCAGAGGGCAAAGCAGGGAGCCCGATGCAGGACTCAATCCCAGGACCCTGGAATCATGACCTGAGCGGAAGGCAGTCACTTAATGACTCAGCCACCCACATGCCCCAATTAATTGACCTTAAATTAAAAGAGAGAGACAGAGCAAAGAACATGAAATAGGTAGTTGAAAGAAGAAAATATAAATACTTAACCAGTTACAGCCTGTGACATAATTTATTCTGTGGGTTACACCTGTGGTTCTCATACTATTGAAACCTCACAAGCAGCATCAGCATTCCCTAGGAACTAAATGGAAATTTTTATATTGTATCCTATTCCTACTGAGTCAGAAACATTGGGTGTGGGGCCCAGCACTGTGATTAATGAACCCTCTGGGTGGTTCTAATGCAGGCTAGGATTTGAGAACCACTGGATTTCAGGACATCAACATAGGACTAAGAAGTGGATGTGGTGATTGATAAAGATAGTGGTTCTCTCCTTTCCCAGAGAGACTAAACACAGTTATATGGCAGCTGTGAAACTTTAATCGTGAAGAATGTGGGCTGTACTATAATGGACAATAAAGATTGGCTTCTTCAGCCTTCATTCCAACCTTCCAACATAGGTTGGGGTTCTGGAGCTGGAAACCACAGCGATGGTTTCCTTGATTCCCCGAACAGCTCTTGATGCTCTGTTTTGCTTCTGATGGCAAGGGCAGAAGTTCTTTTGGTGGTCCAGCTTTCCAGTGTGGTTTGGGAGATCGTTCTTGGATGCCCAAATTAGAGCCTATTTCATCAGCTCTACCAGCCACTTTGTAGAATATAATAAATCCTTTTTCTGCTTAAACTTGCATGAGTGTATTAAGTTTTCTGAAACTGATTTTGAATGATAACAGTAGGTGACCTGTTTTTTTCTCTCTGGAAGCTTTTAGCACATTTTCTGTATCTTTTTTTGTTCTAAAATTTTGTAACAATTTGTTCTAAATGTGGGTCTATTTTGATTCATCTGTTTAGGCATTCAGTAAATTTTTTCTGTATAGAGAACTAAATCTTTGAGTGCCGGAAAATTTTTCTATATTACTAGATTGCTAATTTCCTCCCCTCTCTTTGCTTTTTAGATCTCTTCCAATTCTTTTCTCTCACCTTGCATCTTCTCTATTTTTCTCCGGGTTTCTTAGAGTTCTTAAACTTTATCCTTAATTTCTTCCATTGAATTAATTTTTCAGCCATCGCATTTTTAATTTCTAACTTTTCTCCCTTTTGCCATACTGTTCTTATTTTTGGGGGATATAATTTTTCTTGAATCATTCCAAAGTTTCTCCCCTTCTTCACTTTTATGACTGACAAATAAAATCATATATATTTAAGGTATACAATGTGATGTTTTGCTATACATACACATTGTAAAACGATTAGCACAGTCAAACTTATTAACATATCCATCCCATCATACAATAACCTTTTCTTTCTTTTTTTGATATATACTCTCTCGGCAATTTCAAATATACAAAAATTATTATCAGCTATAGTCACCATCCTGTACATTAGGTCTCCAGGACTTGTTCATATAATTAGAAATTTGTACCCTATGACATTTTTACCCTGATTCTTTCACCCTGATAACCGCTATCTTGCTCTCTGTTACTATGAATTGACTTTTTGACTTTCCACATATAAGTGAGATCATGCAATATTTGTCTTTCGGTATCTAGCTTATTTCACTTAGAATAATGTTCTCCAGGATCATCCATGGTGTACAAATAGCAGGATTTCTATATTTTTTAATGCAAAATAATATTCCATTTTCAGAGGTACTCATTCACTATGTTCTCACTTTCCCCAATGGGAGAAATTGTGGATTAAACAGATCTCTCTTGGCCCTGAGCTGTGCTATCTTGGGAGAGGGATGTCACGGGTAAAATGAAGCTGTTCTTCCTACCCTCTCCAAGAGACACAACACATTCTTGGATTTTTTGCTTCAACGTCTTCTCTGGACTCATGGACTCCCACCAAAGTACTGTGATCTGTGCGTGGTTGTCAAAAATCAGCATTATGTGGGTGAATGACAATAGAAAACTGCTATTCTGCCATTTCACTGATCCTAAAGATTCTAATTAGAGGCTTATTTTATTGTTTTTAAAGTTTCTTTCTATTCTTTGAAGTAACTCTGTTTCCTTCAGTGTTATATACAATATTTTTAAATCAGTACTCTTCTTAACACGAGCTTTCTTCATGTATAGGATAATCCTTGATTTGTGTTCTTATTTGGAAGTAATAAGTAAATTATAAGTCAAGTGAATCTGAGTGGGGCCTGTTAAGGGGAAGACCTCACCTTAAGGGCCACTAGCTCTTTTGCTGAAAGAATCATAAATACTAAGATGACAAAATTTTGCTCCAGGGCCATCCAGTTTTTTCAGGGGAATGAAAACATATTTAACTTTTTCATCTTGAAGAGATACTTGACTATTTTATTTTTCTTCATTTTGTAGCTTTCATATAGAACGACACTGTGCAATAGAGGAGCTATTAGCCACACATGGCTACCGAGCACCTGCATTGTAGCTCCTCTGAATTGAGATGCACAGAAGGGTAAAATACACAACAACTTGTAAAGATAGAGTTCAATAAAAGGGAAAATATCTCAAAATTTGTTATATTTTTATCTTTATTCCATGTTGAAGTAATATTTTAGATATGTTGGGTTAATTAAAATATATCAACATTAATTTCACTGTTTCTTTTTATTTTTTTTAATTTGTCTTTGATAATATTCAAAATTGTAACTTTGGCTCAAAGTGTATTTCTACTGTTCAGCACTTACAGAGAGTTTTCAATGAACTTTCTTCAGTTCTGTATCTTCTGCTCTTCATAGTACTCATACCTAGCTTTCTGAAATATCAAGTGTCTCTGAGGTTCTTTAAGTGTGTTCATTTCCCAGCTCAGCAGTAATAACTCCTTCCAAGTATCCTTGAGTATTTAGCTTTTTTTCCTGCCTGGCTCCAGTCAGTTAATTCCTCCATTTGATCTTTGTTTTCTAAAAATTTTTGAGATCTCACATGTGCTGATGCCCTTCTTCCCATTATCTTTATAATTTGTGGTTTACACTTTTAAATTTCTTTAATATTACTTTCATGTAGATTTCATGGTTTGAACATACTCTTTGACACAATACATTATTTCACCCTAGAGAACATTCTCTGGATCATATACCTGGGTATGCCCTTAGTATTGCTTGGCACAGAGCACTAAAAACAGTAGAGATTCAGTTTCTAATGAATCTCATTCTTGTAAAAGAAAGAAACAATACAGTTAAATGGAAAGTGATGAATACTATTTCCTTATGATGGAGACTATATCATTAAATTACAATTGTAATTGACCAAAAACTGGCTAATTAAAGAAAAAAAGAAAATTGTGAAAAAAATATTGGGTAGCTATAGAGACGTGTAAAGAAGACTGCAGAAGCAAGCTTGGGAAACTGGTGGGAACAAACAGAGGCTGGGCATGCATAACCATAGCCTGAGGCATGCCACATAACCAGCCAGGTGAGGACACCGCTATGACCCCACTGAGCACTGTATGACACAGCCTACGCCAGCACAGAATGGTGCTTGTGGTGATTCTGCCACTCAGAATTGGCTGGTGTTTTTGCCAAACAAATTCTTCCCTGACTGCTTTTTTGCAACTACTAGCTTCTGAGTCAAAGTCCCTGGAGAGGGCACCTGATTATGAGAGCCCAAGTCATTTGCCAGTAGAGAGTAGGAAAGCAAGTATCTGGCATTTTCTGTGAGTGTAATGGGAAGCTCTGTCTTCCCTTAATATTTGTATAGTAGGGAATTCCTCAAACAGGTAGCAGGTTGAGATTGGAGGCAGCCAAAAGAAATGACACAGAAGCTTCAGAAGAAATGACATTTCAGAGAACATAGCCAATATTCAGAACCAACATTCGGTATAACTTATAGAAATGTGAATGTTTTAGAGATATATTCTTCTAAGTTTAGTAGTTGCAAAATAAACAAATGGGCTTTGAGATCTACAACACTATCACTCAATTAGTGAAAAGATAAAAAATCTGAAGGTTTAGAAGGAAGAGTTGATACCAATTGGTTCAGCTTCTTACTTAATGCAAAAGTCCTTCTGTAAGACCCATTCCAACATTTATAGTATTGGGGGAGCTCATTGAAATAGGATTTCATTTCAATTCTAAACTACTAGGAGTGTAATATTAGAAATTTCCTCCTTATAGAAGATGAAAATTTCCTTCTTGTAACATCCACTCATGAGACCTAGATCTGATAACTCTAGCTACTCAGAACAGAGCAGAGTAGCTAAAGGTTTTATTTTAACTACTGGGGTCAGACCAATATTTGATCCTGGCCTTGTTTCTTAGTAACTGAGTGACCTCTTTAGTTCTTGTTTTCTACATCTGAAAAATGAGGATTATAACAGCATCTACCCTAAAGAGTTATTGTACAGTCTAAGGAGATAATTTAGTGCTTAAATCAGTACCCAGCACATAGTGAACATTCAAAAAATGTTAGTGATGATAATGATTGATTGATTGAGAACAACAGCCCTTCTGAAATTGATATCAGCTGCCATGGAAATTTAGAATGATATTGGAGAAAAATAGTTGTAATTCTGATTTTACCACTGACTGATTCCTCAACCTAAAAGAAGTCACCATACTATTTTTTTTTTATAAAATGAAATATGTGGATTAAGTTTTCCTAATAAGATCCCTTTAAGCTCTAAATTTCTGAAACTCTATATGCACTATGTCATCTGTTTTTATTACTGAACATTACCAGTATCATCAACTATACCTCATGTATCTTGATCAACAGATGTACCATAGCCTCTATCACCTTTCCTCAGCAATGCTTGTCAGTGTTCAGCCAATTATTTTATTAGTAGGTTTCTTTCTTCTACAAAATTCTTATCCATATTTTAAAAATTGAAAACAGAGCATAAGGCCATACATACGAAATATAGCAGTATAAAGCATTAACTCTTTGTGAAAAGAAAGTAATCTTACAGAAGCAAAATTTGACAATTGGCATTGTAATGTTTCATCTTTTTTTTAAAGATTTTATGTATTCATTTTAGAGAGAGAGAAAGAGGGAGTGCGGGGTGTGGCGGTAAGAGCAGAGGGGGAGGGAGAGGGAGAAAGAATCTGAAACGGACACCACACTGAGCATTAGACCCTGATACTGGACTCCATCCCACAACTCTGAGATCATGACCCAAGCCAAAACTGAGAGTGGGAGGATTAACCTACTGAGCCACCCAGGCACCCCCATTATGTTTTAAATAAAGGTCTTAGATTCTTTGATATATATACATATATATTTTATATATAGTCTATATGTTTGATCCCACTCATCTATAAACTCCATGAAGACAAGATAAATATCGACTTTGTTCACCACTGTACCCTGGTATTTAGCAGAGTATACATGCATGTACACACACACACACACACACACACGATGAATTGAAAACTTGCAGCATTTGGGCAACCCTAACTCTACCTCTAAGCAAAGACTGGCATTTTCCTTTTCAAGTGTTGACCTTGTTTTTGGGGAGTGGTATTATTTAGAATTTTGAATGGCAGTTCAAAAAAATATGGTGCTATATATTTTGCTGAATTAATTTAATCCAACCTTTACAGCCATTACCAAATCTTTGAAAAGTCAATGTTGCATACTCTTCCTATTACCAAGAGTTTGGAAATGTTGACTTAGAACTGGGCATAAGTAGCCAGAAATTGCTCTTGTAGAATACCCCCTAATTTTATTTTGGAGAGAAACTAAGTGTGGATGAGGACACTGAGAAAGAGAGATATTTTGGACCTCAGGGCCATCATTATGCAGATAATACTGAGCTTTATTCAGCCATATATCTCCCTTTCCTCTAGGCCAGATGGTGAAATGACTCATCGATTCCACTGGCCACAAAAACAAGGGAGATAGAAGAGGAGCTGTTATAATCCAGATAAAAATGGATGATGTTTCAGAAGCAAGGGGAAAATATTTCTAGGCGTTGATGATGGTACATTGATAGTACTTGTTCATACTTTACCTTCCTTTTCAGATTCACAGCATGAGTTTCATATTGCTTTTAGGATTCCTTGATAGTTCTGACCAGGAATTCTTTTTATATTCATCACATATGTAAGTTACAAACATTTTTGACTTTCAAACAACTTACTTTACTAATTTCTTTTTTTAAAGCCTAGCCATCAACCTTCAAATGTGTGACTTTATTACTTTCCTTGAAAATCATCTTTAAAATTTTATGTGGAACATATTCTAGTTGAAGATGTGGTTAGGATGAATGTGTAATTCTTTTGCTAAATAACTGGGGAAAGTGACTACTGGACAGGTAGAATAATGAGGTAAATAATTATGGAATCTGATAGATAAAAATGAGGAGTGAACAATAAAGAAGGTGTTGGTGTATGCTTGCTTATTTGGTTGCTATTATAGGAGATGATGCTGAGTCTGTCTGTAGGAGTTTTTAGATATATATCACAGAAAATCTTGAATCTTGCATCCTTCTCCCAAGATCTGAAAAAAAAAATAATTGATTTCTAGGAAATCAGACTCGTCTTTCACTAGAAATTCAACTTCTAATGGAAGAGAGAGTAAAAATAACTAGGTAGGATTTGTTCTGTACTATTAATGGCATAACTGTATCTCTGAATCTGACTTCCTATTCCATTTGGTCCCAAATCCATTAATCTGAGCCTTCTTAACTAGTTTCAATCGTATT
Organism: Mellivora capensis; assembly: GCA_004024625.1. NCBI lineage: Eukaryota > Metazoa > Chordata > Mammalia > Carnivora > Mustelidae > Mellivora > Mellivora capensis. The sequence goes on along the minus strand of PISX010001453.1, from coordinate 43,283 downwards.
ACTCCTCAATCCTAAAACATTCCATTGCTATATATTCCCTGGGACACTAGGTAAAATCTTTCACTTGTGCACTCAGGAGCAGTGCTACACGGCTGAGCCTACTTTCCTGTTGTTATTTTGCGAGTATAATTTCATGTTCTATGCTAGATAAGCTAAACCTTTAAAAAAATTATTTATTTGAGAGGGGAGGGGCAGAGGCAGAGAGAATCTCAAGCGTCTGCTTGAGACTCCCTGCTGAGCATAGAGTCTGACTCAGGGCTCAATCCCATCACCCTAAGATCACTTGAGCCGAAATCAAGAGTTGAATGCTCAACAGACTGACCATGACCCAGGTGCTTCCAAACTAAACTTTTTCATAAAACATACACATTTTCATGATTCTATAAACAACATAGCTGACACTGCTGTACTATAGTGGGCATCTCCTGTTTTGTCTGCCTGACGTCGATTTCTCCTTCTTCTAATAATAATATCTACTTTTTATTGGGAAAGAACCACCCCTCATTGTATACAAACTTGGTGGGTTCCTCAGTCGAGATGTTCATCTCAGCTCTGGTCAAGGAGCGGACACACTACTCAAGGTAAACCAGTCAGATTTTGGAACTTGAATCTCAAGCAACATAAGAATAAAACACAGAGCTGATTCATTAAGATAATAGTGTCTGTTAAAGATTGTCTATTATCTCCCATTTTCTAGACACCTAAAGCTGCTATTCCACATCTTTTCCAACAAAAACTTATTCAGCTTCTCTGTACTTCTATCAGTTAAATCTTTATCTACCTAATAAATTCCCTATCTGCTTAAGTTAGAGACAATTTCTATTGCTTGTAAACAAAGAATACATGATGGACCCAGTGGTAGGCAGAATAATGGGCTCCTCAAAGATGTCCATGTCCTAATCCCTAGAGCTTGTGAATATTTTATTCTACATGGCAAGGAGGAATTAAGTTGCAGATGAAATTAGGATTCAGCTGACTTTAAGATGAAGAGATTCTCCCAGGTGAAACTAATGTAACAACACAGTACTTAAATGAGGATGAGGGAAGCAGAAGAGTCCAAAAGAGAGAGAATGCATCTTGAGAAAAACATGACCCACTATTGTTGGCTTTAAAGATGGAAGGGGAGTATGAGCCAGTGAATGTGGGTAGCCTCTAAAAAAGTTGGAAAAGGTAATAAAATGGATTTTTCCCTAGAGCCTTCAGAAAAACAGCCCTATTGACATCTCCATTTTAGTCCAGAACTATATTGGACTTCTGACCTTCAAAATTGTAAGATAATAAATATGCATGGTTTTAAAGCACTAATTTTGTGGTAATTTATTACAGTAGCAGTAGGAAACTAATTAATAAAGGCTGATAAAATATGTATATATAAAACCTATATATCTTTCAAGGCAAATAATGCTTTCTCCATGAAGTCTTTATTTTAAATTATTTTTTAGGTGTGAAATGTCTCAAACATCTGTACGAGTTGAGAGAAATTTATCATGAATATATATCTTTACCACCCAGTTTTGCCAAATTATAAAATTTGCAATATTTGCTTGGTATTTTTGGAAACAAAAAAAATGTAACAAAGTCCCTTGAGCCCCCCTTCCCTAAATGTATCTCTTAAACTGAATGTAACATTCCTGTGTATACTTTTCTTAATTTTATTTATATCTAAACAATGTAACTTTCTCTTTCACATTTTCACCCCTATAAACCTGTCAGTTAATCATTCAGCAACTTACTTTTCACTGGAAATTGTATTTTTTTACTTTTATTCATGATGAAATATATAAATCTAATTTTTTTTTTTAAATTTTGATATCTGGGGCACCTGTGTGGCTCAGCCAGTTAAGCATCTGCCTGCCCCTCAGGTCTTGATCCCAGGGTCTGGAATCGAGCCCAACGTTGGGCTCCCTACTCAGAAGGAAGTCTGCTTCTCCCTCTCCTTCTCACTCTGTGTGCTCTCTCTTTCTCTGTGTCTCTCGAATAAATAAATAAATCTTTTTAAAAAATGGTATATGATAGTATATAAGCTAAATAGCAGTAACAAACACCCTCAAAATAGAGTGGCTTGGGCACTCAAGTGGGTGGCTCAGTAGGTTAAGGGTCTGCCTTTGAACAGGAATGATCTCAGGGTCCTGGGAATGAGCACTGCATTGGGCTTCCTGCTCAGCAGGGAGTCTGCTTCTCCCTCTGCCCCTCCCCCTGCTTGTGCTCTCTCTTGAGCTCTCAAATAAACAAAATCTTAATAAATAAATAAATTGGCTTACAGCTAAGTAAAAGTATAATTTTTTTCTCACATGATGATCCAGAGGTGGGTGATACAGGCTATTCCCCTCTTCAACAGGTGGTTTCCATCAGTGGGATGAAGACAGCTCTATTCTAACTCTTCCCCTCTTCCCAGACAACTAAGATGGTAAGGATAAGAGTAAGGTAGTTCCATTGGTTTTTTGGTATAACTAGGAAATGACATACATTACATCAGCTCATATCCCATTGCCAGAACTTAACCACAAGTTCACACTCAACTGTAAAGAAGCAGATAATGTGACCTCAAGCTCAGCAGAAAAAGGCCCAGCAATAATTTGGAAGTTTTGTTTCTAAAAACAGGAGAAATCTCAGCATTCTCCTTTCATTAAAGGAAATCAAGTAGAAAGGAAATCAAGGAGAAAGGGAACATGAATCCAATCAACCGACAGAACCCAGTTGCCACTATAAAGCACTCTTCCCATCAAAAGCAGAATACACATTGTTTTGAAGTGCACAAACATTTACCCAGAAAATCATATCTTGACTCATAAAACAATATGAACAACTGTAAAAGAGTGGAAGTCATGCAAAATACATCCTCTAGCCATAATGGAATTAAACTAGAAATCCATAAAAGAAAAAATGACAGGAAGATCTTTGAATATCTGGAATTTAAAATACACTTCTAAATTCATCAAAGAATGATTCTCAAGGGGAATAAAAAAATGTTAAACTAAATGAAAATACAATGTAGCAAAATCTGTGGGATACCACTAAAAGAGTACTTAGAGGAAAATTAATAGTATCAAATACTTATATAAGAAATAATTTCAAATAAATAATCAAAGCCTCCTCCTCAAGAAACTAGAAAAAGAACAAAATATCTCAAAGCAAGTATGAGGAAATAAATCATAACATAAGACAATAACGTTAAGACAAGAAATGAGTGACATTGAAAGTTTAATTGTCTATAAGATATAATATTGCCTATAAGACAATAGAGAAAAATCAATGAAAATTAAAGCTACTTCTTTAAAAAAATTAATAAAATAGATAAATCGCTACTAAGACTGACAAAGAAAAATAGAAGACATGAATTACCAATATCAGGAACTCAAGAGAAGAGGTACAGACTTTGTGGAAATTAAAAGATAATAGAAGATCACTACCAAAAAACCTCCACCCATGTAAATTTAAGAACTTGATAAAATGGACAAATTCTTAAACTAAAAGAAGAAATATATAATGAAAAGTCCTATAACTACTAAAAAAATTGAATTAATAGTTTAAATAATCTCCCCCCCAACCAAAACCTCCATGCCAGATGGTTTTAATGGCCAAAGCTGGAATAATTAAAAAAAAAAAAGCAGTATTGTTTATAGTTCAGAGTATAAAATAAATATCTGAGCTCATATTGAAATAATAAATGATTAAATAAAGTAGTAAGTGGGAGAGAATAGACAAATCTGTGCAGAAGAATTCCAAACAATTTCTGATGAAATTTGGAAGTCCAGGGTTCATGAGTGGAATGGCTAAGAAAGAATTCTTGAGACAATTTTGGTGCAAAAGAGGTGTTTTTATTATAGTACGGAGATAGGACCCATGGGCAGAAAGAGCTGCACCTGCAGGGTGAGGGGAGGCTCATTATATATTTTCAGTTTTGTGGAGGGAGGAGTGGTAGAGATAGTATAGCTTTCTAAGGAACTCCTGTATGCTGAAAGCAGGGTCTTACAGGACCATGAAGATGTAGCTATCGTCAGGATAAGATTGCCTTTAGTCTTTAGTGAAGCAGAAACATTAAGGCATTAAGGCAGTCATGAACTCCTTGAAGAAGGAGTTCATGTTCTGCGTGTCTCAGGTATCTCTCAGTGGGCTGTAAGTTGTAAGGAGATTTAATTTAAATGACTTTTTTTTTAACCTTTGTTCTCCTCATCAATTTATGTAGATGCTCTACCCTCAAGGATGAGTAGCATAACTCCCCACTCTTTAGGTGTAGCTTATGCACAGTGACTTCCTCTTAAAGAGTACTCCACAGAAAGTGGGGAATAAGGTGTAACTTTACAATGGAGAAACCTGACAAACACTAACTCAGACTGATAATCAAGCTCAACATCAATATTCATAGATCATTTGCTGATAGTATGCACCCTTGATACAATGTTATGAAAATAACACTTTACCTGTGTGGTCTTCCTCCAAAAAGCCTGTAACCCCAGTCCTATGAGTAAAATAGAAGGGAAAGAAGGAAGGAAGGAAGGGAGGAAAGAAGGAAAGAAGGAAAGAAAGAAAGAAAGAGAAAGAGGAAAGAAAGAGGAAAGGAAGAAAATGGGAAAGAAAGAAAAATAGAAGACAAATAATAATAGTGGGGCATCCTATAAAATATGTGACTAGTACTCTTCAAAATTGTTGAGGTCATCCAAGTAAAATCCAAGAAACTGCACAGCTCAGAGGACCCTAAGAAAACATAAAACTAAATGTTATGTTGTACCCTGGATGTGATCCTAGAGTAGAAAAAGGACATTAGGTAAAAACTAAAAGCATCTGAATAAACAATGGGCTTCAGCTAATAATAATGTATCAATGCTGGCTCACTGTCAGAAATGTATCATACTAATGTAAGATGTTAATAATAGGGAAAACTTGGTATGGGGTGTATGGAACGCTCTGTGCTATCTTCTCAAGTTTTCTGTAAATCTAAAATTGTTCTAAAACATGAAGTCTATTTAAAGAAAAAGATAAAAAATAGAGGGGAAGAAGATCAAAATCAGTAGAAAATGTGGGAAAGATAGAAACAGACAACTCGCAAAGAGGATATAAAAATTTCCCTCAATTATATGAAAAGCTGTTCAGTTCCACTCACGTTTAGAGAAATGTAAATTAAAACATTTCTTATTTTGTCTTTCCAGAACATTTTTTTCTCTTCTGGAGACTATGGCCCCTTTTTTAAAAAAAGTGTTCTACCCAGCTGCATCCCTGTGGTTCTAGTTTAAACTATCATAACCACTAGAAACATAGTAAGCACTCAGTCACTGTTGGCTAACGAACTGTTATCTGACTTGTAGCAGAATCCACACTTGAGAAAATTTCTATTCATGGTTGGCTTGAAACTGAAACACGGCCCTCCTCCTAGGGCTGGGAGATTGGAAAGAGGTTAATAGTCACTAGAATGATCATAATGGAGGCAGCAATGCTGGCAGAAGAGTTATACAAATATTAGGACATATTCTATTATACATATAATATGTTGGGATGCTATATTAGATCAAGCCCAGGATATATGATATGCAACTGCATGGGGAGGCACCTGCCACTGCTCTCCTTTTCCTGCTCCCATGATTGATACCTGTCACATTGGCCACCACAGTGAAAAGTTCAGACTGGTATTTGATTTATAGGCCAGCCATCGGGAAAATCTCCTAAGGGACTTCCTCCCAACCCCCTTTCCACTCTACCTCTGTCTCTGCCCTCTCTCACACACAATTTGTTCACCATAAACTTAAGACATATTTGGGGAAGAATATTTCACTTCAAAGGCTGCTTGGGCCACATTCATCTCTGTCCTAGGCCCTGAGAAGAAGCTCATTGGTAGGTTTCACAGAATTGAGCCATCTACCTGGTGGTGGGTGTGGAAGTCCAACTCGCAACATCATCCCCCAGTTCTTTTTTTCTTAGTGAATTACGGTTTCTCACTTTGCTTACAGGCATCTTTTTGATTTCTAATATTCTAGCTATGGTGGCCTAGTTTTTGATTCTGGCATAGAAATCTCTGGATAGATCAGCTTTTGCAAGTAGGCTCAAGGAAAGGCGACTAATAACAGTCAATTTCTAGAAGGCCTGTGACACTGATTAAACCTAAGCCACCCAGAGGACTGAGGGAGACATCAGAATGCAAATTTATTAACTTCAGATGAAAAATAATTGTCATAGAAAATAGAAGACCCACAGTCAGAATGAAGAACTTATTCTCCCTCTGTAGTCAAGGTACATGTGATTAAAAGGTTGCCTGATGAACACAGGAATTTAAACAAGAGTCAGTAGATCAGTCAAATGTTTGTTATTATCAGGGAGGATGTGTCCATGTCTCTTTAGACATAGTTTTGCCATAGGGACCAAGGCACTCAAAATATGATGCCTAAAACTCCCTCTCATCAAGAACCTGTTGGGATGGATACTGCCAACATTATTCCCTATAACTTCCCTTTGTGTCTGCTGTGAGGGACCGACCCCAAACTACCCTCTCAGTCTCTCCTTGTCTAGGTTTCCTTGGCTGGTCTGTCGGGTATATACGTAAATATCACCTTTACATTATAGCTCTGAAGGCCCAGAAAATTGTCTCTTTTGCAGGAGGATTTGCCCACCAAAGATAGGGTAATTACGCTCATTTTGCAGTTTTTCTCATGAGGCAATCTATTTCCTTCATTTTCTAAGTTCTTGAGGGCCACTTCTATATATAGCTCTCAATACACACCACATTCAGCTTCTGACAAGCACAGCACTTTCAATTTGTTGCCATATGGAGAAAAACTTGTAAGAAACTGATGGAAAATAGCCTTAAAAATTTATCTTTATATCATGAAATGCATTAGACAGGTGCAAAAAAATGTTGAGTTGCCAAGTTAAATTAATTACAAAAGATACGTATGTTAAGTAAAGCAGACATTTGTTCCTAGTCTAGATGGCATGCAATCCTTTTGGAACATTCCTCATGTTTTTTTTTGCGGTTTAACTGACTTTAGATATTAGAAACATTTTTATCTTAATAAGTGTATAGTAGTTATTAGCATTAGATAAAGTTAAATTTGTTTCTAGAATGAGTGAACAATGTCCTAAAAACCTTTTGTGAAAACCATGGCCTGTATTTGAGTGAAAGACCCAAACACATTAATAGTATAAAAGAAACTTTATTATCAACTAAAAACTATTTGGATGATATTGTCTGCATATTATTTTTCTTAAAGTCTCATGTAAGAGACAGTGGCAAGTCTCAATTATTTTTCAATTAGGCAAAGCTTAAAAATTATGAAGTGCCATCAATTCATTTACAATTTATATTTTGACTATTAGCCAAGTTAACCTCATTTCTCACATGGCTTTTATTTAGAACATTTTTCTAAAAGCTTACAATATGTTAGTTGTACAAAATAGCTTGTCTGCTGGAAGGTCCTGGCAAGGAAGACATCCTTCTATCTTGTTTTTTGGTTCACACAGACCAAAATTCTGACTCTGCAGCCTGGAGAAAATCCATGCTTTTGGGTCCACATAGTAAGTGGCTCTATATTTAAGCCAATAACTCCTGGACAATCACTCTGAGGGTTCCTGGGTAGGGAAGATGGTGTTGGTGGTGGCAGTGGGAGAACTGGTGTTAGTCTCTTTATACCATTCTTTTTGCAAGTTTGGCTGTGGGTCTAGTTCTCTAGCCTTTACAAGAATTCTGTAGCCCACAAATAAGAAACTTCCATTCTGTTTAATCCTCAGTGTCTTTCATAAACTTCCATTCTGTTTAATCCTCAGTGTCTTTCATAAACTTCCATTCTGTTTAATCCTCAGTGTCTTTCATAAACTTCCATTCTGTTTAATCCTCAGTGTCTTTCATAAACTTCCATTCTGTTTAATCCTCAGAGTCAGAGTCTGTAGTTACAAGTAAGAACTCTGACTAAAATGTACAACTGTAGATATAGACCTGGAATTTCAGAGGTTCTGACATGAAAATAGGTTGTTTGAAAATGAAGTTAGCATAGACGAAAGAATGGCTGAGAGATCAAGAGTTAGAGACAGGCTGAGGTTTCATGAGTGCCTGGATCCAGACCATTTTTGAAGCTGCTATGAATAGATATGTAAGCCAATAAATACAATCTTTTTTTTTCTTTATACACATCATTTTGGGTTGGATTATCTGTCATTGCACTTGACGGCATTCTGATTAATGTAGGTTCTTGGTTAATATCTATGTCTGTATATTTATGGAGTGTCAAAGAATTTGTGGGTGTTTTAAAACCACAATAGTCACATGGGTAGTAAGTGACAGAGTTGGGATTCAAACCTGGGGAGTCTGAATCTTACCTACTATGCCAAAAAGGAACTGTGAATCAGACTATAGTATGCATATGTGTGCCAAAAATTATAGACATTAAAAATAATATAGACATAGTTTTCAAGTTTTCTCTTTAACATCAGAAATCTTTAAACAAATGAATTTTTCAAAAAGTAAAATATACTTGTATATTTTACTATTTTTTTACTATATTTACTATATTTTTTTCAAAAAGTAAAATACTTGTATGCATATATATGCACATAAGTAAAGCACACTGTTCAAAAAACTCCACATGATGAAAGTAGGGTCCGGGTTGGAGAAGTAGGAGGAATGGAACTCTGCCCACTCAGCTACACTCCTAACCCTGATAATCCCTTCTGCATCTCACAGGAAGCTCTAGGTCTCCGTAGCATGCCCATTTGAAACTGTCTCTTTATACATGAAAATCCAGGGTTAGGTCAAAATGTTCAATATATAGTATTGGTAAGAAAAGCAAGTTAAAAAGCAGTAGATGCACTGTGGTCCCATCATTGTTAAAAAAGTAAGAATCCCCATTTATATATGAAAAAGAATTTAAGAAGACTCATAAAAATAGTAATGGACTAGTGGGTTTGCAGGTGATTTTAGTTTTTTAAAATTTTTATTTTTTATTTATCTGAATTTAGTAAGATTACTTTTGTGTACAGGAAATCAAGGCATTTTTGGCTGTTAAATGTAACCTTTCTGCGAGATGACTTCTCCTATACTTCAACACTGATCTCATTACCTTAAAGTAAATCTTTGATGCTAAAGCAAATTAATTTTTCAAAGTTATGAGCAAACTGAGAGACATAGTGATGCCTGGGAAGTCATGCATTTAGCAGTATTAGCAGCATGCTGACACTCAGGGGTATTCCAGTTCTGAACCAAAGTTAGAATTCTTGATTCTTGTCCTTTTTCCTATTGAATAGAAACCCCAAATTTGCTTCATAGTTCTTGCACTAGCCAAAGAATAGATGCCCTTTTCTGAAACATGGCTTTTGAATAGGTACCACAGCTTTTTGATGCAAATCGATAATTTATTCAACACAGAGGCCTCATCTCCTCTCATGTCTCTCATCGATGCCCTTTGCAGTCTCACTGAGATAGACGTTCAGACAGTCACTGGATCTGTTCTGGTTCAGTGGTGGACAAAATTAGCCTATATGCAGATAGCATCCTTCCACATTTGCATGAATAAGAGAAAATCGTTATCAGGACTTTATTAGCACCACCGAAGATTTTGCCTCACTGAATAAAAACTGTAGGTTTTAAAACTCATTGACATAGACTGAGAGACTCAAACTCCATTCTGTTTTTCCCTTCAACATGTTGCATCAGGATGTGTATATTTAAAGAAAGCTGTAAGGAGAAAACTCCTGGCCTGTTGGAGCTGTAAGGGATCTTGCAAGTCATATAGACTTGCTGGTAAAGAAACAGGTGCTACAAAGGCTGTGGCTTGTCAGGGTTACACAATACAAAAATGAGATTATAAGCCTCCAGCTCTTTTCACTTTGGGGCCGTTTTGTTCAATCACACCACACTACTTTATTATGAGAGCTTCCTGAAAACTTCCACATGGGCTCGAGACCTCTGGCATTTCCATGTAATGATATTTTTCTCTTATAGGAACATAGAATTATTATCTCGTGACCATCGTTCTTTGGCAAAGTATGCCAGGGTCGATGGGCCCTGTCTGAAAAGAAGGCTATATGTCCACAGTGAGGGTACATGAATAATGTCTGTGCATCCCCTGCAATGAAGCTGCAAATGAATATCTCATTGAGGTCACAGTTTCGCCTGGTGGGTCAGGATACACCCTTTTTTTATGTGGAGGTCCCAGAGACTTGGTTTTAGAAACCAAGGAAAAAATTGTCATATACTCCCCGATTGCTAGCTAAGAGACCTCAATCCCGGGCTCAGTACAGCCAGACAGATGAGGATTCTCACCTTCAGGCAGAGGAATGGAGGTGATGTGGCTATTGATTGGGAATTCACAGGGTTTGAAGGAAGTATGAAATGGTCTACAGTGTCATGTTAATTCCTTCTCATTGTAATAAACAGAAATTTAACCCAAATGGGAGGTAACTCCAAGTTGGGAGTTAAGAGATTCTTACAACCACTGTGTAATAGAATTATATGAATTCAAAACCAATTTTAGGGACCCCTGGGTGGCCCAGTCAATTGAGTGGCTGACTCTTGATTTCAGCTCAGGTCATGATCTCAGGGTTCTGAGATCAAGCCCCATGTTGGGCTCTGTGTTCAGTGGGGAGTCTGCTTGAGATTCTCTCTCTCTCTTTCACATAAATAACTAAATCTTTCAAAAAAATTTAAAAAGTAAAAAGTAACTTTATTTCATATGAGTCTCTTATTGGTTCTGTGATGTTAACACAGATGAGGGCAATGAGGCCCAGAGAAATGAAGTGACAGGGCTTGATCACAATTCTGGCTCTGCATGAGGAACCACTCCTCAGGCCCTTAGTCTATTGTTGATGAAGCTGTAGGGATCTTACAGACATAAAAACGAACAGTTCAGAAGAACATAAAGATTAAGCCATAGAAAGTGTTCTGTTAAGGGCAAAAATCCCATCACCTAGACAGTCAAAACGCTGTCCTCACAGAGGCAGGGATGTTCTTCAGCTAAATTTACTGAGTGGCTTCTTTTCATTCTAGCTTTTGGGCACAACTTTGTAACTTTTGGAGACTATTTTATTCTCTCAGCTGGTGTAAGAAAATGAAAATGTTTATTTTTTAAAACTGTTTCCAAAAAGGGAACAAATGCTTTTCATACTGTTTCATGTGTCGTTGGGGTGTTAGATTAGAAAGCAACTGGGTTTTGACATGCCCTCATTATGGCTGATAGACTTAAAAAGCAGTACAACTGGAAATGAAGGTCTTCCACCCCATGGGGAAGTGTACTTTCAAGTTCTGCTGCAAAATCTTTTAAAGCATCTGGAGACAGGTTCACAGATTGTCAACCCACAAAGCTGTCTGGATGACCTTGACACATTAAAGCGACGTAAAGCAGAGTACTGTGTTCATAATAACCAGCAGACTGAGATGCAAGTGTACTGGTTAGAACATGTGATGGTTTCACTTCTATTCATACTTCAAATCACTCAGAGACCCAGTTCTTTTAGGTTTAGTTCAATCTCATCCAGGTTCTACAATTTCCATGGCTGATTTAGCAAAATAATTACTTTTAACCCAATAAAAAAAATCTCCGAGATATTATTCATTCTTTCATTTGGTATTCACAACAAATACTTATTAAGTTACACATTGAACTGATCACTGTTTGGAAATCTTGCCCCTCTTATGGGGTGCCTGCGTGGCTCAGTGGGTTAAAGCCTCTGCCTTCGGCTCAGGTCATGATCTGGGATCGAGCCCCACATCGGGCTCTCTACTCAGCCAGGAGCCTGCTTCCTCCTCTCCTCTCTCTGCTTGCCTCTCTGACTACTTGTGATCTCTGTCAAATAAATAAATAAAAAATCTTTTAAAAAATTTAAAAAAAAGGAAATCTTGACCCTCTTCTTCAGTTTGTGTTTTTCTATGTACACTTCCCTCCGTCTAGATGTCTCCCCACCCTCTTTCTTTCCTATCTAACTCCTCCTTATCCTGTATACTCTTCTCTGAAAAGACTTTCTTAGCACACAAAAGTACTTTGCTGCCAATAATTTTATTTACTCCCCAATGGGACTAGGTGAGATCATTTGGGAAGAACATGTCACGTGAAAACAGAAGAACTGATTTGTAAGGGATGCATGAAAGAAGGAATGCCTGCCAGGGAGATGGAGTGGGGGGGCTAGCAATGTAGGAAAGAAGCCAGGAAAAAAGCCAAGGAAGGACTGTTTCCAGGTGCAGAGCTTGGTCAGCCCTGTTCACTGCTTCGGAGAAGACAACTAAGTTAAGAAGTGAAAACCATCATTGGTCTGTATCTGCTTATAAGCACATAGAGTAATATTGGAATGATTCATAAAAATCTAAGAACAGGGTTATCCACAGGGGAGAGTAGCCCCTGGGCCGAAGAGGGACATGGGTGAAAGACTGACCTTTTTTTTTTTTTTAAGATTTATCTATTTATTTTAGAGAGAGAGAGAGCGAGAGAGCACAGAGGGAGAGGCAGAGTAAGAGGGAGAGAGAATCATAAGCAGATTCCCTGATGAGCATGGAGCCCAATGTGAGGCTTGATCTCATGACCTTGAGATCACCACTTGGGCCAAAACCACGAGTCAGACACTTAACTGACTGAGCTACCCAGGCACACCAGAAGACTGACTTTTATATTTTGCATACCTTCTAAAGTTTTTGAGTTTTGAATTATGTGAATGTAATACATATTCAGTAAATTAAATTAACATTGATTAGAGTAACTATAACTCTCTTATTAATGTTCATAGCAAATTAGCAAGATATACAAACTTCCAAAATTTTCATAAGAAATTAAAATTGAGTTTAATGGGTCAAATGATCTAAGCAACACTTACATTTGTGCAATGACTCATTTGTAAAAATTGGTGAAGTGTACTAGCAATGCCAGATTTATGTATATCTAATGAGCGATTAAAGCTTTATGTTCTTCATGGAGTTTGTCTAAAAATTAAGATGTTTTAAAAAGACAGCTTTCTGTTCGGGGACATGAAGCAATGAAAATACGGAATTTTTTGCTTTCCAAGATATATTTGTCAAAATGTTTGTATTCAAAAGATCCCATCAGATAAGCTAAGGATTTTTTCTTGTTTATATGTGGCATATTCTATGATTATGGATTCTTAGTACTGACTATTGAAAAACTTCTTTTAATATGCTGGGTACATGTGGTAATTTCCGTGTATTAAAGCTTTCACCATGTTTTTATTCAATTTGTTGTAGTTGTTATTGCTTTCTGTATTGAGACCCCCTTGTGGGGTCATAGGATGACACCCAACCCATCAAATCCTCCTTTCAGGGCTTATCTATATCAAAACAGAAGATTGTTTTTCACTGATTTTAGTTGAGGAGACTGAAATAAGTTCTAATTAAGAAATTTTTTGATAAAAATCCAAAATTTGGAAAATTTCCTGAAGTTCAGTAAAAATCTAGTACCTCTTCTTTTTAAGAAGTATATAAAATATTCTTTTTTTTTTACTGACTTTTCTAAGGCTTCCAAAAGGATTTTTTAAGAACCTAATAGTTAACTTTTTAAAAGTAAGATTTTCATCAGATGGTTAAATTTCATACTTTTACCTAAGAGAAATCCTTCAGGTGTATAAATGGATGTGTATTAGATTTCAATTTAGTAATTCCAAATGATGATAATCCATCTTCAAATAGTTTTGTAAAGCCTAGTGGGCATATATGAGTCCTTAAGAAAAAACATGTCAAAAACCCAAGATTTGAGTCATTCACTATTTCAAACAAAATTATAATAAGAGCATAATCTACATTTTATTAACCATAAGAGAAAATTTTATTAAATATTAACCATAAGAGAAAACTGATTTTCAGATTTTGCTTTTCTTTTTAAGATAAAGTCCCAGTCAAATATTTTTTATACTATTTATCCTGAAAATCTGTTTCCCCAATTGAGTTAGGACAGGCTGTGCTATCCTGCAGTAACAAACTAATCCTGGACTCTCTGTAACATAACACAACAAAGGTTTATTTCCTGTTTATAAAAATTCTAATCCAGGCAGCTTCCATCCCGTGGTTTTGCCATCTCAACATGTGGCCTGTATTGCTGCGTCAGAGGCACCTTGAACTCCACTTACAGATCATTGACCAGAATCAGTTCCATACCCACAACCTAACTATAAGGAAAGTTATAAAATGTTATTTTTCTGAGGCTCAGAAGAGAAAATGAACACAAAGATCACCTTTGCAGCAGTTTTAAGTGTAAATCTTTTGAGAGTACTTTTTTCTAGTACCATACATCCTTGGAAAAGGAGAACAGCCTCCAAGACTGAAACCAAATTGGAGCTGTTACTCATCTCTGATTCCTTCTCTTCATGATGGAAAATGTTACAGTGACCATGTATTTACATACAGCTGGCCATCCAGTCATGGGATTTGTGAACATCCCTGGCTTATAACTGCCTTCAAGATTTAATGTAAACCTTTGTTTAATTTTGATTGGATATTGCAAATAAGGAGGGAACAGAGATGTAAGAATATAGCAGTTTATAGTATTGCCAAGCAGAGAAAGTCTCTCATCATGACTTTAGTTTCCCTTTTGAAAATATTACCATCGAAACTGATGCATACCTCTGATAATAAATATGGTCTTAAAAGTTTTATTGCATTAAGCATTTGATGGAGTTGAGAGCCTACATTAACAAAAATGAAATTATATCTAATAAAAATACTCTATAAATGTCACAGAGATAAATGAGGTATTTTCATAACTTAAAATTCTCTTTCTTGGAGCATTTTAAATATAAAATAAGAACCAAAATTGTCCCCAAATTTTATAGTTTCCAGCTACTTTGAACTCTACCAGAATGATTTTTTTTTAAACAAAAATTTCCTTTCCAAACTTTAAAGTGTAGTCTGAGAAGGTTGAAATATTTGATGTTGGTTTGCTATATTAATGCGAAGACATCCTGGGCACAAAAGAGAATCAAAGGCTATATATCTAACCTACCTAGACTTTTCCTTGGCACACAGGGTACTTGGAACAGACCATATAGCTGTCATTTGAGGTCTGTGGGTTGACCTACTGAGTACCACATAAGGGTTATATATGGTAGCTGGCCTGGCAGGTCTGAGCATTGGTATAATATTTATGAGTTCCAGCTTTGCTCCTAGACTCTTTATAGTCTCAAATAAGTAACTGGTGAAATCCCAAAAAGTAACTTTATTGTTGGAAGTAATGCAAAGTTTTACTTTAGTCAAAATAATAAATAAATACACAGAGAAAGAAGCAAGAAGATAAACCTTTTAATAAATTCCACAAAAGAGATTTCTTACCTCACATTACTATTAAAAACACTGGTAACAAAAGCTAACTAAGAAAGGAGAAACATGGGAAAAAGCACATTTTGAGCTCTTAGCTCCTATTGACTGAGAAACAAGGAGACAAAAGGATAAAGATTTTTGTTTAATTCCTGCAGCCTTTAGTTGTAAAGTCATAACTGTGGGCAAGAGTCCTAGGGAACTTGTTGCAAGAAAGAGGAAACGAACTCAGAAAAAGTAGCTCTCTTCTGTAAGCTATTCTTCCTAGCCTCAAAACAAGGAACAGAAAACACCTATCTGCAATGTTCTCAAATATAAGCCACAGGAATCATTAAACCGAACGATCAGGGGAGGCAAGAGAGAGCCAGCCGTGTGACCAAATTGGTTTAAATCTTCCAGTGGTGAACATAGCCATTGGTCAAGATAGGATAAAAGAAGATGGTAAAAGACATGAGAGTGATAAGAGAGATTGGGAGAAGTCTGGAAGTGTCCTTAAATGTAAGGCTTGAAGAACAAAGTCATGGATCTTCCAGCTGGTGGTCCAAGGTTGTAATCCCTTTAAAGATCAGTAGAAGACACACCAGTCATTTATTGTTTAAAAAAAAATGTATATATGTGCATGTATATTACAGTCATATAACTTCCAGGTAAATTGAGGTTAATAGTTAATAAGACTGTATCTGCAATAGACATATTAGTTATTTTCATAGGCCATCCTATATAGTTTATATATGTAACCTATACCTAAATTGGTGGTTCAGTGTACATTTTACTATTTGCCTGTCTGTTTTCCAAAATATGAATTAGAAAACCTCTGAGGTATTATAAAAACTATAATACCTACCTGACACAGATGTAGCTATTTGATAATCTAGTGTCTTGATAATAGTCCATAGTCAGTGATTATTCCATAATGGACACGTGTAGAGAGATAGGTTCCTCAGTGTCTTCTGAGTAGAGGTTGGACCTAGCTTTGTATCACTATCCCCTAGTGTAGTATCTGTTCCTAATAGGGATTTAGGTGATGGAAGTTTTATCTGCCCCAGTGGTTGATATTGGACTAGTGGTTATCTGCACTTTGAGAGGGCGTTGATTATGAAAGCCACTCGAATAATTACGTTAGCGCCACAAAAATTAATCGCTACTAGGGTACATTTTTCATCTACTTCATAGTACTTTGCTTAGTGCTCTGCAAAGGTATAGTTTTTGCTCAACAAATTCACAATTACTTGCCATTTAAACAAGCTAAGCCAAGTGCTAGTGCTTGCTTTACTTGACGGCTCATAGTTGCTCTTTAAAGCAGATGTAAAGAATGTGGGTGAAAAAAAAGAGTAACAGGAAATACAATGTTGGCGCTTAGAAAAATTCTCAATCTCTCTTACCATCAAAGACGTGTAAATTAAAACCACATTGAGATATCATTCACCTATCTATTGGCAAAGATCAGGAAACATAATAGTATTTTTAAGAACATTCACGTGAAAAACTTGCGCCAAATAGAATAGTAGTTTCTGGAAAACAATCTGACAGTGTGTAGTAAGTGACAAATGTATCTACTTTTTGACTCGGGAATTCTATTTCTAAGGATATTAGGATCAATATTCTCATATGTGGGAAAGAGTGAGTTGGCAAAATTATTCAGTGCAGCATTGTTTGTGAGAGAAAAATTTCAAACAACCTAAATGTGTAGTTAGTAGGTGTCTGGTTCAAGAATGGTACTTGATACAGTGGAACACTGTGCAGTCATAAACAGAATGAAGTTTTCTTTTTTGTATTAGTGGAAGAAGAATCACTATGATATCCTAAGAAAAGACAGGAAAAGTAAAGAATAGTTTGTTATAATGATGCTATTCTTTGTGTAAAAGGAGGGAAAAAAGATGTGTGTGTGTCTACTAGGTACGTATCTCTGGAAGACAACAGCAGAAACTAGTAACATTGATTTGCCCTTGGAACCGGGTAGCTGAGAGGCAGGAATGGGAAGCAGAGTTTTCACCGTGTGCCCTTTCTATTTTTGAAATGTAAAACCTTATGACTATATGGCCTATAAAATTAAATAAAAATAAACACACGACAGCAGATGTGGTAGTTCCCGGCAGGGAGCAGCTGTTGCCATAGTCACCTGCTGCAGCTGTCACACTGGTGTGGTCACCTACAGTGACATCTGCTGGTGCTTCCCGACAGCTATTTCAGGTCTGTGATTTTCAAACTGCTATTTTGAAAGTGGGCCATGCAATCAAGTTAGTGAGTCCAACTAGCATTCAAGAGAAAGAGAAAATCATATAGAACAGAAAATTTCCGAGTACATAACCAGTAGTAAAGGTAAGTCCTGTTGTGTGAACTTTTTGTTTGATTTTTTTATATGCATATGTGTTCTGACATAACCTATCTCTCTTACTGTGCTCACAAATGTTAGGAAGCTACCATCCACAGTGGTAACCTTTCTCAGACTTCTATAGTTCCTCTTGAGCAACCAGTGTGTAATAGGGAAGTTCCCATCATGGTGGGGCCAGAATTTCAGACCATGGATGTGGGGTTCCCACTTTTGCAGTCTGGTTCCTCTGCTTATGTCTCTGTTACAACTGTACAGAGTGTCTAGGCTGTGTGTCTCCTCACATGAAAGCACATTCATTCTTTTTAGGTGAGTGCATTCCACACCAATAGTCAACAGGACTGTTTGGAGTCTAGTTATGGTGATGGGACCATGGACCAACCTGTGGTCCTTCGTGGATCCTGAGCTTCAGTGACCCTGTAGCACCTTGGACCCCAATGCCTTGGATTACACAGCTGCACCATCAGCAATGCCCTTCTCTCCATCCCTGCTTACTCTGTTCTAGTTTCCTTCAAGATCCTGTCCAGTGCTATTTTCTCCATGGAACTGTCCCTCATTTCCTCAGCCTAAAGTGATTTCTCATGTAGTTGTTATGCTCTCTTGATGGCAACTGAATGAAACTTGGTTCAGACTGGGCACAAGCAAAGAGGAGAATTAGCTCAAATAATTAAAAGTTCAAGAATGGTTTGGATCCACAAACTAAACCCACCATCAGTGTTCAGTCTTTCTCTTTCTCCTTGCCCCCCATTCCCTTGCTTTCCTCTACGTTGGCTTAATTTTTGAATATACACTTCTTTCATGGTGGCAAAATATCTTCTGAAAGCTCAATGATTATGCCCAATAAGTTGAATTCCAACAGGAAGAAAAGCCTTGTTTTTCTCATGACCCTACTAAAAGTTCCAAGAATGTGTCCCACGGCCTAATTTAGCTTATGTATTCAGCACTGAATCAATCATTGTAGTCATGAGGTTAGAATTCACTCATTGGCCAACTCAGATCACATATTCACTCATACTGGCCAGCCAACTTGTGGAGAACGGCTACATGGAGTATAGAAAAGGGACCGTTCCTCAAATGTATATTGAAAGTGCTGTCACCTGAAAGAGGGGAAGGACAAAACAGATAAAAACAGCAAATGTCCTTGTCAAATTGTAATCTGTACAGTGAAAATGCAAATGACTTAGTATGTTTCTTTGTGTGACTACCTTACCAATGTGACAATGAATCACTTGAGGTAAAAATGTAAGGCAAGTCAGATTAACATGTCAATTCTTACTGAGTAAGCTATCTTATTCAATGGTTTTACATATTTTGGGCCTTTCCATGATGTATTTTCCCTCAGGATTCTATTTCCATCTCCCACAAACCAATTCTTACAGGACACTAATTAATTCATCAGTTTATAAAATCTATACCAATGGTAGAAATATTGAACTCATTTTTTTGTGTTTTTTTTCTTTCTTTTTTTTTTTTTTTTTTTTTTGCTCCATCAATTTTGGCCAAATATTTTAAACACAATAGAAACTCAAAATCTATGAAAGAAGACTAACGTATACTCTGAGGAGCATGTCTCACACTTCTGCTTTAGCTCATTCTTTCCTAGGAAACAAAATGTTTTTAAAGAGAAACATCTTAACACATCTGGTATGATTTTCTAGTTATCCAGTTTAAGCCACACACACACACACACACACAAAAGTGGCATCATCTGTTTTTCTTTTATACGTTTTGAAACACGAGTCTCCGAAAGCTATTTCCTAACATATGTCAATTTAACATCTGCCAGCTCCTAACTGATAGCCAGAAACAGCCGCGCTGGCAGCGTCTGCAAGAGTGCCAAGGTATTTTCCATTAGAACTGTCTTCACTTTGGAGTTGTCAGTAATATTTTTACTCTAGGGGTAGCCAATTTCCCTAACTTGAAGGAGGCACGTGAATAAGAAGCACAGAGCAGGAGGAATAAAGAGGATGATGTCTTTACAGTTATGTGGAAATACAGCAGAGAAAGTTTCCCCCAAAATATATTAGATGAGAAAGCCAATGTCATAGGTCACAGATTCAACTGCTTCTTCCAGAAGAAAAGCATGCTTCAAAATACCGCATCTTAATTTCTCTTTGTTATTCAATATCAAGAGTGTTTGCAAACAGAATTTAGATGCATTAACCATATCTAAGAGTACCCAACCACATCTGAAGCTTCTTTTATATCTCTTCTCTTTTTTAATCCTTTGATGTAATTTAAAGTGCATCAGCGAGCTTCAATTTCTGTCTAGAAATTCATAACAGAATGATATTTTGACATTTACTTTGAAAGAGGTGGCCCAAGTGTCAGTTGTAGGAGAGATCAATATTTTTACCTGCCCTAAGATAATCTGGTACTGAATTTAGTAGTTCAACAGTTTTAAGACCTAGCAATTCAGGACCTCCCAATGATTAGTGTCATTTCTTCCCTTCATTCTCCCCACCCCAGTAACATTATTGCATTTCGCTTCATTGGATTTTAAAGGAGAGGCATCACTGTGGGCTCATAAAGGTCAAGGCTATCCGTAGGTCATATTATATCTGACAGATCCCTCTGTGTCAGATCCACATACTAGGTGTGGAATAAATGAACCAATCCTGTCCTGAAATTATGAGATCCAACATTTGCTCTTAGAGTCCTTAAATTTGGGCATCTTAGATAGTCTTACATAAGTTATAAAAATATCAAATTGACTTTGATAAAGAAAGAAGAAATGAGTTCTCAGGATTGGACTTTCATAGGAGAACGTCAGTGGTAGTTCTTTCTAAATAAATGTGGGAACTCACATGTACTCTATACCAAATACTATTTTTGGTATTGGCCACTTATTAACTTCAGTGAAGATAATGGTTTTTAATATAAATGCAGGGGTAGTGGAAAGAGAAGGAACTTTGAGGCTAATGGTCTTGAGTTGAAATCTTGGATCCATTCCTTACAAAGTTATTTAACCTTTATTTCCTTGTCTTCAAAACAGACATAACAATACTACCATGGAAGCCTATTGTAACACATTGAGTATGACAATTAAAAAAAAAAAAAGCTTAGCAAAGTGTCTGTTCCTTGAGGTCCTACACTAAGTGATAGTTACTATGATCCTTGTTAAAACTGTTCTGATATTATATAGTACAGAGAACAGACTTAGTTACATATAACTGAAACCCTTTAAAGCTTTGTAAGTAAAGCCAAACTCTACCCAATGCTATGTTAGTCACCTAGCAGAGTAGTAAATGGTGCTCCTTTTCTATCATAATTTCAGCATCTCAATTTTTGCCATGGCTAGGAGGAAACAGCTCTAATAAAAGTCATGCCATGAGGCCTATAAGACAGAAACACATAGCTTTAATGGTAATGAGGTATGAGACACATTTAGTATTCCAAACCAGGTTTCCCCTGTTGAAATTATACCTTCCCAATCTATGACATATTATTCTACAGACTCAAGTGTATTATTTGCATTTTGTAAATTGCAGAGACTTAGCACAAATGTCTCAGGTTAATTCTTAATGTGATGCAAAAGTAGGTTTCTAAGGGAGCCCTCTCTGCCTCCCTCCCTTTATTTCTCCTTTCTTTCTGAAGGTGTGCCAGGCACTGTGCCTATAAAAAATATTTACAGTAGATGAGATAGGAATTGAAAGGGATTCCAATATGTTTTTTTATTTTGACCTATTCTGGAAAAGGTGAAAGCCATTCCACATAAAGTTAAGTGCCGTAAAAATACATTGACTCTCAGTTCACTAGATTCAGGCTGTGAGTTATGTCCTTAAAACTTTCTGACACATGAAAAGATTAAATAGAAATAATTCCAATTTCAACCTTACAGTCAATTTGCTGAAGTCTTTTAAAAAAAAATAGTTGCCATAATCTTCCTTAACAAAATAGATGGAGTGCAGAATGCAAATCTTCCACACTGCATGGGTTAATGAAAGGTATTTCTTGGAAATTACTTGACAACAGAAGCTATAAGCAAGGGTGAAAATTGTAGTTCTATCCAACATATATCCATAATATGAAACTAAGTTTCATATTATGTTGGCAATAGTTTATCTCTAAAGTTATTGATTATGGTGATAAATTACTTAGAAGTTTACCTACCTTTAGAGAAAAAAGAGATCTATAATTTTCTTTTCAGAGAGAAAGAGAGCATGCACACATGTGAGTGGGGGGGGCACTGAGAGAAAGAGAGAATCTTTTTTAAGATTTTGTTTATTTATTTGACAGAGAGATCACAAGTAGGCAGAGAAGCAGGCAGAGAGAGAAGGGGAAGCAGGCTCCCCGCTGAGCACAGAGACAGATGCAGGTCTCGATCCCAGGACCCTGAGATCATGACCTGAGCCGAAGGCAGAGGTTTAACCCACTGAGCCACCCAGGCGCCCCAGAAGAGAGATTCTTAAGCAGGTTCCTCTCCCAGCACTTGAGCTAAAATCAAGAGTCAGATGCTTAACAGACTGAACCACCCCGGTGCCCAAGAGGCTTAGAATTTTCAAATGACTACAGTGTATGACCAAGAAAGCATTTAAATGCAACCCACCTGTAGACATTCCAGCCAAAACTTTTTAGATATATTACTTATTTACAAACAATATAAAAATATATAATCTTCAGGACATTAATTAGGTGTACCAAATCTGAAAGCTCCCTCGAACCTGTCAGAGACAAGAGAAAGTTAGAGAAGTTTGAATGTTGCTATTTCATGGATTTTAAGATTATTTGCTTCCTCCGAAGAATTCAAGACCAATACTGATCTGAGTCATTATTTGTACAATTCGTAGGCTATAAAAGGTGATTATAATACATTATCCAGTAAAATGAGTTAATGATATGTTATTTTCTGAGAAGCTTCCTCTTTCTGTCATGCATACTTTTAATTAAACTTACAGTTCACTCTAGATTTAATCGGACTTTATAGAGGTAGTTATGAAACATGGATAATAAAGTAAACAATACTAAATCCTCACTATAATTCTTTTTTTTAAAAGGTTTTATTATTTATTTGACAGAGATCACAAGCAGGCAGAGAGGCAGGCAGAGAGAGAGGAGGAAGCAGGCTCCCTGTAGAGCAGAGAGCCGGATCCAGGACCCTGGGACCATGACCTGAGCTGAGGGCAGAGGCTTTAACCCACTGAGCCACCTAGGTGCCGCAAGTCCTCACTATAATTCTTGGTGATCCCCAGCAATACCCTTCATACACCCAAGTTTCCCATGCTATTCTAATCATATGTTCTACCTTCACTGCTTTCCATTGCTTTCTCTCCTGGAAAAAGTATTATCCCCTTGTTTATCCAGGCTTGAAACTAATGTTTTCTTCCCCTTCCAGGTACCAATGGCTGCATAACAAACCACCCTAAAATGTGTTAGCTTAAACCCACAACAATCACTACTAACATTCTGTTAATGGCTTATAATGTGCAATTTGGGGAGGACCCAGCAGGGACTGCTTTTCTCTGCTCCACCTGGTATCAGTGGGCATCACCGAAGATAGTTCCTTCTTGCAGGACAGCACTGGCTGCAGACTGGGAGCTTACCTGTCCATTGGGGGCCTTTCTTCCTCTCCATGTGGACCTCTTCAGAGAACTTCTTGGGCTTCCTCACCGCACAGAAGCTGATTAACAAAAAGGAGCGCTCCAAGAGACCCAGGAGGAAGCTGTAAGACTTCTTATGATCTAGCCTATGCTACTACCTTTGCCACATTGATCAAGTAAGTCTCTAAGATGACTGAGATTCAAGGCAAGCAGAGTCTGTGGAAAGAGTAGCAAAGAGTTTGAAGACATTTTTAATCTACCACATCCTCTATATTTATCCAAGTTCTGCTGAATTGACCATCAAGGCATTTCTCACATCCATTTCCCATGCTTTCATCCACCTAAATCCTCTTGTGCAGAGCAGGCAGACAAATCTGCACTGGCAATGCCAATGGATCAGGAAGCAGATGATGGAAGACCCTTGCAGCAACGTGGTGGCCTCGGAGTCAGCTCTGAACACGTCGAGGCACTGGGAAATGTTACAGGGAAAAGATCTTTTCAAGAGAGGTTTCATGTGTGTTCTTAGAATCTGCTTTAAAATCACTTACTACATTCTCCCTTCTACTCTGTGGAATGATCTTCAGAAACTGTATGTGGGTATTTAAAAGAAAAAACAGTGGAAACACATTTTTGGATTGTTTGGTTTTTTGTTTGTTTGTTTTAAGAATCTGGGCCCCTGGAAACAAGTTTTCCTCCCCTCCGGAATTCTAAAAAGGAAGAGAAGATTAATGCTGGTTGAATTTATTAAATTCATTTGTGGTCAATTATGATAGCTGAATTTCATTTGTTAACGCTCTATAGGTACATTATCTGCTGTGTAATCAAAGTAGATGGAAGCGTCATGCTCATTTTATAAGAAAAGAAGTATGAATTTTACTCTAAATTATTATGGATGTATCTAATTTTTGGACCTTTGTTTTTATGGTAAGTGAGCTGGCAACAGCTGCAGTTTATTTGCTTTTGTGTCCCTTATTTAGGACTATGACCCTCTGTTCTGACACTAGTCTTAAGAGGGAAATGATCTGTGTTACCACAGATCCCTATAAGGTACGGTTTCCAGGAATGCATTATGGACATAAACAAGGACTGCCTGTACTGTTCCAGGAAGTGGAAATGAAACAAACCAGCATCTGAGTGAACACTGAAATGTAACCTGCAAACAAACACTGGATCAGGGTGCAAGACAAGTAATGTTTCAAATGGAACTCAGGAAAGAGCACTAAATGGGATTTAATATATTGTCACCTGACTGATCTCTGTTTATGACTCTTTAGGGTGCTAATTATTTTCCTCAGTCCTGTGACAAAAAGAACTGGAGGGGACAGGAAGAACAAGAACAATTTGGCTCTCAGTGAATTCTCAATTAACATTGAACTTCACTGAGACCAGCTTAACTTTTAAATGTAATAGAATGTTATCTATACAAATGATTTTTGAGCAGTATTTTCAAGCTGGAGTAGGGTAGATAACTTCTTAAACTGATCAACCTACACCCAATTATTCCAGTAAAACATGACTGGAACACACATGTTAATTTTATTTAAATTTTATTTCCATTTGGGTCCATTTTCAAATATGAAAACCTTAAAATTTTTAAACACTTGTTTTTATTATTTTAATTATTATTTATTTTTGAATATTTATTTATTTATTTATTTGAGAGAGAGTGCACAAGTAGGGGGGTCAGGCAGAGAGAGAGGGGAAGAATCAGGCTCCCCACTGAGCAAGAAGCCAGATGCAGGACTCGATCCCAGGACCCTGGAACCCTGGATCATGACCTGAGCTGAAGGCAGATGCTTAACTGACTGAGCCACCCAGGTGCCCTTAAACACCTCTTTTTATTTAATATACTGTGTTTACAATGTTAAGTGAAAACATTGTAACTAAACTGTATTTTCCAAACTTTCTACAATAATCAGAAAAATATTGTAAATAATTCCATGGGCAACTCTTAGAATATATCTAGCTGGTAAATTTGACCCAGAGTTGACCCTCACTTAGCATACCATGTAAACCAGAAGCTGGGACGTTCATGTCCTCTTCTTCTAAACCTCAGCCATAGCTAAACATTCATGTATTTTTCCAGCAGGTGGATATTCCTTAAATTTTTTTTCAAAGAAAGGAAAATGTTACCTCTTTCACACAAGCACTTTCTCCCCTATTGATTTTCATATTTCCTCCTTTTCTTGCAAACTTCCAAGATGGGGAACAAATTCGGCATTTATATTTTGAAATTTTCCCTGGGTCAGGTAAAAAATCATGTGAATTGCATGATTTTGAAGAACAATGTAGTTGATTTAGTGAAGATATATAGGGAGAGATAAAATTCAGTCTTGTTTCTCATAAAACATAGATGAATCACTAAAATTTTCCTCCCATTACTTCACAGTACCTGAGGTATAATTTACGGGATGCTGAAAGTGGAAGTCTCTTGCAAATCAATTCTCTTTGGTGGAGACTGATAAATAACAGCATGGAAGTGGCAGATCTTGCCATTTGATCCAGGATCCTGGAGACCTATGGCTAAGATTCTTTTTCTCCTGCTTACGCAGTGTATAATTTAATATGATTATTTGTAAATTGAAGCCAGAAACTTATTACATAAAAATGGCGTGTAGTGGATATGAAAAAGAAAGAAGCATGAGATGGAGGAAACTGGCCAGTGGAACTATATTTCTGTTGCATAAAGGGTATGAATATAATTTCTTTTCCTTGGCTGGCCTAGGGTAGCTGCAAGATGAGTTGCTCTGATAGCCAAGCAAATGACAGAAAACATAACTTTAAAAAAATCTTCCAATGATACTATAGGGTTCTGGTAACACGATTTTAATAGCCTAGATGACTCTAGAAATAGAAATACCACTGCTTCTCAAAAGGGAGGAAGTGCTAGAAGTAATTATTTTAAAAACAAAACAAAACAAAAGAGGGGCTCCTGGCTGGCTCAGGCAGTAAAGCATGTGACTTTTGCACTTGGGTCATGAGTTTGAGTCCCACATTGGGCATAGCAATTACTTCAAAAAATTTTTAAAAACAAACAAAAAGCAGAACTTACTTTGTTATTTTTTATTAATATTGCTCTGTGAAAACAAAAATAAGATAACATTGCAAAAATGACTACAAAACTGTGAGTCCATTAGAGATAGCTGAACTGACATGTCAGAATGCTCTTACTTCTTTAAAAACAAAACTTGAAAAAAAAGCAAAAAAAGAAAAAACTAAGCTAGAATGTTGGGGTAAAATTTTTTTAAAGTTATGACATATTTTAAGATATAATGGATACCCATATACTTCCTACTTAATTTTACATATCTCAACATTTTTCCTATTTGTTTTGGATTTACTATTTTGTAAAAGAAATGAAACAGTTGAAGTTTCCTGTGTCTTTCCTTCAACCCTCTCCAGAAAAACATGATAGTGAACTTGATGCTTATTTCCAAGAATTTCTTTATAATTTGATAAATAAATAAATAAATAAATATCCATAAACAACTTTTTGCCATGTTTTTAAACTTTACATAAATTTTAAAATAACGTAACACTATAAAAACCATACTTGCTTATCCATTCAATTATTTTAGAACATTTAGTTTGTTTCCAAATCTTTGCTGTTACAAAAGCTGTTGCCTCTATTATATATCTAGAAGTGGGTTTGCTAGGTTGTAGAATATGAGCATTTTGAGTCTTCACTAACATTGACAAATTGCCTTAGAGAATTTTGACAAATTACATTCTGCCAGTAGTTTACATGAGTTCCAGTTTCTACCCATTATCAGAAAACTTGAAGTTAACAGATATTTAAATTTTCATCAGCAGGACAGGTGACTTTCTAGTTTTAAGTTGCATTCTTTTAATAATAGTGAACTTAAACATCTTTTCCTATGTTTATTGGTCATTTAGCTTTCCTATACTGTCCATTTTTCTGTTATATTATTCATTTTAAAAATTTACTTGTGTTCATCATCATTAGCCATCAGGGAGATTCAAATCAAAACCACATCGATATACCACCTTACACCAGTTAGAATGGCCAAAATTAACAAGACAGGAAACAACAAGTGTTGGAGATGATGTGGAAAGGGAAACCCTCTTACACTGTTGGTGGGAATGCAAGTTGGTGCAGCCACTTTGGAAAACAGTGTGGAGATTCCTTAAGAAGTTAAAAATAGAGCTACCTTATGACACTGCAATTGCACTACTGGGTATTTACCCCAAAGATACATATGTAGTGAAAAGAAGGGCCATCTGTACCCATTGTTCATAGCAGCAGTGGCCACAATTGCCAAACTGTGGAAAGAGCCAAAATGGATGAATGGATAAAGAAGATATGGTCCATAAACCATAACAGACTCTTAATCTCACAAAATAAACTGAGGGTTGCTGGGAGGTGGGGAGGGGGGTAAGGATAGGGTGGTAGGGTTATGGACATTGGGGGGGTATGTGCTATGGTGAGTGCTGTGAAATGTGTAAGCCTGATGATTCACAGACCTGTACCCCTGGGGCAAATAATACATTATATGTTAATAAAAATAATTTTTTAAAAAGAAAATATGGTCCATATATACAATGGAATATTATGCCTCCAACTTTTGTATCAACATGGACAGGTCTGGAGGAGATTATGCTGAGTGAAATAAGTCAAGCAGAGAGAGACATTTATCATATGGTATCACTTACTTGTGGAGCATAAGGAATAACACGGAGGATATTAGAAAAGGTAAGGAAAAGTGAATTGGTGAAAATCAGAGAGGGGGACGAAGCATGAGAGACTGTGGACTCTGAGAAACAAACTGAGGGTTTTGGAGGAGAGACGGGTGGGTGGATGGGTGATCCTGGTGGTGAGTATTAAGGAGGGCACATATTGCATGGAGCACTGGGTGTGGTGCATAAACAATGCATCTTGGAACACTGAAAAAATAAAATAAAATTAAAGAAAATAAATTAATTTTAAAAATTTACCTGTAAGAAGTACAATATGTATTTTTTTCTGTATTGCATGTATCTGGGTCCAGGGCTTGTCTTTCCTCCTTGTGACATTTTGAAACATAAACGTTAATATGGGAAAATTTATCAGTTTTTGTTTTGTGATTTGGTATCTTATATGAGAAATTTTTCCTTTCCTGAGATGAAAACAAGCAAACCAACCAACCAACCCAAAAACACTTTATTTTCTTCTTACAGTTTTAAAGCTATGGTTGAAAATACCTAGGTCCTTCGTTGTCCTGAAATTTATTTTGGCTCATGTGAGATTAAGATTGAATTTTATTTAAATTTAGTGTTTTTCCACATGAATATCCAACTCTGTCCTTGATTTTTGGGATGCCACCATGGATTTTTTTTTTCTTGGATTTCTAATTCATTTCATTGGTAAAATAAGGGCAGTTATTCCTTACTTCCATATTGTTGTTAAAATTCTATTTTAAATCATGTGTTATTATATGAATTATATGAATTATAATTTGGGGGTTTAATATCCTTTTGTTAATTTACATAAGCAATTGTATTGGTATTTTGACTGGAATTGTATGTTTTTTGGAATTGATTTAATACATAGATTAATCTGGAGAAACCAACATTTGTATATTATTTAGTCTTTCCATCCATGAACATTGTATATCTCTTCATTTATTTCAGGACTTTTTAATGATGTTTAATAATGTTTGACAATTTCTATATAAAGGCCTTGCATATCTTTTGATAGACTTATTCCTGAGTACCTCATACCTTTTATACTTATGGTGAATGGGATCATCTCATATATAAAGTTCTCCACATAGTTACTGTGAATATATATATACATATATATGTATATATCTATAGTAATGCACTTGAGTTTTGTATGCTCATCTTGAGATGAAAGATTTTAAGGCCAAGTTGCAATATTTACTAGCATGAATTTTTATTAAATAAATTTGACATTCATTCCAATTCAGCTAAAGTCATGGTTATCTAAAGATGAG
Organism: Mellivora capensis; assembly: GCA_004024625.1. Taxonomy (NCBI): domain Eukaryota; kingdom Metazoa; phylum Chordata; class Mammalia; order Carnivora; family Mustelidae; genus Mellivora; species Mellivora capensis. Next base: position 14,231 of record PISX010001453.1, on the reverse strand, counting down.
TTAAAGACGAGTTAATAATTACCTGCATAGGAGAAAAAAAAAACACCTGTCTAGGAGTTTTGACTAAAACATTGCTGATCTGTTACTTTAAGAACATTGCATTTTAATGGATCCAACGTGGTAAAGACTTAATGACTCCACCTAGTGGTAGCTTGAAGTTCTAAGAGAATTGGCAAATGCACTTCCAGGTTTTACTGGATAGCTACTTGTGTTTAAAATATTATGATAATAATCAGTATCCTTGTTGGAAATGTCAAGAAACAGCAAGGATTAATTTGATACATCAAAATTAATTATGCATGTTGTCTTAAGTGTTGTTGATTTCAAGATTAGAATGGGATATGTTATGGAGAATATTATGTACAACCTCCCATGCTGGAGCCAAATTGTGTATACACAGATTTAATTTTATCATAGGTCATGTTCACATCATGCTTTAAAAATAACACCAACAGCTGGCCAAAGTCAATCCATATGACCTTTAGAATAATGGGATCCTCACAGTCTCTACGCAATGAGGACTAACTTATCGTTAAGGTCCCTTTAAAACTAGGATTAGTTTTATATTTTGCTAATTAGAATGTTTCCTTTGTGTAAGAAATAACAAAATGTTATGCATTGGGACAACATGGTAATCATTTGAAGAAAGCATATTTCACTCTAAAATAAACTCAAGATGTATTTAAAATTTATATGCACACACACAATTTTTTTTTTTAAGATTTCACTTACTTATTTAGAGATAGCGCGGGCGCATGAGTGGGCAGAGGGGCAGAGGAAAGGGAGAGAAAGAATCTCAAGTAGACTCAGCAGAGCGTGGAGCCCGACACAGGGCTATACCCCATGAACCTGAGATCATGACCTGAGCCGAAACCAAGAGTTGGATGCTTCATTGACTGAGCCACCCAGGCATCCCCATAACAAGGTTTTAAAAGTGTAATATGAAAGCTTATTTAATTTTGAAGTGGGGAATATCTCTCTAATGATAGATGGAACCTCTAAGAGTAAAGGGTAATTAAAAACTTCTGCGGACCAATAAAAAAATTAAATTAAAATAACAGTGGCATATCTTTGCTAAAAATTGAAAATTGATAATGCCCTGTGTTAATACAGGTTGAGGGTGAAGACATCAAGAATAGGCTTTATTATATTGCTAGTTGAGAATATACTCGGAAGAAACTTTCTCAAGGAAGATTTGGCAATGCTATCAGAAGCCCTAAAATATGCATACCCTTTGCCCCAGAAATTCAGAATAATTATAGGCATGCAACAAAAAAATGATTACAAGAATATTCTTTATAGCACTATTTAAAATATTTAAAAATTACAAAAAATATAATGTCCATCTGTAGAAAGAATTAGGAAACTAATTATTAGAGCATATACTTATAGTAGAATTCTATGCTATTATTAACCCTAATGCTACAGAATATTTAAAGACACTTAAAATATTTTATGTATTTAATTATGTAATTACACAATTAAGAGGAAAGTTATTCTCAGAATATAGTAAATGAAAAGCAAAGAGTGCATTGCAAATCAGTATATTTTCACTTTTTACAACATTTGTTTTTGTTCTTATGCAAAAAACGGAATGGAAATTCAAGAGGGTTTATATTCTGAATTGTGATGTTATAGACTGAATGTTTGTGTCCCCCCCCCCCCAAGATGTATATGTTAAAACCCTGACCTCCAATGAGATGGTATTTGGAGACGGGACATTTGACTAATTGGGGCTAGATCAGGTCATGATGGGATTAGTGCCCTGTAAGAAGAGACACCAGAAAGCCTGTTCTTGCCGCATCATGTGAGGACATTGTGAGATGAAAGCGGCCATCTAAACCAGGAGAGGTCTGACCAAGAACCTAGTTGTCCGGTATGTTGACAAAGGGATTTCTGGTCTCCAGAACTGACAGAAAATAAATTTCTGTTTTTAAGCCATCCAGTCTGTGATAAATTGTTAATAGCCAGCCCAAGCAAACTAACTATACATAAGAGGTGATAAGATTTTGTTTTCTTGCTTATCCGTTTCCAAATTTCCAAAAATTTCCAAATTTTTTCCGCTGGGCATACCATATTTGTAATTTTAAAAGGTATTATAAAATATATTAAATAATATTAGAGAAAATTTCCAATGCATACAGATTATTCATAGAGAAACTCATCATTAGTAAAATCAGTTATTCAAGCCTTGTTTATGATTACCTTGCCATATCTTCACTAATTCTCCTCATACACTAATTATTTGAACTACAATTAGATTTAACAAAACAAACTGAATCTTTTTTAAGCAATGTATGTCAAAGATTGATAGGATTTCTAAATATACCACCAAAAAAGTTATTTTCTTACTACCTAAGTACTCTACAGTTATTATTTGGAAACACAGACCATTTTAATCATTATATTTATAATTAGAGTGAGTAATTAGCATTCTGGCTTAGGATTGCATGCCTAATAATGGTGAAATTATTTATTTTCTTTGCATTATAAGGCATTTTCTAATTATCTTACCCATCCATCCTATTTTCCTCCTATGCTTTGAAATTTCTAAGAAACAAAGTACTCCTTTCTCTTTTGTTATAATTACACCTAACCATAAACCAGAGGTGAGGTCATGAGTTCCTCCACTGTATCTAGTACACATATACACACACACCTACACACACATTCTCTCTCTTACACACACACACACACACACAAACAAACACACATTTATCAATTTTATTTTTATCATCTCAGTATCCCATGTTAACACTGGGTACGCTTGTGAGGGGAGAAATGAAGAAAGCAGGGCTACGTATTTGAAGAATGGCAAATTTTTTGGGGGGCAGCGAAGGGTTTGAAAAATCTTGGGATCTGAGGAATATGGAGTCTATCTTCCAGACAGCTGAGAAATTGGCAGCAAGAAATTTCTCCTCTGGGATAGAAATCCACAATCAGCGTGGACAGAACACTCAAAATGTTTAACCCTGTGATATACATTCATCACTTGAGCTACCTGATAGCTTTGAGGACTCTCCTTACATTGTGATCATTTCCCACATTCTATGTCTCACTTTCCCAAAGAGGAAGCCAAAAACTTGCAATCTCAGACTTCCTGAAGTAGGGGGCAGGCATGTGACCTAGATTCCTCTAACCAGAGGAACTATCCTTTGGAGACAGATCTGGAGAGAGCATGTGAGGAAGCAGATGCACCTCAGTTTGGGGGTAGTCTAGGTGGTGGAGGGATTCAGTTATTGGGGGCATGAAATGGCAGTGTTTCTGGAATCCAGTTCTGAGCAGCACCTATGCCAACTGTCAGTGGTGTTTCTGCCAGAAAAGGAGTGGTTGACCATTGCTCATTGATGTTCAGATTTTTTGCCGGATCCTCTGGCCCTCCCAGATGTTCTGTGAACTGCCTAATATCCTTGCATCAATTCCTTTTCTGCTTAAATTTGCAGAGGTGGATTCTGTAGATTGCAATTAAGCATTTTGCTCAACATATCATCCCAATCATAATACTCTCTCCCTCCTCAAAGCAAAACAGAACAAAACAAAGCCTAACCCTAGTAAAATTTCACTGTCCATTTTTAATTATTACCAAGACAAACCAGATTTATGGATATTCATTTGAAAATTTTAAATGCAAATCGGTGCTAATTATTTATTTACAGAGCTTTAGTAGCTAAAAACAAAACAAAACAAAATAAACCCCAAAAATCTTTTTTGGCCAAAGTCTTTTCTGTTTCTTTGCAGTGATCAGAATTCATTCTTCTGGTTGCCCTGATTCCAAGGATTCAAACAGAAACTGTGAAGTTGACAACTTCCTCATTAACACATGTTCAATCTCTGCAAAACCTCTATTCACTTACTGGGTGCTTAACCACTTATTTCCCTGAAATTCTACTTCATATTGCATGCAATGTTGACTATTACATGAAAAAACCAGGGATCAGCCCATGAAAATCTTCAGTGTAAACATAAACACCAGCAGGCAAGTGTTTTTACTAGGAGCAATGTGTATCCAGGATGAAGGAAGAAAAGGACACAGAGGGAATCAACCAAATACATTCCCATATACAAGGGCTATAATTAGTTAGAGACCACTGCACTCAACAGTAGATGAGGATCAGATTCAAGTTATTGAAATTAGAATTTTTTAGAATTTTTTCCCAAGCTTTACTGAGGTATATTTGGCATAAAACATAATGATTTGTTATATACCTAAAATTGAAATTCAAAGAGATTGTAAGTACATAGTATTTCATCATATGTTAGAGTAGTTATATCTCAAAAATAGTTTCTATTTTCCGCTTGAATACTATACCATATAAACATTTATATTTTATGAGGGTTATTTTTAGCTAAAATTTATTGGACATTAAGTATAGGCCAGCACTAAAACTTTGTATCCTCTAAGTCATTTATTCATCCTGACAGCATGAGGCAGATATTGTTTACCTTATTTTAGAGACAAAGTGATTCCCAGAGAGGTTAATTAATTATCCAGTGTAATACAACTACTAAATGACAGAGGCAGTACCTGTCCTCAAGTCTGTTAGACAACCAAGCTACCTATGCTGAATTATGAAGTCTATGCAGGAACATTGAAATACTGTTTTTGGCCTTATGTTAAATGCCAAAAGAAGATTATATACACATTATGGTGGAACAACGTGAAATGTTATACAAATATGGACAAAGGATTGGAAGAAGGCATGTGTCATGCATTGCTTGCTTTTGTGTCTAAGAAGTTAAGAGACTCAGGAAACACACCTTAAAACAACACACACACACACACACACACACACTCACCAAAGGATTGACTCTGTGTGTGTATGGCTGTAGGCATAATTTTTTAAAAATTTTTATTTATTTATTTATTTATTTGACAGACAGAGATCACAAGTAGGGAGAGAGGCAGGCAGAGAGAGAGGGAGAAGCAGGCTCCCTGCTGAGCAGAGAGCCCGATGCGGGGCTCGATCCCAGGACCCCGGGAACATGACCCCAGCTGAAGGCAGAGGCATTAACCCACTGAGCCACCCAGGTGCCCCATGTAGGCATAATTTTTAATGGGACAAGAAAAAGGGGTCAGGAAAATTGAACCCCTTTACTAAACATGTAGAATACATAGGTTCAGTTAACACAGAGTGTTTTCTATGCATTTGGGTACTGGGATTTTGTTTTTCCTGGTATTTCCCCCCCAAAGTTATTGAAAGCTGCTACATTGTTTTTATAATTAAAAGAGAGACAAGAATAGGCCATGCACAGAGGCAGAAAGGTTCAGGATTTCAGCCGCCTGAGAAGCACTGTTAGTAAAAGCTGAGGAAACCAGGGTCAGTCCCACCCCACTGCCTCCAGGGCAACTGCTAAACTGCCCTCAGCCAAAGCCAAGTTTGGATTGAAAGTCCATAAGGTCAGAGCAAACAGCTTTAAAAGTTAGCGCTGTCTCACTGATATTCAGGGACCTGTAGGAACGTAAACATGTCCATGTTCCAAGAAGAGAAACATATTATCCCAGGATTCTAGGGATGAGCCCTTCTATGATTGTTGAGAAATTGGCAGTGTTTTTAAAATCAGTGATTGACAATCTCTTTACCTGTGGGGTTCCTCCCGCGCTTCACATCTAACACATTGGCTTCCCGGACTAACGCCTTACAGTTTCATACCAACAGTAGCGTGTGCCCTCTTACTCTCAAATGGGTAAACAACGGAAAAAGAAATATACAGACGAAATGTAAATGCAGCTCAGAGAAGGGAGGGATGAAGGATCGGAGGAGACTCCTTGAAGGAGTTGTCACTGAAGTTGGGCCATGAGAGAGAATATGAACACCTGGGGAATGGGGTAGAGAAAGCTATTCTGAATGAAGAAAGAATAAATGGAGAGCAAAGACTCAGAGAAAAGACAATTCGAGGCAAGCGTCTCTCTGAGCTTCATCTCTTGACGATAGTCATAATTACCTGGCATCTTACAAAAGGAGGATGTTAGATGTGGTATCGTCACTTACAGATATCTGATTCCTCCATTCTAGTAGCAAATGCTCTTCAATAAACATATTCAGGTTTACTTGGAAGAACAAACAGATAAAAGCCTTAAAGTACCCATACTACCTTAATAGGGTCAATCTTTTGGCACGTGCTTTGAGAAAGGAAAACGTCAGCATTGTTCAGTAGTTCACGATAGTTTAGTGTGGAAGGAACAGAGAAGTAGAGCAAACTGGATCACTGGCATCAACAGGCAAGTGCATCCAGGAGTGGCCAGGGCTGAAGAATAGCTACCCACGAGGGGATGTGGCATCCAGCCCCCAAGATGTGCCCAAGGCTCCCTGCCTCCTGCTATTCACACTCTTGATATATAGTACAAGGGATAGTCTGTGTGACCAATAAAAGACCACAGAAGTAACAGTATGTCCCTTCTGAGATTAGGTTGTAGAAGACAATGTAGCTTCTGCTTTGGTCTCTCTAGCTTTCTTGGATCACCTGTTTTGGGGAAAACCTGCTCCCATATTGTGAATAGTCCTTTGAAAAGATCCACATGTTGAGGAAGTGAAATGTGCCTATAGCCACAAGAGTGAGCTTGGAAATGATTCTGCACCCCTGGTTAGCAGGCTCAATTTGTGGAGACCTCCTGAGAGACCTTGGGCCAGAACCACAAAGCTAAGCTACTTCTGGATTCTTGGCCCTCAGAAATTATGGGATAATAAATGTTGGTTGTCTTAAGGTGCTAAATTTGGGAATAATTTGCTACATAACAATACGTAACTAATACCAGAGGAATGGTGGACACCATATTCCTATTCTTATTCATATTCTCCTATGGGGAGAACATTCGTGGAAGTCATCTGACAGAGAGGAACAGGTAAGGAAGGCCACAGAGCAGAGCATAATTACGGAGTCAGTGGCAGCAGGAAGAAGCAGTGGGGCTGACAAATCTGGTTCTATAGCCTCAATGATGGCTTGTTAAATGGATGAATTTATGTGGCCGAACTTCCCTTATGAATCTCTTAACCAAAGATCTACTCTGGATCTTCTACCAGATTTTAAGGAGTGTCCGTTTTCTGTTGTTTCAGATCCTCGATTACAAACCAAAAGTCCTGTGACCCCAGAGAGTCATACCTTGGAATGTCTACACTTGGCAGCAGCACCCCTGGAGGCAGGTGTGTGAGTGGCTCACCCTTGTGGGGAGTGCTCTGAAGTGAATCCTGACTACTCTATCTGAACACAACTAGAGGTTCTCACTGGTGATTCTGGAGTTCCTATGGGGAACCACCTCTTCATACCTAATAGGTTAGAGTAGTTAACATTTTAAATGGCTGTGCTTCTGGCCATCTGCTAAACATTTCACATGAATTTTGTAATTAATCTTTATGATAATCTTGTTACACAGCATGGTACTTCTCATTTTAGACATGAGGAAGTGGAGACAAGAAAGGTTACACATTGTCCAGGGCCATACGGATTTTAAGTGGCAGAGTTAAGTATGGATGGGATGGGCCAGTCTGATGTTTCTGCCCATGCTTTCAACCACCATGCGGCCAATGTCTGGAGGAAGATTTTGCCACCTGTAGATGTCCCATTTCTAGATATGCAGCATATTTTGAGGATGTTTGATTCCTCACACAGAACCCCTCATTCTTTCTGATCGATTGCAACATTCAAGCTAAACATCCCAGAATTCACCTTTATCAAATCCAGAGTTAAAGTATTCTACTGAAAGAGAATGGTAAGTACTTCATTTAGGGGGAAAAAAAATAAGAGGGGAGAAAAACGGCTTTCTTATCAAATTGTCCCAATTTCTTACACCTCATCTAAAATTACATACTATGCATACATACACTCTTTCCCACTGCTGTGGGCTTTATGATAGAATGCTTTAATTTGTTCCACATATAATATCTTTGCTCCACTGTTTTCTGTAATTTATACCACATGCTGTCCACTTTCTTATACTATTTTATTCAGGAAAGTACTTTGGATATCAATTTATATGATAGATGTTATTTGAAATGAAGTTGTATTGCAAGCTCCATTATTATAATTTCCTTTTTGCTTTGGTCCTGCTTCATCTTACACAGTTGTCTGATGTTTGATGCAGTGCTGAAATCTAAATGGAAAGAGTGTTTGTAATTGATGCTCATGTATTACTTATTTAATCTGCTATCAGAGTGATCCACTGTTGAGTTCTCTGTTTTCAGTATCTTCCAAAGCCTGCTCTGACATCCATCTTACTTGTTTCATGGAGAAAATCTGTACCAGGTGCATTGTTATAAGTTAAGTATTGTTATAAGTTAAGTGGGCAAGTTATTTTGGCTTTGGGATATGTCACAGGATACAACTTAATAACACTGAACAATTATGGGTAGTGGCAAAGTTTGTCGGACCTCGATCACTCAGGAATAATTGCCTTAGTGCTCTGTTTCTGTTCTTTTTCCATTCTGTCCTTTTGTCTTTTATTCACTCTCATGTTTTACTTTATTTTTGAGAAATTAGACACAGAGGAAGAAAAATTGAACTGGTCACTTGAATGACTTTTTGGCAGCTCTTGATAAAGACACAAAACCAGAAAAAAAGAAAAGATTACTTTGAATACAAAAATGAAGCTGGTGCCTGAAATTTTCATGCTTTCTTAGATTTGTAACTCTCTGGATTTGAGTATACATATTAATCGTATTTTAGGTACTGAATAAATATTGCCTAACTATTTTGCTAGGAGGGCTAAGTTGATAGTGAATAACAATAAAGATAACAATAATGTTATTATTTATTTAAAAAAAAAAGACATCCTAATGTCTTTTTGGCACAAAACAGATACACTAATAAGGTAGACAGCACACAAAGCTTTTGTGGGTTATTATTCTTCTGTTCCTTTGGTCCAGTCTCTAAGTGTTTAAACCTATCCTGTGGTTTAAGACTGAAGGCCCCTCCTTGCTCTGACTCCCAAAGCACTTTGTCTGAGGTGCTCTTCGGGCAGTGGATGTTTATGGATTATGCCCAAACCACAGCCTGCACTCTTTGAGGGTGGACAGAGGCTTTGGTTATCTTCTATTCTTTCCACCCCACTTGGAGAAAGGAGGTGTCAGAAAGTACTTTAATAACTAGGTTTTCATTTTATTTTTTATTCCAAACAGTATACAATTTATCAGTAAGACACTATTGACGGGAAATAACTATAGATTCTCCCAGTTAGTCTTTGAAGTTAGGCAGGATAGAACTGAAGGAGGTCTTAGACCTCTTCTAACCCAAACCCAGATTTCCTGTTAAGGCGGCAGTTTAGAGGTCTCAAGTGGAGACCTGCATCTCACAGATCAGCATGATCTTGGGCAAGGCATCTACCAACATTGATTAAATTCTCTCTACTAAAAAAATAGAAATGTTTACCTTACATTTTGCTTTTAACAAAATGTTGCTGTTAACATGAGATCAGGTGATCTATGCCGAGTGCTTTGAAAAATTGGAAGCCATCTATCGGTGTTAGTTCAGGAAGCTAGTGCTTCGAGAAGCTAAGGGACTACTCCCGGGTGTATCTGCCAGTTGATGGCAGAGCCAGGTTTCTTTAGGTGCTACAGAGTAATTAAGTAAGAACTAAATGTGGAGTGAGAAGGAAGTTGCATTTCAAGAAGATCGTAGTTTTGCTTGGACTGTGCCCAGAACATCGTTGCCCCTTTTGTTAGTGCTAACTTGAAATATAACAACCAAAGTTGAGAGTTTTGAAAAATAAAACTGGCCTCAAGGTACTATTACTCTTAAGCCTCACTTGTTTGCGATAGGTGGAATGTGGATGATGGCTTAGACAGAACATTGTGTCTATTGAAGCAGGTAATGAGTGTGGAGGTATTTCAGTGAACAGCAAGGAGCTATGTAAATGTCATTATTACTGCCTCCCGCTTCCTCCATGTAATTTTATATTGCCTTTCTCACAACAGGAAGAAGAAAAGTAGTTCTCATGCAAATTGCACACGAAGTCACTGAGAGAACTTCCTATAAAAGTTTTGGTGAAAAACATTGATTCCCCCACCCCCAACCCCAACCCCAGCATGATGAGTCCATTGACTCTTCTTTTCATGACACCCATTTCATTCTTCAAAAATTCTTTATTCTTTTATTTTTCTCTCAAAGGCCATTACTGTATATTTGTTATGTTTTGGTCCTGCCCTGTCTCCTACTGTTAATCATTTTGTCTTTTTCCTGTCATTAATCTGTACCATATACTCTTTTTTATCTTACCACCCGAGTAACTCTTTCCCTCCCGCCACACCCACCAAACTTGCGGTGTCTTATAAATAAGTGTTTTGAATGTAGACAGATTCTTTTGGGACTTTTTCAGTTGCCATTTGGGAAGAGGGCTAAGATTCTGAAACTTGTGCTTCTCTTTAAGAGAACTACAATAAAAGAAAACTGTCCTGGATCATAACCCTTTCTCCTCCCCAATTTATGGAGCTTCCTCTGCAGAAGGAAAGAATCCATAAAGATTCTCAAATAAACACCTAATAAAAGAAATTTAGCTCACATTAAAATACTAGAATACCAGATGGTGGAGTTTAAGTATTATTCAACTACTGTTTATCCTACTCAGTGCTCATTTTAAATTCAACATTTTTGAGAATTATTCATGGAGCTACGGTTGTATTTCATGCAGATAACAAGCTTAGTTTGGAGTGAATTACCAGAATGCACCCATAATTTCCATACTTCCTTGGTTATTGTTAATTTGGATTGCAACTATTAGTTAAAGTTGAGAGGCTTTCGAAAACAAACTGACATCAAGCTATCGTGGACAATAATTTGTTCCGCAAACTGCGGGGAGGGCAAATCATTAAATTTTACAGGGTGGAGGAACTCACCAAAGAATGTGATGTTCCATCTGCCAAAGCTGAAAAACACAACTGTTTGATGAGCGTGTTTCTTTCTCTGTAGCAGCCTGCCCACTGAGCAGGCAATTATTCTTGCTTTTATCTAATGGCTATGGTGTAACTTTTAAGTGAAAGTAAAATGCAATTTCTTCTTCCAACACTCCCCCCCCCATGTGAATGGATAAAAGATCAACAGAGCTCTCTCTAACATAGCACACTTCCCTGTGTGAAGTCAAAGGGCCCCTTGAGTTGATCACGAGGACACACATGACAAGTGTAGATTACTGGGCTCCTCCCATGTCTGGTTCCCACCATACATTTGTATTTTATTCATCTTGTGTTAGGGAAAATGACAAGCTCTCCTGCTCCACTCATTAAAAAAGTATTAGGAGACCTTTTAAAAGAACAACATGCATTCCAATGCTAAAAGCTCATGCTTTGACAGCTTGAAGAGTTTCTACCCCACATTTAAAATTAACCTTTGAACAAAAAAGGTTAAATTCAATAGGACACATCCCCAATGCCTAAAAAAAGCTTTTACATGGGAAAACGGGTCTTAAAAAATCTCTTTCTGATTTTATTGTTCAGTTTTCTAAGTTTTGAGATCAACAGAAATTGAAGGGACTTTGCTAACAATCCTCCTACATGTCATCATTACTACTCCCTATTGTTGAGCATTTACTACGTGCTAGCACACTATGCCAGAAGCATCACACCCATGATCTCATTTAACTCCTATGATGAACCTGCAAAGAATTCTCATTTCATAAATGAGGAAACAGCCTTAGAGAGGTTAGTAAGTACAGAGATGAAATTCCAACTTGACATTGTCTGATTTCAGGGCTTGTGTTTTGATCTATAACAGTGTACTTCCTCCTCGAGCATAGTAGATGTGAAATTATGTATGAAAGTTCATACTTCCATTTTCTTTTCTTTTCTTTTTCTAAAGATTTTATTTATTTATTTGAGAGAGAGGGAGAACAAGCACAAGTGATGGGGAAGGGCAGAGGGAGAGGGAGAAGCAGGCTCCCCACTGAGCAGGGAGCCCAATGTGGGGCTCAGATTCCAGGACCCTGAGATCATGACCTGAGTCAAAGGTAGATGCTTAACTGACTGAGCCACTCAGGAGCCCCAATACTTACATTTTAAAAGTGACATCACAAAGAGGAAAGCACACTTTATTTTTTAAAAAGCCTAATGGAAAGTTTATCTTGGGTGCATATTTTTGCCAAACTCCACTCCTGTACCATTTGTGACACTGTGGGGAACACATAAATAGTAACACACTCCCATGGAAAAGCATGTACCTTATGCCATCACTGAATGACTCCTTATGTTCTCTCTAAGCTTAAAGTTACTCATTTGTAAGAGGAATAATGATAGTATCTACATCATGTTGGGAGGTAATTCTCCATGAGTGTCTTGCATTTCCATGTGTCCTTCCAGCTGAGGCAATGACTGCCTTTGTTCTGGCCTGTTTGTTCAAGGATGTCTGTATAGTGAATAGCCTCAGAAGATAGTGAAAGTGTCTTCTTCTGAAGCAAGGAGTGGCATGATTACTGTTTATTTAAAAATATTCAGTTTCCCTACATTCAGGGCTCCTCTCCTATAATGCAACCCACTGTATGTGCATGTGTCTCCAAACCTTCTTTGTTGTCCTGTGGGAACTGGAGCTTAGAGAACTGGCCCCAGAAAATGCTGGTATTCTGGTTTCTGCAACTTCTGTGGATAATGAAGTCCTTCATCTGGACTCTTGCCCAGTTGTGGGCAGTCAATTCTGCAAAGATAGGGTTCATGAATTTTTTGCCTCTTATGGCTATGGCAGTTGGTACAGAAAAAATTCTGAAGGAATGTTTTCTACTGTAATTTAAATATAGGTCTTGCAGTGTTATAATAGAACATTGGGAGAAAATTAACAAACCAATCATACAAGTGTCATTCAATAGTCTACCAAAGTTTAATGGCCCTAAATCCCATGGTTCTTTACATACATGATCTGAGGAACCTTAAAAATATGATTTTTAAACGTCTGTGAACCATATAACTCACTGTTGCAAAAATGAGTTAAGAAATACAAATGAGGGGCGCCTAGGTGGCTCAGTCACTTAAGCGTCCAACTCTTGATTTCAGCTCAGGTCATGGTCTCAGGGTCATGAGATTAAGCCCTCATCAGTTCTGTGCTGGGCATGGAGCCTACTTAGGATTCCTCCCTCTCCCTCAGTCCCTTCCCCCCTTAAAAAAAAAAAGGAAAGAAAGAAATACAAATGATAATGTAGCTCTGATAACTATGAAATCTGTCTGGAATTCCTTCTGTTTATCTTTACAATTTATCTCTTTATTTTAGCTCTGCCCTTGAATTATCAAAAAAAAAAGGAAGGTTTTGTTTTGTTTTGTTTTTAGTACTAATGGCAAAATGTTTCATTCCTTATATCCTTTTCATGGTGCTCTGGTTTTACATGCTATGTCTTCAGCAGTTTGAAGATTCCCTACTTTAGGATTATCATAATGGCCACCAATTACTTACGGCTTTTGTTGTCACCGGGGGAGTTCTTCTGTTTGTGGGTTACTTTACCTTTTCTTCAAAATTGAGCTGTTTACTGGGTGAAATTTAGGGAAAAATAGGATATTTAAATAATTTCAAAGTATCTCTTACCATAAGTAAATAAATGCTTAATTACAAAGAGAAAAAATAGTAGATGTGTGAATGGGAAAATTTGGCAGACACAGCCTTAATCAAGATTAACATCAACAGGGGTGCCTGGGTGGCTCCGTCATTGTTAAGCATCTACCTTCCGCTTAGGTCATGATCTCAGGATTGGTCTTCCTGCTCAGTGGGAGACTTGCTTCTCTCTCTCCCTCTGTTTCCTGCTTGTGCTTGCTCTGTCTTTCTCTCTATCTCAATAAATAAATAAAATCTTAAAAAAAAAGATTAACATCAACAATATATGATGTACCCACATCATATACCCCCTGGTATGGCACAGTGATGATGGGCAGGCCACTTCTGTGGTATTCTTTCAAATAATGCATAATCTCACTCTAAGCATGAGAAAACACTAAACAAACCTAACTTGAGGAACATTCTGCAAAATATTCTTCCAAAACCTCGAGGTAATAAAATAAAACAAAAGACAGAGGAGATGTTAAAGATTGGAACAGACTAAAGATGTGACAAACAAAATGCAGTATGGAATCCTGAGTTGGATCCCAGAACATACAAAAGGACATTGGTAGAAAAACTGGTGTACTTCTTCCCATTGAGGATGATGTTTGCTGTGGGTCTTTCATAGATAGATTTTATGAAGTTCAGGAATGTTCCCTCTATCCCTATACTTTGAAGCGTTTTAATCAGGAACGGATGCTGGATTTTGTCAAATGCTTTTTCTGCATCAATTGAGA
>PISX010001452.1:0-195880 GCA_004024625.1 Mellivora capensis | reverse complement strand
GATTGACTTATTTCACTAAGCATGATACCCTCTAGTTCCATCCACATCGTTGCGAATGGCAAGATTTCATTTCTTTTGATGGCTGCATAGTATTCCACCGAATGTTTATAGCGGCAATGTCTACAATAGCCAAACTATGGAAAGAGCCTAGATGTCCATCAACAGATGAATGGATAAAGAAGATGTGGTATATATACACGATGGAATACTATGCATTCTTTAAACAACAGAAAACGCCTCTGTGGTTTTCATTTTCCTAAATCCTTAATATATTGTTTGAAATGTCACTTTAGCTTAATCACGTGCCCAGCCTAAGCCCACACAGGCCTTGCACCCCTGCTGCTTCATGTACATTGACTCCTCCTGGGATCCCAGATCTGATAGTATTTCCATTAATCTCTCAAGCATTGCCACTGGGGTTCTCTTCTTGGGCCTTGAATTTGATTGCATCACTATTCTCCTTTAGTATCTTCAGTGGTTTCCTCTTAAATTGCAGATCAGAATCAGATCCTAAGTGTTACCCACAAAAACTATGACCAGCTAAACCTGGAAAGCTTAACTGCATCCTCCTGCCTACCTTTTCATTTTAAGATGAATATAAAAGTAGGGTAAAGGAAATGAGTGGAGACTTTGGAAACAGACCCAAATTCCAAATCTGCTTTGGCCTCAGCTTTTTTTTTTTTTTTTTAATCTGTACAATAGGGTAATAGCAGCTATCTTGCAGAATGCTTAGAAATATAATTGTTAATATGTATTTTAAAGACATTCAGTGAATTATCCCTATAGGTTTATGACACATGCTATAAATCCTCCTGCTCCATTCCCCTGCCTCAAGTTACCATACTTTGTCTTGGTGATGAAGAGAGAAAGTCCTTTCTTTGTCTCTTCATCTATCTTTCCACTACCACCTATGATGAAGATCATCCCTACCTTGAAATGCCTTGACTTCGTCCTGCCCTAGGCCCACTCCCAGAAGCTATTACATACGAGGAGAAATAGAAAGAAGCTTCTGTAGAGCTGAGTTTTAGTAAAGCCTAGGTCATGGCCAAAAGAGAGAAAATCTTTCAGAACACAGAGGGGCTCCTCCCTGTAAGGGCTGAGAGAGCTTGTTTCCCCCTCCCCTTTATCTCTCACCTCTATGGCGAGAAAAATAAGACTCTGCATGAGTGATCATCCCCAAACTGGCTGTATTGCATATTTTTATAACCAAATTGTATGTGTAGATATTATAATAGATAATCTGAATGTATTGTACACATCCTACATAAAACATAAAGGGTTGCTATCTCTGTCTCACATGCATTTAAAAAGCTCATTTTAATATTTAATGCTTCTAACAGTCATCTAAATCTCAAAAGGTAAGCAGGATATACCATATAAAAGACCTAGAGTTAAAACAAATTTGGAATTTGCCTCCCTCCCCTCATCCCCAACCCACCCTCCTCTTATCGCCCTAGCTTCTAGAGAGCATAAGCATAACATATACCATTCTCCCTTTGTAGCTCAATGTTGTACTTTGGAAATATAAGTTATGGAAATATACAAGGACTATCCACACTCATCACCCCGTATTCACAAATAACTTAAAAAAAACCCCTCTACCTTTTGTATTTCTTTGTTTTCAATACTTGCTGTGAATTTTCAAAAATATATCCTAAATTATAATGTATTAAGCAATCTCAGTCTGGCTAATGACTTCTGGGCCTAGGGTATATCAGTTTGTGGTGGCACCTCAGGCTGTTATTTACAGCCCTGATGTGCTGGGCAATGCTTTGGCAAACTTGCTAAATTCACTAACTAGCACAACTCTAGGCTAGGCTATTCATTTGAATACTGAATGATTTACTAGAAAAATAAATAGAATCCCCTTTCGCAGAGATCAGGTTACTCAGATAATTCATTTAAGCTTTAAATGTCAGAAAATAGGGGATCTTTTTTTCTGTATTAATTATGATGAAGTTATGGACTGAATGTTTATGTTCCCACCAAATTTTTATGTTGAAGCACTTATGCCCCAATATAATGGTATCAGGAGGTGGAGACTTTGGGAAGTAATTAGGTCTAGATGAAGTCATGGTGGTGAAGCCCCCATGATGGGACTGATTTCCTATCTATAAGAAGAGGAAGAGACTAGAGTTCTCTCTCTCTCTCTGTCCTCCTCCCTACCCT
The DNA here is from genome assembly GCA_004024625.1 of Mellivora capensis. Taxonomy (NCBI): domain Eukaryota; kingdom Metazoa; phylum Chordata; class Mammalia; order Carnivora; family Mustelidae; genus Mellivora; species Mellivora capensis. Next base: position 193,711 of record PISX010001452.1, on the reverse strand, counting down.
CCCCCCACAACCATATGAAGATACTGCAAGCCAGGAAGAGAGCTCTCACCAGAACCCAACCATGTTAACATTCTGATCTTGGGATTCCCATTCTGTAGAACTGTGAGACATGTCTGTTCTTTAAACCATCCAATCTATGCTATTTTTTTCATAGCAGCCTGAACTGACTAAAACAGAGTATATTAGTGTCTTGCACAAGCACATGTGCGCGCGCCCACATGTGCGTGTGTGTGTGTGTGTGTGTGTGTGTAGATTCTAGCCTGATGGGTGATTGGATACTCTATCGTGATCTACCTTCTACTATGTAAGATACTGTGGTTTCTGGAAGAAACACTCTTCTTTTGCTGAATTGCAGAGTAGAATTGAAGAATGGGAAGTAAGGGAAAGGAGAGGTAGCAGAACACTTTAAAAACAACAACACTACTTTTCCTTCCGTTTAATGGAGAAATAACCTTTAGAGATAGCCAGGAGTGCCTGAATTCAGGAATACCTGAATTTTTCAAGCTCACAGAACAGAATGGGCCTGAATTTCTTGCAGCTTCCTTTAAAAGATCACCTTTCCTTTGCTTAGAATCATGTTGAGGCTGCTATAATTGGTCTGAGCTCAATTTTAGTGGGAGACTGTGGGCAGGCAGTTGAAGAAAGAACATAGTCAAGTGAAGTTTTTAAAAATGCACATTTTTCTGCTATAAAAGCAATTCCAAAACCCCACCCCCTCTCCTCCACATCTCCCAACCAACTCTACTCAAAATGTGTGAACTTTGCATTTAACTTTGTATGTGCCTAGTGTGCAGTATGGAAAGCTCTCCTGGGTAATTTGGGGAAATATATGTATTAAAAATGAAGTTATGAAAAATTGAAAATTGCTTTTGAGCATCCATGGTAGTAAAATCCTTATATGGCTCTTTTCCCAACTATTTTAATATGGAATTTTTGCATGAGAGTTAAGTAGCCATGCCTTTTAGCTTCCGAGAAGAGAGAAGTCATGTCTTCTGTATATGGTTATAATAATGGTTATAATATGTATATGGTTATAATTTACTTTTTGCTATTTAAAAAGAAAAAAAAGATTCTTAAATTTATTTTAAGGGAGGATATTTAAAACACATATATTTATGATATGTTATATATAACATATATGTGTGTGTGTGTGTGTGTGTGTGTATAGTTAGTTAGTTAGTTGTGATTCTCAATTTCACATAAAATCAATTCTGTGTAATCACCCAGAATTTGAATTTTGAGGGAGTGGGAAGTGGGAGCTGGTAAATACACCCTTTTGTGGCACGGTGTCTTCTTAGGTGTGGCAGGAGATACACCTTCCTATTGCTCATCTGCATTCTTCATTTTGATCAAACTTACTCTTGCATGCGACCTTCACATTGAAGATCCTCAAAAGAGAATCTCCCCGCCCTTGCCATTCCCAAACACATTTTGTGCTTTTGTCCACACAGGGACATGCATGGGCCTGGGGACCCCCCACCAGAGGACAAATGTCAGATAGACAGGGAGACTTGGGAGAACAGCCTTCCAATAGCCTGATGAGCTCTCCTTTCAAGGCACCTTCTCTCCATCTCTGTGCATTTATGCAAGTCCTTCTTTTTCCTTCCATAGTATAATCAAAAAACACAAAACAGTGGGGAAAATCAGAAAAACAAAACAAAAAAGGACCGGTTTCAATGGCAATGTTAACTAACTCATGCTATGTACTTTCAACTTCAGATTTTTTGGGAATTATCTTTTTATACGAAATCTCTAAGATAAGTGGACGAGCTTATAAATGGATATGGGCTTTCATAATTACTTTGACTCTTTCTTCTTGAAATGGGAATGGGAAGTAGGAGTAACAAGATAACAGCAACGGTGGAGTAGGCCCTCAGAATCCTAATCTCACCCTCTGAGTGGAGAGAAGAAGGGGGAGAAGAAGAAGGAACAGGGATGGGTGAAGATGGTTTCTCTGGGTGTGGGAAGGTAGAATAAGGTGGAAGAGAAGGGGCACTGTGAGAAAGAGACAATGGTATGGCAGAAGAGCATTGGATTAGAGTCAAAAGACTGGGGTCTCAGCATTTGTTCTGCTATTTACTGGGAGCATAATCTGAGGTCACTTGGTCTCTGAATTCTGTATCCTCGTCCAGATTCCTTTAAGATGGAATTCTCATCTATCAAGGATTGCTGGTCAGAATATGGTGAGATTTAAAACACTAATACCCCAACTGTTTATCCAAGGGAACTGGTATCCACTTGGGATCCCAATTAATCCAGGCCACAGCTGATTCTTTTCAGAGGCTGGAGCCCTCCCCAAATCAGGTTCTGCTCAGCTAAGTCTGTTAGAAACTTGAATCCTTGTAATCCCAGCCTGCCTCACTGCCCAGACAGCCTCATCAATTTGATCTTTGGTGGCTATCTGTCCACTACCATGAATGGCCTCTTCTTGGAGAGCCATGCTTCCTCTCCAGCTGAGGCTGTTCATATCTCCAGACTCTATTGTATTGGGAGGTAAGGTCTGTGTCCTCCTCATTTTCCAGGGTTGCTTTCAGATTATTGCACCTTTACATTTGGGCAAAAACTATCCAGTCCTTTGAGGTTTTATGTCTTCTCTCTGAGCAGCCTCTAATGTCTCCTAGTTGATGACATGTACAAATCTCCAGGCCATAATTCTTCATTCACTTGTGACTGTGGAGCCTGTGCTGTGTGGACATGCTGGAAAAGTAGACTCTGTTTCTTCACTTCTTCATTAATTCACTGCCTCTGACTTTCACAGGAACTGCTTCATTGTGACCCTCAAATTCCCTACTTTCCCAACAAACCTCAGGTCACACTGATAATTGTCTGTAATGGGGCTGAGACTCGGTAGAAGGGAAATGGGATTTCCCCATTAATTCTGAAGTGAGAAAGGTTGGCAGTTTTCATGAAATCAGGGAAGGGTGAGTACAAGCGCACACTGTAAGGTGGGAAAGGGGAGTAGAGCTATATCTTATTTATCAAACTTCTCAGTAGAAGTTTAGACCATGGTTCTGAGGCAGGACTCCATCTGGAGTTGTTTGGAAATGACTAAAGAAGAAAATACATTTTGATCTAACTTACTGTATGAGAATTTATTTGTAAGAAGTTAGAATGTATCGCTGTAATTTCTCCAGATTCACTCTTCATGGTGTTCCATTTGCACACAAGTGATAAACTCAGGAAGAGCACATGGCTTATATACTCTTCTTAATCCATCCATGCAATTGTTAATTTAACAGATGTTTATCAAATACCTGCAGTGCATTTGGTACTTACTCACCATATCTCTGCCCAGAGGTAAATCTTCTGATAAATTCTTGGTTTGCCTTATAAACTATTTTTTTATTTATAAACTATTTTATTACTCAATTACTCAAATTTAAGGAAACAACAAGGGAATCACTACTCTGGATGTAATTCTTAGCAATAAAGGAGGTTTCTTTAGTGGAAGAGCTGTAGGATAAAATGGACTTGTCATCTTAGAGTCTACAGAGTGGTGGGAAGAATGATCAGACATGCGCCTTCAATATTTGAAAACTGAAGTTCAATATCTGTTCAGAGAGAAGAGAGATAAGCCCTCAGGGATGGAGATCCTGATGATAAAACCTCAAGAGGGATGGAAGTCCAGGGGAGTCGGGGGAAAGTGGTCTGATGGTAAATGGCAAGTGGCCTTGATTAGTGGGAAGAAAAGGAGCATCCTATGGCTCATGAAGATACAAGTGAGATGTGAGGTAGAGATGGGAACACATCCAAGAGGAACATAGAGAAAAGTAGCCTTGTTAGAACAAAGCCTCTTGGAGAACGTTTCTAGAATACTCTAGCATACTTAGTAAAAAAAAGTAAGAAAAGACTTTTACCTGGGAGGGGTGGTACTAGCCTAACAAATAACAGAGTGAGAGTAAAGCTGCTTAAGCAGAGTTCTGCCTTTTTATCCTCTGCTGGGAAACTAAACTTGGAAGTGAAGAAAATGGAGTCGGGGTGGTTTCGGACAAAGAGCAGCCACAGGAGCAAGAAGGTGGGAAATCACTCAAAAGCTCTGAGGATTTCTTCTCCAGGCCAAGAGGAATGAAACCACAGAACTCAGACAGATTTCAAATGGAAATCTCCGGAGAGCAGTGGAAATAGGGAGGTGCCAGAACATTCAAGATGAGTCAACAAAATTCTGATTCTTTAAAATTGGTAAGAGGTTCAATTGTAGAAACTATGATCACCAAGGCTTTATGGCAGTCCTAGCAAAATTCTATGAAATATTTTTTAAAAGATATTATTTATTTTGTTTATTTGAGAGAGAGAGAGGGAGAGAGAGAGAGAGCATGACAGGGGAGAAGATCAGAGGGAGAAGCAGACTTCCCACAGAGTTGGGAGCCCGATGCAGAACTCAATTCCAGGACTCTAGGATCATGACCTGAGCTGAAGATAGTCGCTTAACCAACTGAGCCACCCACATGCCCTCTATGAAACATTTTTAAGCAAAGTTTTCTGAGTACCTGGAAAAATAAGTAGCAGGTACATGATAAGTACATGATATAAGATTAATTCACTAAGCTAAAGTCCCACAAGGTTTTTAAAAGATTTTATTTATTTATTTGACAGAGAGAGAGAAAACAAGCATGGGGAGCGGCAGGCAGAGGGAGAGGGAGAACTAGGCTCCCCACTGAGCAAGGAGGCCTACACAGGACTTGATCCCAGGACCCTGAGACCATGACCTGAGCCGAAGGCAGATGCTTAACTGACTGAGCCATCCAGGTGCTCCTCCACAAGGTTTTATTAGGTTTTGACCGTCAGGTTTGATTTCAACATTTTCGACTCATAAATCAGGAATTCTACACATATAAAGAATCCCGATTTCGTCAAGACATTTGACAACGTTCATTCGATATGCTTGAGGAGATGAAAAAATATGGAATAGACAATAGGATTGTGAAAATGTGAATAAAGAATGGATGGGGAATTAATCTGAACATGTGGCTTCAGTGTAACACAGTAGGATTCTGTCTTCGATTGTATCTTCTTCTTAAAAATCACATTTCTATAGAACTGATGGCTTACAAAATGCCCTTAAATCTATCATCTTAGTGCCACTTAGAATAATGTCAGTTTATTAAGATACTATTATTTGTCAGAGGCATAGCTAGAAAACCAATTTTAATTCTTGGACCCAACTTACAAAGCTGATATTAATATTTCCATTTTATAGATGAGGAAGCCCAGGTGTGGGGAGGTTAAGCAATGTATCAAGATTATAAAGCTAATAAATGGCAGAGTTAGAATTCAAAACCTATTCCATCTCTAAGAAATCTTCTGCCACCTCTCTTCCCAATTCAGCAGTGGCTTCTTGTCAGTTTTAGATAAAACCGCAGGGCTTCCTTGGTCCATGGGGCCTGTGTTACCTCTCCTGCATTTTTCTGCCACCCCCCACCCTACCCTGCTCACTATGCTCCCACCACCACATCAGTCCTCCTATGATTTTTTTTTTAAACTGTGCCAAAATGTATATAACATTAGAAAAATAAAACTATTCAGCCTCACTTTTCAGACCAAGAAAAGGAGACCCAAGGATTATAAAATTTGCCTATGGTTGCAGAGCTGGTAAAATCAAAACCAGAACTTGCATCCAACATTTTTGATTCCAAGTCCAGTGCTTTTCATGAAGACATGAAGAAGATGAACAATCAGCTGAAACAAAAAAAAAGTTAATAGTAATTGGACAAAAATTAATATTTTTTACCTAAAAATCGAAAGACAAATAAAATAAAAATCAACATCTGATTTGCCAATAGTTTCTGTAAAGAAAACTAAGGCAAGTATTCTCAGTGTGTGGTTCCTTGACTAGTAACATCAGTATCACTTGGCAAGTCACCTGAAATTCAAAATCTTGTACATGGCTCCAAACCAACTGAATCAAAAACTTGGAAAGAGTAGGATCAGGGAGAGGCAGAGTAGACCTTGTTTTAACAAGCCCTCTAAGTGATCCACCAAGCTAAAGAATTTATTTGAAAAGTAGTCCTCAAAAGTGAAAGTGGGAACACCAACACATGGCTTCGCTTATGTCCAAGGAATAACAAACCCAGTGTTTACTTGTAGAGGAAGTGGGGATGTCTACAGCCTGTGCAGAGTGACTACTATAGCTTTCATGTGAGGGAAGAATGAGCTTATTCTGATGTCACAAAGCTTAACAAGTGATTGAATTTTTGACTGAAAGAATTCCCAAGAATCATCTGGTTACTTGTTATTCCAAATGTGGTCCATGGACCTTCAACATCAGTGTCACCTGGAACTTCGTAGAAATGTAGAATTTCAGAACCCGTCTCAGAGTTATTTATATACTCATTAAAGTCTGGAAGCACTGTTCTGGCTGAACTCCTTTGTGTTATATGAAAGGGACCTTAAGTAATTTGTCAAGAGTCATAGAGCTTGACCAGATGCAGTCTGAAACTCATAAAGGAGGGATTCCAACAATCAACTAAAAAAGAAATCTCAGGGTGCCTGGGTGGCTCATTTGGTTAGGCATCAAACTCTTGATCTTGGCTCAGGTCCTGATCTCGGGGTCGTGACTTCAACCTTACATGGAGCTCCATGCTAGGTGTAGAGCCTACTTAAAACAAACAAACAAACAAAAACTCTTGTTCCAGTTTGCCTATATCTTCCCTTACCTTGGGGGAGTTGTGAGTTTGCCATCCATAGTCATCAAAGTCACTGAATGGGTGCCTTCTTCTCAGGGGTTGGTATGCTAAAGAGTCCTGAATTGATTAGAATATTGGACTAGAATTGTTTCTGTTTTTAAATACTCTCTCTTGCCAATCATTACATTTAGGATTTGGCTGGTAGGGGACATAGTAGAGAGTCAAAACCACTTTTAAATTTATTGTTATTATCATCATTATTATAATTAATGGCTAGTGAGTTAGAGATGTGGGGTCTTAGGTAGTGGCTGGGAAGGAGAATCTAGTTCTTCCCAGGAGAGCCATCTTTTTGGCTCATCTTTCAATTCCTTCTGCAGAGACTTGCTGGAGAAGCCCTGTGACTGTCTTGCTCAGCTCTGTACATTAAAGTAGTTCCTCTACCCACACTCCAGTAGAAAGCAAGTCCTGATGACATGCTGGAGTTGTTAATAACCTTGGTCTGGTTCTTTTGTCAGTTTCCCAGCTTGATATTCTTTTCTCTAACCTCTTCCTGGAATACTCAGTCCTTAATCTCTGGCTTATTCCCTCACTGTGGACTTAAAATTTCTTCCTAAAGATCTCACAATTAATCTCCTTGTATCTATGGACCCTTGCTTTCTTCCCTACGTCTCACCTACATTTTCTCTCTGGACCACATATGCTTCCAGTTATTCTGAGAAATGCCTTTGTGGAGATCAGCTGAACTCGGAAAGTTACATGGCTAAGGTCCTCAAGGGTCCTTTTCTATCCCTGACAGAAACATCATGACTACTTCTTGGAATTTAGAGTCTTCTAAAAGTAGTGTATCCAAAATGCTTACAGTCAAGTGTCGGACAATTTGGGATTAAGAGAAACACAAGGTTATTAGTAGAATGCCAAATTGAAAGCCAGATATGAAAGACATGATTCATGGAAGGTCAGATTGACACAGAAGATTACACTTGAAGGTAGAGTTTGGGGTTAGTTACTAAGGAATTCTTGGGCATCCCAAAATAGTTTCTTTGTCTCCTAACAGGTGGATTTGATGGTTTTTAATGTCCCTGTTAAACTCACCAGAGAAGTTTATAAATTGGGAGATGAAAATAATTAAGAGTTTGTAGATTCATGTAGTTTCCCCAGCTCTGTTTTGACTAAATCCATCAGTGAGTTGATGAACTTATTGCTTATGATTATTTAGGATGTCTGATGTTAAAAGTTCATCCAAAATTTTATCTTCAGGGAACTTTGTTCCCAATGATTTTTTGTTTGTTTGTTTCTAAATGTAGGTCTAGTCATTCACATATAATTATAAGGATTAGAGTTACAAACTACAGCCCACAGGCCAAATTTGGCAGGAACAGCCCATTTTTGACCTAATTTTTTAAAATTTTTCATTTTAAAGTGTTGTATAAAAAAAACAAAACAAAGAAAGATACGTGACAGAGACCATATGTGACCCTTTACAGAAAAATTCACTGACCTCTTATGTAGAATTTACTTACCACAAAGCTGTTTTTTATGAGACCAGAACTGAGAAGAGTTTTGTTTCACTTTGTATTTGATACAATCTATTGTTGTTCTTTATTTTATTTTATTTATTGCTTTATCTATATTTCATAATCCACTTTTACCTCATTGGACAATTAGGAATGTTTCTCTTTATTTCTGAAATTAAATCAATTAGATAATATAAGCATCTGTTAACTTGTTAAACATCATCATTAAAACTGGTTTAAAATTTTAATTATGTCACATTTAATGATTGATATAACATTTATTCTTTCATTCATTGATTCAATCCATATTTAGTGAGCACCAACCATATAGTTGACCTAGAGAAAGTCAAAGACGAAAGGAGAGTAAGTAAGCATGGATACAGAAAATAAAGTGAGCAATTATAAGTGGTTATAAGTATTACCATAGATGAAAACACAGGTGCTAAAGAAGTTCAAAGAGGGGTACCTAAGTCTCTCTGGAAGAGAGACTTAGAAGTCTGAGTTGAAATGCAGTGAATTTGAATTTAAAATCAATATATGCCAAGGGACACTGTGATTTGTTGGGGACGAATCAACATAATTCAATATGGCTGGAAGATACAGAGCATGTATTGAATTGACAGTCCACGGATGAGGTAGGAGGGGCCAGATAATGAGGGCTTGGAACACTATGCTAGAAATTAGAATTTACTTTGAAAGTGATGAGTAGCCACTGAAAGACTTTTAGCAGCTGAGTAACATGGTCTGCATCTTTAAGAAGACCTCCTCTTTTCCCATATGCAAATTGTGCAGAAGAGGAACAAGGCAAGGTTACAGGAGACACTGTGGGATCATCCTGGAGTAAATAAATAGTGAGCACCCCAGCTAAAGGTGCTGTTGGAGAAGAGCTCTAATGTTACAGTTATCGTGACCAGTTGGATGTGGTAATATGGGAGTGGGTGGAATCTCGGAAGACTACAGTTTCTGTGGGACAGTGGGGTCATTAACTGTGGGAGAAAACAACAAGGTGGGGAGAGAGGGAAAAGGGAATGTTAAAAATAGAATTAATTCTAGATACGATAAGTTCAATGTTATTAGGAGATTTTCAAATGAAGATACTTGGGAGGTAGGGGCGCCTGGGTGGCTCAGTGGGTTAAGCCTCTGCTTTCGGCTCAGGTCATGATCCCAGGGTCCTGGGATCGAGCCCCACATCGGGCTCTCTGCTCCTCGGAGAGCCTGCTTCCTCCACTCTCTCCCTGCCTTCCTCTCTTGCCTACTTGTGATCTCTGTCTGTCAAATAAATAAATAAAAAAAAAAATCTAAAAAAAAAAAAAAAGATACTTGGGAGGTAGCCAGATACACACAGCTGGAGCTCCGGAAAGAGGGCTGGGCTGAGCCAGGGATAAATATTTTAGAATTTCTCTGCTATAGGGATGATAGTTGCCTACTTCTGAGTGTTCAGTACATCTGTGTGAATATCCATGTTAACTGACGCTTATGTAACTCAAGCTTGCAGCTGGCTCTCAGTTTTCTAGCTTACCAGAGTGTGCACCAATGTGTTAGAATGTTCACACATACATTTTTCCCTCAAATCAGAAATTTAGTTGGAAATTCCCTAAAGACAAAGAATTCAGTGATTGGCACAGTATGGGAAATCAATAAATGTTTCTTGAATCAGTACAAGAATGAGCAAGACAGAGATGGCAAAACATTAAGTATGATCCACCACGCTGAATGCTGTAATAACATCACCATTTTAACATCACCACAGTGCTCTTAGGAGGGGACCTGTATGGATAAGTCTGGGAAAGCATCACAGAAGTGTTGGCAGTGGGTTTCATTGCTTAGAGATGAATAGTTTGCCACATAAAGAAGAGAGAGAAAGGCCCTCCAGAAACTGGAAGATTTGTGCAAAAATAAGGAGGGATATGAAACATTCCAGAAGTTTCTAGTCGTTGGGAAGTTTCACGCAGGGGAGTTTGGGGGGTGTGTATGTATGAATGGGGCTGGCCCAGGACTTTTGGCATCTTTGGGACCTAGAAGAGCAGACAAAAACAAGGACTGGACAGAGATAGAAGATACGTTGGCCACTAAAATGAGCAACAAGGCATTTCCTGTGTCCATAGGGCTCTGAATTAGGCCAGGTTCATTGAGGCACGGAGGGGCATTTGGCTGAAGGAGCAGTGTTTGGTATATTTAAGTGTTAAAAGAACTTTAATCTAATCCCTGTAATTTTAGGCAGGTGGAACAGCCTTAATGCAGAAGCGATGAAAGCAGAGTGCCCTATGCAGGAACTCAGGAGATGAGGATTCTATTGATTCATTCCCACTTCTGAAGCCCCTAGCTAAAAATCTTGGGCAAATGCTTCCTTGTCCTAGATCTTAATGGAACACTCGCCTAGCACAGAGCCAGGCTCAGGAAAGCACCATAAAGGATTGCTAAACAGGACCTGTCTCATTTACAAAAGGAGACAGATTCAAAGCAAGGCAATCGACAAGGAATATTCTAGTCTTGAAATCTTGTGACTTCATGGTCCCGCTTTCTAATTTTTAATAGCACTGACGATACCATAAGATAGTGATATAATTAATATTTGTGTATTGTTATAATTAATTAATTAATACAAATATTAACCATTTACAAAAACCTTTCACATATTTTATCTTAATAAGATTAACAATCACGAGGGAGGTTTAATTGCTCACATTTTAAGGAAGAAGCTGAAGCTAGAGACAGGAGCTAATTAAGTAACACATCTTGGGTTTAAGATTACAAACCACCCAACGCATTTCCTCTCCCAACGCATGTCTTTGTCTACCATTTTGAGAACCCTATTTTTCTCGTCATATCTCTTTTTAGCCTTTGCCCCTTTTCCCTGTAGAATGACATTGCTACTTAGCCTGTTATGGAATTTCAGATGAAAGAATATAGTTCTTTTGAGGAATCTGAGACAGAGGAAACAGGACTAGCAATGAAAAAGACTAAGGACATTTCAAAACCTCTGGTCTTTCAATGAGCTTTGACAGTGATTTTGCGTTCTCCCTGAAGACCATGAATAGCCCATTGCACAGAATTGGCTGTAGAGTTAACCAGACCCATCCACTCTGCTTTCTCCCTGAGCTGGCCCTGAGTTTCTTGAGGACATTTAATGAGAACAGTGGGATCAACTTTACTGACATGAGGCACCAGATAAGTTGAACGCAAATGAATCCAAACTCTGCGAGAGCACAGGACAGCTCGGTTTTAAACATTCTATCAGACTTCTTTGGGCAAAGGCTCAATTACATTAAATTAAGCAGCCAGTGAGCAGGGCTAGAGGAGTTTGTAGGCAAATACAATGTGCTCTTTTACTGTAGTTCCAAGAACTATAGGTCAGCTTCTACTTCTGTTGGGAAAATAACATTAGAAGAACATTTGTAAAGGGCCTATCATTGTCTTGATAAGTTGATACTGAAACTGGTAATCAGTGAAATTGGAGGCATCCTATTTCCTGTTTGAATAAAAGTGAGGCAGCGACACAAAGAGAGAACCTATCTCAATTTGTCCTAGTATTTCCTGATTCCGATCTCTCAAGCCAGTATCTCTTACTTAGTCATACCTTAGGTGTAGCTTCCAGGGAAAGCCAGTGATACAGTACACGATAAGAAGTAATTATAGGAGATTGGATTAGCTGATTTTTTTCCTTTATAAAAGCAGGCACACACAATAGAAGTTCTTATTGCATAAACAAATGGAAAAATCTTTAAGTGGATTCCTGAAATACATCATTTAGAAGAGTGAAATTTTGTTCGCAGTGTAGTGCAGTATCTTTCAATTACCAAAGTCACAGGTACTCTGCTGTGTAAGACTTTCTAGAAGGGAAAAGCTAAAATCTTCAGAATCACGTTAAATTCTTTATTTGGGACAGCATTCCCCTGCACTACTGGAGGTGTCTGGCTCTACAAATACCCTATTACGAAGGCATTTTAGTCCACAGCTAACTGAACACACTTTAGTTAGGAATGAGTCCTAGGTGCCTAGGTGCCTCTGCTGTCTTTTCCTTTCTCTAGTGAACAAATGTTTCTGTGGCTAGACCTGGGAATTTGGCACAGACACCAATGCTGCAATTAATCGTCTCCTCCTTCCACCACAAGCCACTATTGTCTATGCTCAACTGAGTAAAGGCCATACCCTGCCATTAATTTTTCCCCTAGATTTCTTACTTATTGCAAAGGGAGTACTGCTTCCAAATTAATGGCACAGACTGTCCCCAGGTACCTGGAAATTTGCAAGTTGTGGTTCTCAAAGCCATGAATTAGGCAGCCACGATATATGGCCACAAGAGATATCCAAAGGCATTTTAACCCTCTGTCTTCCAAAGGTATGGTCAAAGATGCCCCCAAAGTGGTTATCATTTATTTTCTGCCTGAAATTTCTTCTTCCCTATAACTTTGTGCTCTGAATTTAATATTGCACTATTATGTTTCTCTGAGGATGTGCTGTATACACTGTTGAATAGCTATGAATATCACTGTGTAGCCTCTGATTGGACAATCATTTCTTTCTCACCAGTGGGGCCTCAGGTACTACCTGCCTAGCGCTTCTCTCTCGCTCTGCCCCATCTGTAATACATCGAGGTCCAAAACATTCACCTCTGATTCTTTGGCTAAAAGCAATTCTAAAACAAATGAGGATTTCTCACACTTATGTAGTTACCAAATCACTTTTACATGTAAGTCTGCCTTTAAGTCTAATAGCAATCTCAAAGGTGTCGTCGGCCAAGTATTCTAAGCAATTTCCCATAAGTGAATGTAAGTAATGGATTCCTACGGTCATCAGGACACCTGCCTAGCTGGTAAGGACTACTTTATTCAGTGGTGGGTTTCAATTCCAACTCTACAACTCAATGGCAATGTCACCCATATAACCCTGATGTAAATAACTGGGAAAATACTCTATTTATCTCTAGATTCAAATTCGGTTTAGTTTCATTGGAGAATAATTTCTTAGTAACTAGAAACCCTCATAGCTTCTGGCAAAATAATTGGTTTTATGTTACTTCAAAGGTTAGGCTAAGAAATCTTTTTATGTAATTAGTGGCCATTTAGGTTTTCTTTTCTGGAAGTCTTTGTTCATTCAGGTCCTGAGCTAAATTTTCGATTGTGCTTAGTCTTTCTCTTTTTAAATTAAAACTGTGGTTGCCTTACACCTGAATCTAATATGTGAATTATAGCTCAACAAGAAAATATTTTGTAACCTTATTTGGTGAGGACCATTATATAACATTTATGTATTCATTCATTTAAAATAACAGTAATAAACCCATACATGCTAAAATAATTAATACATTTCATGAAAACTATCTACATTTTTGAGAACAAAAATCAACACAAAGAGTGACATTGTGTCACATTTTTTGCAGATCTCTTTTAAAGTCTGGCTAAGTAGAAAATAACTACATGTGTATGCCTGCTTCTTCATTCAATTTGTTGTGGTGTGTGGTTTTTTTATTTGTCTGGTATCAGTGGTGTGATACCAGAACTTATTCACTCATTATCCGTTGGCTGGGCATTGACTTTGTTTCTGGTTTTATGGTTTTCTGTTTTGTTTTGTTTTTTTATTTTTTTGCCACCATAGATAATGCTACAAGCTTATACATTTTTTTTTTTTTTAAAAAGCATCAGATAAAAATGTTTTTTAGACTGGAAATATTTATTATGAGCCTAACATAAATGAGATCTTTCCATATCTTATTTCATTTGACCCCATAATATGCCATGAAAAAGCTAAGCTCAGACAGAGTTAATTACTCCTAATTATGTCTTAAGCTGTAGACCCGGGAGGCAGAGGCAGGCCTGCTAAAACCTTTGCTATCTGCATCCGGGAGACGGGACCAGGCAGGCATCCCCAGGGGACCAGGCAGGCATCTCCAGGGCACCAGGCAGGCATCCCCAGGGCACCAGGCAGGCATCTCCAGGGGACCAGGCAGGCATCTCCAGGGCCCTGTCTACCTGATAGTAGCTGCTTCCCCAAATCATGGCATTCTGTCTCCTGTTGGAGGCCATTGGCTGCTAGCTTCATGCTCACCCAAGGCCTGAGCACCTTTCCTTTAAGATGGTAAGAACAGGTTGCATAGGGCTGCACCATCGAGTGGTAAAGACTGAAAAATTATTCTTTCCCTCTGTCCTAAATCCACAAGGGTCTCTGCTCCATGGGTTTGTGATGTTGTGTTTTCTCCAGATCTCAGGCTGAGGGTATACTGACGACTGCTGAGAAATTCAAACTCGTCTGTGCTTTATAAAAATCAGGATTCCACTCCTGTGAGGTTGGCGAGGGAGCAACCTTTTCGCTCTCATGGATGATGAAATCAGCTCATAGAAACATTATGCAAAATGCTTAAGATCACACAAGTAGTATACACTATCGGTGTAAGCAAGAATGTATGTGGAATTAAAAGTGCCACTAACGTTCCTGGGGCCATTCTTTTTATCTGCCTTGGCTTTTGTGGAGTAGAGCATGTTACTGAAAATAGACTTTCATGTTCTAAGAGGTCTTAAATGCAGATCTGATTAAAACTTTACTTTCAGGGGTGCCTGGGTGGCTCAGTGGGTTAAGCCTCTGCCTTTGGCTCAGATCATGATCTCAGGGTCCTGGGATCAAGCCCCACATTGGGCTCTCTGTTCAATGGGGAGCCTGCTTCCCCCCTCTCTTCTGCCTGCCTCTCTGCCTACTTGTGATCTCTGTCTGTCAAATAAATAAATAAAATCTTAAAAAAAAAAAGACTCTACTTTTATACTGTTTAGACTGTTCTGGAATTCTTCTAACAGAAACTTTTGTCTGCATCATTTTATATTATTGATACCCTTCCAATAGGCTATATAAGGCAATTTATGAGAGATTCCTATGTGTTGATTTAAAACAAGAATAAAGCCCATATAAAAATCCAAGTAAAAGGGCAAGGAGATTTTTTTTTTCCTATCTGCCCGACTTCCTGTCTTCTTTCCTTCCTGAATCATTCAGTCCAAAACCTACCATGTGGCACTGATCAAGGTAGGTGTCTAGGAAAGGTGTGGGAGGTGGGAGGATGGTGACAGAAGTAGCTTGGCATGACTTGTCAGAACCTGTGTTTACTGACAAATGATGTCCTCATGGGTAAGTAATGGCAGTGACCCAGAGTAAGGTGTTGGAGCCTGGGTAAGGAGAGGATTAGGTACAGGGTAGATTACAGTCATAAATATAGTAAGGATAACATATTGGTTATATTGGTTGATATAATAAGGATAACAGAATCTAGGTTTCTCATGACTAGGGAAGCCTAGTTCAATACATGAAAAGACAGAAAACCAGAATAAACTTTTTTTATGTTGTATTGGACCCATAAGTATATGGTTCTGGGAGTGACAATACCTTAACAATGAGGGGCACTTTTAGGACCCAGATCTTGGTTTATTACATATAATTCTCCACTAAAAGGAACAGAGCTCCTTAGTAAAAAAGCAGGTTTTATGGTTGGGGTTGAGCAAGTAATCCAGGAACATCTTCTTATGCTAGAAACTAAAGAAGTGCTCAAAGAATAATGAGGACCATTCTCTAACACCATACACAAAGATAAACTCGAAATGGATAAAAGACCTCAATGTGAGGCAGGAATCTATCAAAATCCTAGAGGAGAACATAGGCAGTAACCTCTTCGATATCAGCCACAGCAACTTCTTTCAAGACATGTCCCCAAAGGCAAAGGAAACAAAAGTGAAAATAAACTTTTAGTAACTTCATCAAGATCAAAAGTTTCTGCACAGCAAAAGAAACAGTCAAAAAAGAAAAAAAGGCAACCCATGGAATGGGATAAGATATTTGTAAATGACACTACAGACAAAGGGCTGATAACCAAGATCTATAAATAACTCCTTAAACTCAACACACACAAAACAGATAATCACATCAAAAAATGGGCAGAAGACATGAACAGACACTTCTCCAAAGAAGACATACAAATTGCTAACAGACACATGAAAAAACGTTCATCATCATTAGCCATCAGGGAGATTCAAATCAAAACCACATTGAGGGACCACCTTACACCACTTTGAATGGCCAAAATCAACAAGACAGTAAACAACAAATGTTGGAGAGGATGGGGAGAACGGGAAACCCTCTTACACTGTTGGTGGGAATGCAAGTTGGGCAGTCACTTTGAAAAACAGTGTGGAGATTCCTTAAGAAATTAAAAATAGAGTTACCCTATGACCCTGCAATTGCACTACTGGGTATTTACCCCAAAGATACAGATGTAGTGAAAAGAAGGGCCATCTGTACCCCAATGTTCATAGCAGCAATGGCCACAGTTGCCAAACTGTGAAAAGAGCCAAGATGCCCTTCAACAGATGAAGGGATAAAGAAGATGTGGTCCATATATACAATGGAGTATTATGCCTCCATCAGAAAGGGTGAATACCCAACTTTTGTATCAACGTAGACGGGATTGGAAGAGATTATGCTGAGTGAAATAAGTCAAGCAGAGAGAGTCAATTATCATATGATTTCACTTACTTGTGGAGCATGAGGAATAACACAGAGGATATTGGGAGAAGGAGAGAAGTGAGTTGGGAGAAATTGGAGGGGGAGACAAACCATGAGAGACCGTGGACCCTGAGAAATAAAGTGAGGGTTTTGGAGGGGAGGGGGATGGAGGGTTGGGTGAGCCTGGTGGTAGGTATTAAGGAGGGCACGTCCTGCATGGAGCACTGGGTGGGTGCATAAACAATGAATTTTGTAACACTGAAAAACAATTAAATTCAATTAAAATTAAAAAAAGAATAATGAAAATATGGGAAAGGACACAGATGCCAGCTTGAAGGAGTTCTCATTGGCCAAGTCTGAGGTAATTTGAGGCTTAAGGTAATAAATATGCATATAATATATGTATGAATAAATAGTGAAGAGAGAGTGCTTTCCCTAACTGATAAATATAGAAGGAGTGATAGATTTTCTAAAAAGATTTATTTATTTACTTGAGAGAGAGAGCATGAATGGGGAAAGGAGCTGAGTGAGAGGGAGAGAGAGAATCCCAAGCAGACTCCCCACTGAGCATGGAGCCCGATGCAGGCTCCATCTCGCCACCGTGAGATCATGACCTGAGCCTAAATCAAGACTCAGACACTTAAATATCTCAGCCTCCCACGTGCCCCCAAAGGAATTATTGATTAAGAGGGGCCCTTGTGTTGAGCACTGAGTGTTATATGCAAGTGGTGAATTGCTAAATTCCACTCCTGAAACCAATATTATACTGTTTCTAACTAGAATTTAAATAAATTCTAACCAGAATTTAACTAGAATTCTAACTAGAATTTAAATAAACGTTTGAAAAAATAAAAGTCTAAAAAAAGAAGATATGATTGAATTAGAATTGTTAACTTACTATATACAGAAGGAGTGATTAAACTGGAAAATCACCATTTGTCAAACATCAATAGATGCTCAAGCAGTGGGTAAAAGTTTGACAAGGAATGGAATATTTATCTCACCTCAGAGTAGCTCTTCCTATAAACTTGAAAAATCAAAGAGGAAAGAAAAAAATTCATAGTGATGAAACTCGGCCAAGTCCCCTGATCAAATAAAGATAATATCAGCAATATTGGAACAACTCAAAATCATGTACCACCTGGTCAGATGAAAAAAGAAGAATTTAACATACCTTCTGTAACTTGCCAAAAACACAATACAACAACAACAACAACAACAACAACAACAACAAAACCCCCCAAAAACCACTTCCATCAGACAAATTCAACTTGGAAGACCTTCTAGAAACTGGCCTGTATTATTCAAAATTGCCAAAGTTACACGAATCAAAGAAGAAATAAAGAAGTGCTTAAGACAGGAAGACCAAAGATATGTAACAACTAATGCAAGCATAATTTGGGACCTCCTTCATTACTGAAGACATTATGGGAACAATTGGTGAGACTTGAGTGGGATCTGTGGATTTGCCTATGATAATGCATCGATCTAATTTTTTGGTTTTGATGGTTTTATTGAGGTTATATAGGAGAGTGTCTTTATATAAGCTTCATGATGACACACTCAGAAGTGATGGAGAATCGTGTTGGTAAGCTTACTCTCAAAGGGCTCAGAGAAGAATATTTATTTATTTTTTGGATTGTACTTGCAGATTTTCCATGATTGAAAATATTCCAGACAAAACACCAAAACAAAACAAAGAAACAAAAAGTAAATGAAAGGGCGAAGGAAGAATTGTATTCTCATGTCTTAGGTGGAACTACTCAGACTGAATATACAATTTAGTTCTGAATTCCACAGTAGTTGATACACAAAGCCTAACAGTCTGTGGAGAGCAAACAGCTCTCTCTTGCCAGAGTCCCTGAGAAATGGTGGTATGAAGTGTTACATGGGTAACACTGATTTGGTTACAATCTTCCCACAGGACCATTCAGTTTGCACAAGCAGTTACTTGGTGTTGTTATATTTTTCAGGTGATTTTCCTGCTAGTTTTGGCTACATTCTGAAGTAGCTGAGTTTCTAGATCAACATTTTCTAGAGTAGGCTTCATGGCATGTATTTGGGAAACTGAATGATTATTGATGGATAACCATGAGGTTGTAGCACTTACGGAGGGAGGACTGGTTACATTACACAAATCTTAAGCCTTTGTCAGGACATGTCAAACCTCCATGCATCTAATTAAAAATAAAAACTACTCTTTATTGACTACCTACCGTGTACCAGGCATTCTACCTACATTATCTCCAATCCTAGGCCAACCTTATAAAGCAGGTGTAGCTTGTGCCTTCTTTACAGAGGAGGAAGCTGAGGGTCATAGGTACCAAGCGATGCATCTAAGCACGTGGAGAACGTGTAATGGTGTTGGGATTCAGTCAATCTGAGCTGACTGAACCCCAGTCAGACTGGGTTCAAAGCCCATCCTCTTCTTACTATGTTTGTGGTCTTTGTGATCAGTTTTATTTTACACATCCAAGGGAAATCAAGCCTTGAGTCAAATTCCCCCAAATAAGCTTAGCCTCTAAAGTTTCTAAATTAAATATTAGGAGTGAAGTGTGATTCTCAGTCCCCAGTCCTTGAGCATGTGAAATGACATACTCTGAGGACCCAAGCTACTTCGTGTTTTCAAGTTAGACACAGAGCCATCACATTAGTTTTTCTAATCTACCAAAATGTTTTACAGTATGTATGCCTTTTGAAACAGTTTCTCACATGTAACATCAAGTACTTAAAGTATTAGTATCCTTCGTACTGGTTAAAATTCCACACTAGGTTCTTGACGGGTCCAGATGCGTATAATTCATAGTGGGTGGTATTTCAGTCCTAACTGAAAAGATGGCGCTATCTTGGGAATCATGTAGAACCTGCATGTCAGAGGAACCTGTGTTTTAAGTAATCCTGGGATTTGGACCATTGTCTTACCTTTGGTATTATGGGGATAGATGGCACCTTGGGTTTGGATTTAGATGGAATCAAATTTTAACTCTAATCTGCATTAAAGTAATTATATATGCACACATGCATACTGTCCCCACCTCATTAAAAGAAGAAAAGTAAAGGAAAGAAAAAAAAAAAAAAACCCATAAGGAAACAGAAAGGAGATTTGAGGTAGCTGGCTCTCCCAGCCCTGCATTCTTTAAATTCCCTGGTTCTTTGTTTTCTTGCTTATAAAAATGCCAATGAAAAGAATATCTACCTAGTAAGGCAGGTAATAGTACTTAACACATAGAATGACTCTTGGGCTTTGATGAGTTAGTACATATAAAGTACTGGCAGTGATGTCTGGCTCAAAGGAAGACTTTATGAATATTTGCTATTATTACTATTAATATATTTGAAGGAATTGACACCTAGTAGGTGCTTTTATTTTTTTTAATTATTTTTTTATTTTTTAAAGATTTTATTTATTTGACAGACAGAAATCACAAGTAGGCAGAGAGGCAGGCAGAGAGAGAGGAGGAAGCAGGCTCCTTGCTGAGCAGAGAGCCTGATGAGGGGCTTGATCCCAGGACCCCTGGATCATGACCTGAGCCGAAGGCAGAGGCTTTAACCCACTGAGCCACCCAGGTGCCCCTAGTAGGTGCTTTTAAATGCTAGGTTCCCTTTCATTTCTTAAAAAAAAAAATTAGTATAAGTATATGGAATTTTTATTTATCTTTGCCCTCAAGGATCAGTGTAGCTATTAGTGATCAGAGATGTAACCATCCATGTTATTGCAAAAGATCCTGAACCACCCTGGGCGTTTGCCTTTCACTTTGGGATGCTGCCAGTGGTGCTGTAATGTAGTGTTGATAAACTGGTGAGTTGATCTTGCCAGCCACATTTGACACGGGGATTGCTTTCATCTTGTTATATTGTTTCTGTACAAATAATATCTATCCCTCAGGATAAGAAGTCATCCACGTGGAATAAAGAACACCTTCTCTATGTAGATGTACAATTATCTGAAAGGTAAGGGTTGACAAATGTTTGCTTGATTGAAAGTTTTGCAGGAATTTAAGAGTTTGTAACTTTTTTTTTTTTTTTTTTTTTTTTTGAGGTGGTGGTGACAGTCTCTCTTTTGTTGGTTACTAGGATCCCCTGGTATTAGTGTTTGGGGATATTCTGTAAGAGAATGACTTAGACATGGTTACTCATAGCATCTTTAAATTTTAGCCCTATAAGAAACATAAATGATTCTCTAATTCAGAGATCAGAAAACAATAGCCTGTGGGCCAAAACCAGCCTGCCACTTGTTTTTGAATGGGCTGTGAGCTAAGGATGGATTTTATATTTTTGGAAGAGAAAAAAAGGCAAAAAACCATATGTGGCAGAAATCATATCTGACCTGCAAAGCCTAAAATATTTGCTGTCTGGCCCTTTACAGAACAGATTGCTGATACCCAATTCTAACCCAATTCTCTCTCACTCTGTCTCTCTCTCTTTTTTCTTTTTTTAAAGAGGAAAATGATGGCTAAGTAAGTAATGTGGTTTTTACCCAGGTTACCGGCTCCTGAGAGACAGAGCTGGAACTTAGTCTCCTGCCTTGCAGCTTCAGTCTCCATCAGCATCCCTGCATTCTCAATTAGCCCTTCTCTCCAGTGTCTTTCACCTAACTAACAAGAATAATTTCATTTAAAAAGGCAACACTAAAATTTTAAACTTATGTGACATCTCTTCCCTGAAGAACTTAAAGTACCTTCTGCTGGATGAACCAATCTTGCCAGGGTAGGAATTACATCTGGGTGATAAACTGGTCCCCTAGGTAGCAATAGCAATTCTATATTACGTATTATCAGTATTAATAATGTCCTTAAGTGGTAAGAAACAAACATATTTAACCTGTTTATTAGAAGTAATAAGATACTTAATAAAAAAATCACGTTTTTTAAAATCATGTTCTGTCTTTAGGCTTCCAATGGAATTATTGACACACCCACACCAAAGGATTTAGCACTTCCATGTTAATCTACAGGTTTGCGTTTTGCTAGATAAAGATGGTGATGCTGGTGAGGTTTCCGAGACTGTGATATACTCAAACGTTTTCTAAAAAGTATTCATGAAATTCTCATTTTGAATTTAAACAATGGATACTTGGAGCTCACTGGAAACATGGCATATCAGGAAATTATACTCCTGAATGGCTTCTCCAAGCTTGACAACTTCACCAGCACACCCCTCCCCGCCAATTCTCTTTGAGAGTTGAAGATATTCTTTTTCTCAAGATATTTGGGATAAAGCATACTTCGAAAAGAATGACCAGTAATTTAAGGTCTGTTTCTTTAATTGTGACTTATTCTAATTCTGTACCAGAATATCAAAGATTAATTTAATACGTGAGTCAATTATTTCTATACATTTGTAAGAGATTTGCTAGCTCATTGAGTTTATTATTACCCAATGTGTTTCTTATCCAATATGTTTACACTGAGTCCATTTTTTCCTCCTAAAGTCAATTTTATTAGTTAACAAGTGAGTCAGAAACTTTTCCTTAAATCCAAACTCCAGACTAGATTTATTCTCAGCATTACAGCTGCTCTGATCAGCATTCACTCTTTGCAAATGGTGAGAATAGCAATGTGGGTGTAATTGGCATGCATTTGATTGTAACTGAATGGAGATGCCCCTATTGAAAGAGCAGACAGCTGCCAGTTTCCTAGAGTATCTTTTAGGTGCTTCTAAGATCAGCTAATAGTTGGTAAGAACCTCTTTAACTACATGGGTTATGAAATATTGCTCAAAAAACTGGAAACATATGCAAATTTGAGTACATAAAACCTCTCTTCAGATTTGATATATTACTCAAAGAAGCAACTTGAATTGACACTTAAATATTCTATAGATGCTTATGTATATGAATATCTTTATACATTATAACCTATAGCATGGAAAATATGTTCTTTCTGGTAATTTCAGAAAATCTACAGCTGAATACATTAAAGCTATATCATATAGATATCTAATACATATTTTTTCCCTAATTTCCAAAATGTAATGGGGGATAAGAAGCAATAGGCATGGCTTTCCAACATATTATAAAAAATTCAGTGACATGCATTACACCAGACACAATATGCTCCAACCTATACTGAATGAAAATTACAGTCGGTATTTTTTAGACATACATGTTCTGAAACTGCAAAGGATATGATGAGCATGAGAGAAAATGACCACATATGCAATGGAGCAAATTTCTGGATAGATTACATGTCATGGTCAAACGCGGGTTAGAAAGCTATTTGAGCCCGCTGCCTCAGCCACAGACTGTTTATTCCTCACATGATGCTAATCACAGTGATTGTGCCT
Source organism: Mellivora capensis (assembly GCA_004024625.1). Classification (NCBI taxonomy): domain Eukaryota; kingdom Metazoa; phylum Chordata; class Mammalia; order Carnivora; family Mustelidae; genus Mellivora; species Mellivora capensis. The sequence goes on along the minus strand of PISX010001452.1, from coordinate 170,811 downwards.
GTCTCTGTTACGTCTGGCAAAGCAACTTGTAAGAAGTCAGCTCTGGCCAGGACAGCCAGTCAAACACACATGGTTTAAAAAAAAAAAATCCATTTAGCTCGATACCTTCTCCAGGTTTTTTATTAAGGTTCTAAAATTGTTGGAAGTAAGAAGAAAATCTCAATATCTGGGTATCTTTTGAGGTTTCCCAGCTTTAGTTTGATATTTGGAAAAATTAAAGCTGATGATTATTTTTGTATTATTTGGACACATTTTTCTTTTCTATTTCCCCCCCCCTCGACATCACCTTTTGGACCAACCGTATTCCACAGAGAGATGGATTATCAAGGAGGCAGGGTCGATGGTCCTGGAAGACTTGGCACAATAAACATGACTCCCAAACACCACACAGGCTTTGGCCAGAGACGAAAGTGTAGGTTTTCGGGGCAGCTACCGGGCTGGGTGCAGTAGGAACCTGTGCCTGACAAGTGTTCTAGTCTCAGGCTCTTGTTTCAGAGCAGTCTTTCCATACTTCTGTCTTGATAACAGCCCCATATAAGGTACTGAGATGGAAGTTTCCTTAGACATAAACCTATTTTATAGCTATAAAAGTCAGGCAAAACACTTCATTTCTGTGAAGTCATGTAACAAGCCGCTTGCGGGGGGAGGAGGGAGACGATGATTCAGCATTGGCCACAAAGACCTAAAGTGTTCCTTCTGCGTGTTGTTGCTTCCTGGAGTTGCCTTCTGAGGATGCTCTTTCCTGAGTGAGAGGTGCCTTCCCTCAGAACCAAGTGCTTGATATTACTTATTTCGGAATATGATTTTGTAACCAAGTACATATTTTAGAAATGAATAACAACCTAATGGACTCAGAGTTGATCTTCACCCTTCAAGAGTGATTCTCATTTGACTGACAGCACTTGCATGCATGACCTTAACCGTAGAGATCAACGGAGTGTGGTGTTGCTTAGAGTACTTACAATATATAACATATCATCTACCCCACATGTTCTCATTCATGTATCCTTAATTCCAGTCCTATGATAGTTGTGTGTGTGTGTGTGTGTGTGTGTGTGTAATGAATGGCTAGAACATTTAAATCTTAATGCCTCCATCCATTTTACAGTCCCGTTCACTATTGCCACGGTGTGGACAGACTACTGTAGAACAGTTACCTCGTTTTCCCATTGATTTTCTATCTAGTATGATACTATGATTATATATTACTTGGTGTTTCTCTTTATTATCCCCCCGGATATTAACAGTGCTATTTTAAAGCATTTAATTCTATGGTGTGAACCTTAATCCCATTGTAAAGCACTTGCCTCTGTGTTACATTGTCACGATTCACTCGCCCGTGTAAGTCTAGGGGATAGTTGCTTTTATTTAGGAAAATAACTATGTGCTGAGTACATCATAAGTTGGAAAAACGGGTCCTTTTCATTCATTGAGCAGACCATGCATATTTCCATAAGATGTAGTGCCATGTTGGCCAAGACTCTGTGGGAACAACTATCTATTGTAAAGTGATAAGAGAATAGCTGTGAACGTTTTGAACCAATAACATTCAGAAGTGGCACATTGTAACTTGGTTTGCAATATTTTTCCCAATATTTTCTTAAAGCTTCATGTATGGAAAGTGTCTTTGTTTTCACTCCATTTTGCATTTTGCCAAGAAAAAGTGACAAAACAGTACTTATCATCTTCCTTCAAAACATATGGCATGTGCCCACGGAATATTAAATGATCTTTTACAATGACAACAAATGTTGTGATATTTCATCTGAAACTCCCAGAATGTAAGGTTTCTTGAAGCAAGCAGGAAAAGCAAAAAGATGGTTCAGGGGGATTGGTTTGCTGGTAGAGATGGTGAGGCAAACATATGCTACTTCAAATCTGAAGGAGTACTGTGTATATATCCATGTATAAGTGAGGGTGGTAGAAAACACATTATCTGGACGTAGAGATCTTAAGTAAGATTCTGAAGCCAGATCAGTGTCTTCTGGTTTAAAATAGGTAAGATACTGGGTATACATAATCAGATTATCTTTTTTTCTAATATCTCTCACAGAACAATTTTCCAGTGATCCCAGGTTACTGAAGAAGAGGGTGGGGTGTTCAGCTGGCTCAGTCAGTTAAGCGTTCAACTCTTGGTTTCAGATCAGGTCATGATCTCAGGGTCTTGAGATGGAGCCCTGAGTTTGGCTCCACGCTCAGTTCAGTCTGCTTGCGACACTCTCTCTCTCTCCCCTTCTGCCCCACACTCCTGCTCTCTCTCTCTCAAATAAATAAATAAATCTTAAAAAAAAAAAAGAGGACTTCTCACCCTTTCTCTTTCTCTCACAAACTTCTCTCCAAGAATAATGGAGTCCTTTATTTGATCCGTGAACTTGTGAGAGTACCCGGGCATGTGGGGCTTGGGCTTTGCTTCCTGTCTTTCAAATTCACCTGTCCCTGATGAGTATTTCTGTTCTTCTCTTGCCCCCAGGAGATAAGCCCACCTTGTTCAGGTCCCAACCTGCCTTCTAGAGACAGCTCCACAATTCCAGCCCTCTTTTTCCCTACTTTTGTGGCTTAGCAGTGTTTTCTGTTTAGTTTGGCCTGATAAAAATATCAACTGGGCAGACCCAAACTCTTTCTTCAATGTCTGGTCCTAAGGGCTAGACTGGGGTGGGGTGGGGGAACGCGGCGTATGATGTGGAATGACCTGATTTTAGCTACGAGTTAAGCTATATTCTCCCCCTACATTTTTTCCCAACGACAAAACTGACATTTTGATCTCTATCTGTCAGGGTCCATCTCTTAGCTGGCTTAGAACTCAGAGGAGAAATGCACATTACTATTTGCCATGCCTTGTTAGCCCGACATGCACCATAAGGATAAATAATGTTACATGGTATCCGTATTCATATCCAGCTCCTTAAGAACAGCTGATCTTAATAACACATCCTTGAGAAGTTTTTTTTAATGCCACAACACTTCTTCTGTATTAATATTTAGATAGCAAAAAAAAAAAAAAACCCAAATAACATTGTTTTAGAAAATTCTGGCTTTACATATACTTTAAAATTGTAATCTTATCTGCTAACTCTCACTTCAGTATTCTTCCACTAAAATATATCAATTGGGAGGTTTATAATGCTTAGGGAAAGATAGGAGAAAGAAAAAATTTAGTGTTATATTAATAATAGCATTCTCAGTTAATATGTTCATAGTAATTTAATTAATTTCCATGGAAATTACCATTCCACAGAGAAATCAGTCATTGGTGCTACAGACATGGCTACCACTTCTGACTGCTTTTGGGCCTCCGGGGTTAGTAAATGCAATATTTCCATTGCAAAGCCTATTATTTCAAAAGAAAAAGACATTCTCTTGTTCACCAAATGTGGAGAAAGAAATTGCCATGTGCTAGGTATTATTTTAGGTTCTGGGTTTACATCAGTAAAAATGTAGACCAAAATCTAGGGATTTTCATTCTTTTTTTTTTTTTTTTAAGATTTTATTTATTTATTTGACAGACAGAGATCACAAGCAGGCAGAGAGGCAGGCAGAGAGAGAGAGGAGGAAGCAGGCTTCCTGCTGAGCAGAGAGCCCGATGCGGGGCTCGATCCCAGGATCCTGGGATCATGACCCGAGCTGAAGGCAGAGGCTTTAACCCACTGAGCCACCCAGGCGCCCCGGGATTTTCATTCTTAAGGAAACTCACTTTTTAGTGGTAGGGAAGAGATGGGGTAGTAGAGGTAGGGTAGTAGAAAATAAACACAATAAATAAGAATTTATAGTATCTGGGCAAGTGATAAATATTAGAGAAAATAAACGTAGTAGATTAAGGATGATTGGGACCTGCAGTGAGGAGGTGGGAGCTGTAGTTTAGATGGACTAGTCAAGGTAGTCTTCATTGAGGAGGTGATAATTGAGCAAAGAATGAAAGAGGTGAGGAAGCAAGTCTTCTTCATCAGGGAGGAAGAGCATGCCACATTGCAAAGGTGGGGGAGGAGGGGCTGTGGGCATGGGGAGGAGGCAAGAATGAAGACAGTGGAGAAGGAAGAGAGGTTGGGAGGGAATGTGACTAGAAGGAGTTTGGGTAGTGAGTTGTCCTGCCTTGCAGGCATTGTGAGAATTTTGACTTTTTCTCTGGGAGAAACAGAGAGTCATTGGAGGATCTGACAGAGGAGTAACTATGAGTTAATGTTTCACAGGATCTTTCAGGCTGCAATGCTGAGAATAGGCTTTTGGAAGACAAGAGTCCAAGAAGGGGTAAAAGTTAGGAGGCTCTGGCTATTACCAAGGTGAGAAACAATGATGGCTGGATGAGATGACACCAGTGGATGTGGGGCAGCGGTTGAATTCTTGGTATATACAGAAAGTTGAGTCAAAAGGGTCCACAGATGAATTGGATTTCAAGTGTGAGAGAAAGGGATGAGTCAAGCATGGCTCCAGGGTTCTGGCCCGACTAGATAGATTTTCCATTTGCTGTGATGGGAAAAGTGGTTGGCAAAACAGCTTGGGAAGGGACAATATCAGAAATTTAGTTTTAGCCATTTTATATTTGGAATGTTCCCAGAAATCTAAGTAAAGATGTCGATTACACTGTATGATATGTAAGTCCGGAGTTCAGGAGAGAAGTCTAGGTTGAAGATATAAATTTGGAAGTTGTCAACATAGAGATTCTATTTAAGGTCTGACTGGATTCTTTGGTAGAGCACTCTCCATGCCCGTAGAAAAGGACACTTTCCAGAGTCCTGTGAAAGTTGAGCTTTTCTTCTCGGCCAATTTTGAGACTTCATAAAGGTTAGCCTTCTAAAAGGGAGCTATTGAATGATGAACATTTTCTGCTGAAAAGTGACATTAAAAGAAAAAAAAAATGCCCTTTGATAGCATAGGCACCTTCCTGCCACAATTACAATGAAAAGGAATCATAGAATCCAATGTTAATTTAGAGAATTCAGAAAGCCAAGCAGGCAGCAGCTTCCATCACCGAAAGTTCTCTTAAATTTCTTGCAACTTTTTCATACTTCCATGTCTTTGTTGCTTGGGACCGTGTGCTGGACTGGCTTGCAGCCAAGAACAGAGTTCTCACAGATTCGGTGGTCAGAGGAGAAACGGGTCTTCTGGTAAATAGTCAAAACTACCACAGTTTTATAATGCATTTATTCATTTGTGCAGAAGGAGTGCTGAAGTGCTACACTACAGGCTTGAAAGAGTTAGCTCTTTTCTCCAAAGAACCTAATGCAATCCTAAAGAATTTCCACATTGGGAGACTCTGGCTCAAAATAACAATCTACACAAGACTTTCTGAGTCAGAAAACTATTTAAAGAAGAGAGTGCTAAACAGTAATTCCAATAAATACTGGTAACTCTTTTGCATTTGAACATACCACAATAGAAAGAGTGAAATAACTATCTTTAGAGCACACAACGAGATGGGAGCAGAGAAGGGCAAAGCCGCCATTTCTGCCTTTCAGCTGTGTGGTCAGGCCCTCAGTGACATGCCTGGAATGTTGACAACTGAATGACACTGGTTCTAACACTGTCGACTGACTTCCCCCGTGATTTACCTTGTTGGCACAGAGTCATGTAATATTATTACTCCTAAGAGAATGGCCACCATCGGGAGCCTTAGAAATACTGCTTGAGTTTTGAGTGTCCATCAAAAGGGAATGCCAATTTTTTAAAATGCATAGAACAAGACTTTTGCCAAGCTTAAACTTAACATAATTTTTCTTGGAGAAATTGTCCTTAAAACAGTCATGAAAATATTTCCTGTTATAGTGACTGCCCTCTCTCTCAGAGATTTGAAAATGCCAAACAGGAAGATGAATATAAAACTTGAGCTCCAGCACCTGGCCTGGGTCAAGGCCCAAAGGCCGACAGCTTCAGAAGTGAGGAGCCGATCCACTCACTGTGAAAACGGAGCGAGAAACCTGGTTCACATTTTTACCAGTGCCCTGGCTTTCCTCCCCTCGCACTGCAAATTGAAATCCGTTTCTCTTCCCCTGTTCTGTTGGGCACCTCCTCTCTATGGGGGTTTGATCCGAGGTTGGGGGGAGAACGTAGGTCGCGGGAGATGGGAACCAAGAGAGGACTGGGCACAAATCCTGGCAACAGATTGCCCCCTTCCCACTCGGTTTTTAGCCATGCACACGTGTACTATTTGAGTACATATCACTGGTGAGCTGGGGATCTGTTCCTTCAGAGAGCACAATCTGGGACCAACTTTCCTCATTTACATAGAGTAGAGTAGAGGGAATACTAATTAAATCTGTATATCTGCTGCATACCCATCTATCTTAATAGTCTCTGCTTTCACCAGATAGGGCGGTGGAGGGAGGAGGGGTGCTGCTGAGTCAGGAGACTTTCTGAGGTTCCTTCCGCCCAGCTCACAAAACTGGCTTTAAGGGGTCTGAGGCAGTGATCTCAGGTGACTTCCTTTATCATTATTTAAAATGGCTTGATCTGGAGGGGGGCACTTTTGTGCTTTGGGTCCTGTGTCAGAGTCGAAACTTTCTAACGTCCATAGAATTATGGTTTCAAACCAACATCCTACGGAGGGGCTGTAGCAGAACAGAAGACATCGGCTTTATAGTCCCGTTTCTCGAACGCTGTTCCATTGCCTGGTTGTATTTGATTAAATTTGTCTTAATGGGCCACACAGGTGCCCCTCAGGTTCTCTCGGGTCACGTTAGAAATAGAACAGCCTTTGGAAACTGTCGCCAAGTGAATAAAGGCTTGATTTGATATCCGAAAACCACTCATTTGCTCTCTCCAGACCTCACATAAGTCTGTTAAATCGGGAAAGCTCAGCAGGTGCTGTGTCTGAAATCTTTTTTTTTTTTCTTTTCTTTTCTTTTTCTTTTGCACTTGATTCTTGCTGCTCTTGCCAAGACGTGATGCTTTGAAACTGATACAAGGACAACCGAGGCTGCTTGGTCAACTCTCCAGTCTCGAAAACAGAGGCTGCTTCTCTTCAAGAGGGAAACGCTAGCCCTCGTGGGGCGGTAATTACTTTCTAAGTAATCCGGCCTGGTCTCCGTGGAGGAGATTTTAGTTAAATGGCCCCGAAGTCTAAGCCTCCAGCTACTGAAGTACTCTCACCTACTTGTAGTACAAATGGGATCCTCCCTGAAGGAAAATGTGAAGTATTCTTCGAATTACAGATAGAATACACATTATTTGCACTCACCTCTCTGGAGAAAGAGAATCCACACTCCCCTTCCCACAGTGAGCACTCACTCGAGTTCCTGTCCACAGCTTCTTCCCTCTGGGGAGCCTGGCCAAGGATCACCTTCATTGCAAATCAGCGGGATCCACCAGCCAAGGATGGTTCTGTCTCACAACTAGCTATTGGCTGGCTGAGGGCTCCCACACTCCAAGTTTGGGCTGTGAATGCTTATGGGTCTCCACACTTCCCAGCTGGGCCCTTTGCTTTCTGCTCACTCTCTTTGGCTGTATTCGTCAGTTTCCTCTTCCCCAGGCTGTCCCCAGTCTAAGCCGCCATCTATGACTCCTAGCACAGTCCATGACCTGCCTCCATGCTTTGGTCCGTGTTTTATCTATCCAACGTTCAAATGAAAATTAAAACCAACCGTTTTTAAGGAAACTTCAAGACTCCAGTGAAGGCTCTTCTGACTTACTGAATTCTGTCTCACCGGCACAGTCTTCACCTCTGAGGTCCGTTTTTGCAGCCAAGAACTCTGTCTCTTGCTCTCCACCTGAATCCCTGAGGGCACCATCAGAGCACTTCTCCAACTGCTGCTCTGGGAGGCTGGGCGGGGCGTGATGCCGGTGACTTTCCCTCTTGTCCTTTCTCCAGGACACTCTCCAGTGCCTGGCAATACAGTCTTCCTGACTTGATGAAAACATAGAAGACCCTTCTTGGTGCCTTAGGTATTTAATCAGAGGATCCGGGCAGAGGCTTTGGAGGAGGAGATGGGACTGAGACAGGGGCTCTTCAGCCAGACTGCATCTGAGCACTGGGTGGGAGAGAAGTGGTTTGCAGCCTCCGTCTACTCTTTCCCCAGTCTGCTCTCCCCCGGGTCTGTTCTGTCGCTAAACACACCGCGGTGGATTGTCGCTGGAGCTGGAGTCAGGGGTTAGAAAGGAGGAAGGAGGAAGGCGAGGAAATCTGGACAGGAGAAAGGGATAGGCTTTTCTGAGGCAGCCACTCAGGAGGTATGGAAGGTGGATTTGCGTCCATGGGGAACTACGTGCTGGGAGAGTGCTCTCAGATGGGAGGCCCTAATTCTACCCCATGCAAGCCACCCTAGTCCCTCTGCTGGGGGCCTCCCCTAGCTCCTTCCTCACAAAGCTTTTCTCTGTGTGAGATTATCCCCACCTTTCTGGTCCTGTGTTCCCTTTAAAGAACGGTAATTACCCTAATCGAGGATAGTTCTGGGATATACACAACTTTTGACAACTGTCTCTTTTGGGGAAATTTCAGTATTCTCCAAGTATTAGCCCTTTAGGCTTTCTGAGCCTGGGAACTTTCCTAATCCAATGCAAGCCAATGGGTGGTCCTTAACAGCCCCTCCCATTAGGTCTCGCTGGGTTTCAGCAAATCTCATGGGTGGGGCTAGAAGAAAGGACAGGGCATTTTGGAGGACTACCTCCTCTAGCTTGAACTTTTCACATGGAAGAGAAAGAGCTCATTGATTACTAAAGCTTGAAGTCACTTGGGTCTTTTTTTTTTTTTTTTTTTTTTAATTCATTCAGTGGATGTATTTACTTAAAAAAAAGAAAGAAAAAACCAACCTACTACATGATTCGGCATTGCAAGGACTCATTTCGTGTTTATAATTGTTAAATTTAAAAAAAATTGAATGAACCTTTCAAAGTGAGTAATTTTTTATTTGAATTCTACATCCTTATGTATTATGTAACAATTAGTAATGATGTGATGGATAATTTTCTTTGGAACAGTTCCTGATTCCATTACTCAACTACTCGATCGACCAGTAATTATGAATCATATCTTTAATTAGCTGCTGCTCTTCAGAAACATATGAAAGCCAAGGGCATAAAGTAATTGGCATAAAAGTTTTCCTAATTAATTTATCTGTCCGTGTAAGTAACCAGGGCTAGAGTCTGGGGATCATTTATAACTCCGGGAAGGCCAGCCCTAAAACTCACTGTCGAAGGAGATTTATATTTGTGAATTATAAAAAGACAACAAGCTGCAAAATTGCATTATCCCCGGACTCTAACAATACAGCCCATAATGTGACGTTCAGAGATGAGCAAAAAGTTCCTATTGATCCAATTCATTTTCATCATATCCTCCAGTGAATCTTTCAAATCTCTCTTGCCTTTTCCTCATTCAACATTGTAACAGTAATCAAGCACATTAAGCAATTCATTAAACAACAGCCCCGCTGACCACAGGGAGCAGTGCAGCTCACATTCATTAGGCAGCCAATAACTTTATTTAAGTAGCAAAGGGCTCCCTGGTAAAACCCCGCTCCTTTGTTTCTCCGCAAAGAAACGCACATTTCCTTCCGCAAGGAGCAAGGCCCATGCCCTCTGCCCACAAGGTGCTTTCAAATGAGGATCTGTCTCTGCAGAAAGCAAAATTAGGGTAGGGTTGAGGTGTCCTGATTACTTTCTCTCCTTGCCAAAGAGGCGGTCCAAGACTTAGCTCACCGCCGAGCTTGGCTATAGGAGATTTATGTCTGGTCTGGAAACAGAATGTTCAAATATTGATATTTGGGTGCCAGATTTTCAGATCTGACTTTAAAAATGCTAAATGACGGTTGTGTGGCTTCAGAGAACCCTGGCTGGCTTTGTGTGGTGATAAAAGTGATGGATGCATTTTCTCTCTTGACAACAGAAAGAGAGCTGAAATGACAAAAGCAAGTAGCACAAATTGTGTCTTCAAAACATAATTAGAGGCATCCTGGAAAAGCCCTCCACATCCTTCTGAGGTGTGGGGGGTGTCCTGGGGAGGGAGTAGGGGAGGAAGAAACTGGACAAGTGGAGCCGAGATGGTCCTGTGCAGGGAAAGGGCATCTTGCCAGCGCCCCTCGGGGTTTGGGCTTCTTGCATGGCTGTCCTTGAGCACTTTTCATTATCTGGAGAACTTTTTCTTTATGGAACAACTTGAAATGTTGTTATATATGTTAAGTCGTCATAAATAACAACATTCGTGGTTAGAAGAAACTATTTTCAGAAAGGATTTTTTTCTTTTTTTTCCTTGAGGGGACCAAAGGAAATCCCTTTTCACAAGGTATCGTTTTATTGCCTGAAAAGTCTCCGGGGGAAACATGTAAGAGAGCTGCGTTTCTAAGACTTTCCTCCTACCTCTAAAGAGTGGGCTATGTGTCAGGATTAACCTTCGTTGGATAAGTTTTCCTCTTAATTCATGAAATGTGCTTTTCTTCTAAACCTTTTGTCTCATGGGTAAGGTGTTGGTATCATTCTTATAGCCTGTATCTATTGATTAAACTACTGACATTGTGCCATCAGTAAATAAAATAAAATTGTCCTGGTTTTTGATTCTACTCTGCGGCAGAGCTAATAAAAGCAGGCTGCAGAGCAGCCTGATGTCTGAGACCTTCTCCCCCACTCCCCCACTCCCCCACAGTGGAGATCTGGGTTCAGAACGGGGCTCATCCCCATACCTGGGTCGTGTCTGAGATCATTCTCTGAGCTTCTGAGAAGGGGGATTACCTGTGAGGCGGGAAGCAGAGCAACAGCCTGGGTTAGAGTGAAGGGAGGACTCAGACTCAGGGGAGCTGCGCGAGAGCAAATCACCAGAATGATGCTTCCCATACGCAGCGAGTACCTAAAAATGGTCACCTTTCGAGAAAGGGCTTTAAGAGAAGTTTAACAGATGCAGATTTTACTTCCTCGTGGACTTACAACAAAGTCAATTTTGTATCCTGAAAACATTGACTTCAAATACCTTTCAAAACCTTGTAATCGGACCTTTTGGTCATAACAATCATATACAGGATTTTAGGTTTCAAAGTGGAAAAATTGTTGTGTCTACTTAGTGGGACTGCCAGGCCTGCGACGTTCAGGCGATGGCTGAGAGCAAAGGAGAAGAAAAAAATAATTGTAGTGCATCAAAGACAGTATTGCTGAGGACGTAGAAATTAGAGTGAAATGTGGCTCTGCCCTGAGATTTAAATCCCCTCTAACCATGAATTGTTGCGGTTGAATTCATCTTTAACGCCAATATGCTGAATATGGTCATATTCTCTCTGGGTGATTCCATGGTGTTATGTTACTTTCTTGTCCTAATGTTTAGAAATATTGCAGACCACCACTCAGGAGTTCTACTTAATAAAAATGTATAGGGTTAGTCAAAATTCTTTTAAAAGAATTACTTTTAAAAATTTATCTTAGGTGACATTTGGCTTTTATACTGCTTAATAATAGGAAAGACTAACATTGTTGGAATGTGTAATAAGCATTCTACGTTCTAGGCACTGTTTTAACAGCTTTGCGTGCATATCTCATTTAATCCTCTCAATAACATAATGAAGCAAGTACTCCTATTTTTCCTGTTTTAAAGTTGATGAATCGAAGGGTTAGAGAGTTTATATGATTTAGCCAAGGCTGGATCTGGCTAATTTTAGCCTCAGAGGGCCCGTTGTGCTTGTCTTTTTTCAGCTCCCATGTTCAGTGACTTCATCATGGTGCTCACTTGAAATTGAACAAGGTGGGATCATTTACTCCAGGGAAATGGGCAAATACTATAGATGAGGGTCTCTCATACCCCCAAACCACTTATAAACAGACCACTTCCAAGATTACACAGTAAATAATAGTAAATAACAGGGCCAGAATTTTAACCAAGTTTGTCTGATTTTAGAGCCCACAGTTTTTAGTGATATATTAAATCACCTCACTAAATTATCAATCAGTTTATGACATTTACTGGGCACTTTTTTTCTCCCTACAAAGTACCGTATTTGATGCTTTGTAGTTAATATCGATTTTTTTTTCTAAGTTGGGGAGACCAAACCCCAAACTGGGAACACATCTAAGGACATTCAGTTGGCCCTATGCTCACATAGTCTGGATGGGTCAGCTAAGAAGGGAGACTGATAATCTCTTTAATAACCCTCAATTCCTTAATCATAGGTCCACAGAGGCACAAATGAGAAGGTTATTTTTCCAGAACTCTCCACCCAGATGTTGACAGGGTAGGAAAATTATAAAGGGCTGGGTTACTAGATATACTGCAATGGGAAATAATAAAATCAAAATAGGGTAACAGACATAGATTGGGCATCTCCTATGATCAGTGTCAGTCGCTAGAAGGGTAATGAAAAGGATAAGAACTTATTTTCTTCGTGTTCTAGCTATCATGGTATGTTTAAAAGAACCCCTTTCTTTTGGAGATGTTGGTACTGAAATAATTTCAGATGAACAGATATGACGCCTGCAATTTGTTTCAAAATAATCTGAGGGGTAAGTTGGGGATAGATGGAAGGGCAGATGAAGGAAGATTAGCCACAAATCCATAATTTGTAAAGCTGGGTAATGGGTACTCGTGAGTTCATTTTACTAATCCCTCTTTTCGAATTGTTTGAAATGTTCTATAATAAAAAGTAAAGCAAAGAAATAAATTATTGGACCACAAAGATGCAATTTCATGCTGTAAGACAAACTACAAAGTACAAACTACACCACACTTGTGTCAAGGCACATCTAAGTTTACAGATATTAAAATAGAGAAACGAATCTTAATGGGAAACTAAATAGACAATGGTCAATCTTGACTGACCCTATTCTGTAGCTAAAACAGTAATAAGGGACCAAAATGGGCAACTGTGGAATAGTTGTTAAATAGTTATTTACGTCCAATAGAAGAACTTCAAATATCAAGAATTTCAATAGACATCCCCCCTTTTTTTTGTTTTAATTATCTGTCAGGACTGTTACAATTACTCTTCTTTCCTCACTTTAATTTTCAAGTTCAGCTTCCTTACTAAAACAGGAACAGTGACTTAGATGCACTAATACAATTGTTGGGGAGGGAAAATGTTTTCCTTTACCCTTCTAGATTCTTTGGTTGGTAAATTGATATAAAACAGATTAACAGGAGAAAAACAAATTTAATTACATACTCACAGGAGCCCCATTAGGATATGAGACCCAAGGACAAATCAGGCAATTGAGGCTTCTATGCCTTGTTGAGTTAAGGAATGGGGTAGGGACATCGGGATTCAAAGAGGAGCGGGGTAATTCACAGGACTTTAAGGAAAGCAGATGTTTAATAATTAGATGCGTGCCCTACCATACAGAGAGGTCATTCAGATAAAAATTTTCTCTGGTAATATCTCTTTTCCCCTATCTAAATTCTCTTAAGTACTTAAGGGAGAGGTGAAAGTTTTTCATGAATCTTCTGGGTTTTGATTGCCTTCAGTTCAAAATAATCCAAATGCCAAAGTGTCATATTTTGGGCTCACATACTTCTGCCCCACCTTACACAACTTTTTCTAAACATGGAGCATTTATACAGCATCTTCTGTAGCTTTCTAAAGAAGATCACTGCCTGAACATATGATTGACCATTTTTTGTCATCCAAGTACAGACGTTTTAAAATGGTGAAATTGTAGCGGTATTTACCAGTCACTACATTTAATGATAAAACTTCAATGTCAACTTTTAAAGTAAACTCTTACATAAGCTTGAAATCTTTCCCCCTAATCATTACCGTTTTCATTATTGAGGAATCCTTCCTCTCCCCTTATATCCAATCCTTGATAGAATTTTTCTTTTAAAGTCAAAATCTCATCTTAACTTGGAGATAAAATGGTTCTGTCTCTGACAGCACTGTATTTGTGGTGAGTTAGGGATTAAGAGCCCAGACACTTTTCTCTCTACATTGGCACTTACTTGTCTTGGTTTCAGCCACATACAAGTACCCCGCTTGGATTGTTAAAATTCGTTTTATTTTTTTTTTTTTAAAGATTTTTATTTATTTATTTGACAGAGAGAGATTACAGTAGACAGAGAGGCAGGCAGAGAGAGAGAGAGAGAGAAGCAGGCTCCCTGCTGAGCAGAGAGCCCGATGCGGGACTTGATCCCAGAACCCTGAGATCATGACCTGAGCTGAAGGCAGCAGCTTAACCCACTGAGCCACCCAGGCACCCTAAAATTCGTTTTAAAAAGGTCTTAATTTGGGATACCTGGGTGGCTCAGTGGGTTGGACGACTGCCTTCGGCTCAGGTCATGATCCCGGAGACCCGGGATCGAGTCCCGCATCAGGCTCCCAGCTCCACGGGGAGTCTGCTTCTCCCTCTGACCTTCTCCTCGCTCATGCTCTCTCACTGCCTCTCTCTCAGATAAATAAATAAAATCTTAAAAAAAAAAAAAAAGGTCTTAATTTTCAGCCCCACACCACCAGTCAGCTGAAGAAGTTTCCGTTCTTTCTCCAGGTCCTTTGCTTTTCTCCATGAGGCAGACAATATCCTTCCCCTTTAGAGTATGGGACTGACAATGATGTTGCCACCACTTTAAAGAAGTATTTTCCTACTTCTTCTTCTTGTTTATAAAGACATTCAGTCCAACTTCTCTCACTCACAAACTCTCAGAGAAAGGAAAAAGTCATTTATCTTAGATTTGCAAACATAGTTTTCGTTAAGAGCCACTGCTTATTTGCTGCTTTCTTTGAATCAGGCACTCTGCTAGGTGTTTTAAATACATTAATATTTTAAAAACACAAGAATGTTCAGGGTCCAGTTATTATGTCCCGTCATAATATAAGGACCTAGGGATTAGAGAGACAAAGACGAAATCAGTTGTCCAACCAAGAGTACAGAAGTCGTAAATATTGGAGGAAGAATTTAAACTCAGTTTCCCTGACTAGCCTGGGCTAGTTCCTGTTGTCACATGGATTGTGTAATTACAGGTTTTCAGTTGGTTCATTTTAGCAACAGTTTTCAGTTCTGCCCTTGCTCAGTCAACATGAATTATATCCAAATAGCAGAGTTTATCTAACATGAATCAGAAAAAAATGCTTTCTTCACAGGCAGGATCATTATTTTATAGTAGTCTTCAAATAGCAACTTTCTCTCACCATAGCACCCAGTTAATTGTCAGCATGGTACTTTAATATCTGTGAGCAGTGGTGTTTCAGCCAAAGTATTAAAATAAGAAGCTTACAGCACCACTGCTGTCTTCAAGACATTTATAGGAGCCTGGACAGCATACCACACTCTTCCTCCCCCCAGTGTCAAGTCCAGGAGATTAGCTTTCATTTTTTATTTCGGCTTTGTATCTTAAAAGAAACATTTAAAGACTAAGTGAATGTCACTAGAGAACAGGAATTGTTAGATGAATATTAAAGACACACGAAAGCCCTCATTTTCCTTACCTAGATGGTGAGATTGTCAGCATGAAGAATAAGGATGGGAGGAGCAATGTGTGCAGTGTGAACAAAACAGACGATGGGTATTTTTACAAGGCTATGGCCGAGAGAGCAGGGAGAGCAGTATTCCTGGTGTGAGAGCTTTGGACACGAAGCTGGGCAAGTTAGATGGCTTCAAGTAGAATCAAGTAGTCGAAGAAAAATTTTAAACCTGAAGCTTGTCAAAGATAGTGATTTTTATGGTCATTTAAGACTGTTTTTGGGTAAAAGCATAAAAGTGGAGAAGTCACTAGGAATAGAGATAGAGTAAGATAAATCCAACTATGGGAAACCCTCACTTGGAAGCCAGGTTTTAGTAGATAGTATAACCTCAGAGATACTTCTAGAGGAATTTGGGGACCACATGGCTGTTGGTGAAAGAGGGACCTATCTATGTTATCACTGAGTATTATGGTGATGATGATTCTAAGACTGAGTGGAAAGAAAGACATAGTGAAGGAGAATTAAGAGAAAGACCAGAATTCAGTCTATGTGTTCTTAAGTTGGACAGGTTAAGAATTCCAGCCTTTATATGGAAGACATGAGAAGATATAATATTGAACAGCTAGGCAAAGGTGAATATTGAAAGGTAAATCTAGAAGACAGATGTGCAAGTCATCAAAAATAAAGCCTCTCAGATTAGTTTATAGCTTGCTTTGAGTTAAGATGGACTTTCTGTCCACAATGTCTCACAAGTGGCTGATATGCCAACATTTTTGTCGCATTCTAGAGAACATAAAATGCTTTGTGTTCCTTCTTTCAATGAGATTTGGGATTAAAGACCAATCAAACTGTCCGAGTAGAACAACTATGGTGATTTTTTATTAGTGATAGTGAGAAAATGTGATAAAAAACATCTGGAATAAAACACGTTCTATTGATTAGATATATTCCCCTGGCTGCCATATGCACAGAAAGACATGAATTACATGTGTATATAAAGCTGTGAATATATCTTGGCATATCTCCTAGAAGAGATGCCAAGTTTTATGTATCTATCCATACATACAAACATATAGATACACATAGATACATACTGCGCACAGAGTTGTGTTATATGGCGCTGAGACGTTTGTTTAGTCCATTAGACACTAACAAGCTATTGAATAAGTAAAATCAGAAGACAGTGCCAATTGAACCTTATGTGTGTGTCTGCCATACTGGATGTGCAGACCTGCCTCAAGGCAGGAAGATAGACTTCTGCTTCGTACCAAGCTGTGTACCCTGTGACATGCGATAAACATTTGTTAACTGACTGTCTGATGACTTCTCACCGTTCCTTCCAGCCCAGCTGATATAGAGCCGGGGTGCATTTCAATGTTAGAGAATGCCCAAGTAGAGAGTAGAGAAGAGCTAATATATCCAAGTTGGTGCCTCAAGACATAAGGGAGCAAAAGTGTTATCAGAATACTACCCTCTCCTTCAAATTTCTGATACCGAATCAGGTAAGACCCAGGCCTCTTTCCAGTTTAATTATTGGAAGCACCTGACGGACTCTGTCGTAAAATGATGGTCCCTGTAACTCAACCTTGTGGCTGAGGAATTGAGAATAGTATTAGCTTGTGTAAACACACAGATTCTGTTTATCTAAGGATCCTAAGAGCCAAGTTTGAGGCAAAGGCAAACAGTACTCAAAACAATCAAGAGAAGATAGGAATTCAGCCTTACGTGTTCTTTCAAAATGAAAAAAGACTTTTTGTTGAGATCCAAAAGAATATTTTTTCCCTCCTTTCTCATTTTTGAGGCTCTTTATTGATTCTCAGATTATTCAGGGATGTCTAATATTTTCCATATCCAGACTTTTTATTTCCTTTCACTACCATATTTCCCCATTTTTAATTAGTCCATTGATTTTTAAGAGCTCTAAATGCCTTATAGGAAAACTTTGAATAACATCCTCTTCAGAAGCAATTCTTTTTTGTGTGTCATTTATGTTTTACATTTCCAATGTATTTTACTTCTAAAATAATTTACATAAGGTACCACTAGAACTAACAGCATCTGGATTTCTGATTGCTTATTTCATCTTCAGTGATGATTCCTCCCAACCAAAGTTGTATGTTTCTCTTCCAGATACCTTAGGTAAATTTTGCTGTTGAGGAACTATTTATCCGTAAATATTATTATTGGGGTATAGGTAAATACTTTCTGTTTATCAATTTAACTCATCTTAATCCATTACTGGTCACTCTTAGAATATGATCAGGTAATTACAGATATTCCAAGAATAATCATGAATTGATAAAGCTTCAATAACTATGTTTCTGGATATGTGATTTTTATTTTTATTTATTTATTTATTTTTAAAAAGATTTTACTTATTTATTTAACAGAGGGAGAGATCACAAGTAGGCAGAGAGGCGGGCAGAGAGAGAGAGAGGGAAGCAGGCTCCCTGTCGAGCAGAGAGCCCGATTCGGGGCTTGATCCCAGGATCCTGGGATCATGACCTGAGCCAGAGGCAGAGGTCTTAACCCACTGAGCCACCCAGGCGCCCCTTGATTTTTATTTTTTTTAAAAGCAGGAATATATGCTTAGAGACGGCTAATACATTCGTAGTGTTCATATAACACACACAATGACACACACATATATAATAGTTCTAAAATTGATATCATATATAAAAATTAATTAAAAATATTGAACTAATCATATTTAGTATGATATTAGGAACAAAAACCAATAAAATATTATAAACAGTTTCTTTGTAGACACTTTAAAAAACTTTGATACATTCCAGAATTCACTAAAAAGAAATAAAATAAAATGAGAAAAAAAGAAAAGCTTTGATATGTTTTTTATTTTACATCCTTCAGATACATTCCTAGTTTTTCTTGGTTACTTCTTCTGTCCTGGACATCAATGGACTCTTGGCCTTTTAGGAAAGACCAAAACTCAAGAATCTGAAATGATACTTATATAGAGATTTTCTGTTTAAGAAGTGTGCTGCTGGGGACGCCTGGGTGGCTCAGTTGGTTAGACAGCTGCCTTTGGCTCAGGTCATGATCCCAGCGTCCTGGGATCGAGTCCCACATCGGGCTCCTTGCTCAGCAGGAGCTCTCTCTCTGAGAAATAAATAAATAAAAATCTTAAAAAAAAAAAAAAAAGAGAAGTGTGCTGCTGGCCAGGATCCCTAAGTCTTACTCCATTACGATGTATAGTTTAAATATTTTTTTTTTTACCACTTATCTGCCTATAAATGTTTGAAAGACTAATTTCTTAATATGGGTATATGGTTTATAAAGTGGTTAGAGTTTTAAGAAAGACACAGTACAGATGATTAATCTGGATTTATTTTACCAAAATCTATTGGGCTAGCTATTGTTACTTTATTAGAGAGAAAAAGTAAGGACCAGAAGTTGAGGGAGGCAGATATTTTATTCTCAAGCTGAAAGTTAGATTGATGTTCCTGGAATCCAATCATGTGACCAAGAGAGGGACCTGGGGTCCAGCTTTTCAACTTGTCAGAATCTCCATTCCAAAAATCAGGACATGTATTTATTTTATTTTTTTAAATTATTATTATTATTGCTATTTTTAAAGATTTTATTTATTTATTTGACAGAGAGAGATCACAAGTAGGCAGAGAAGCAGGCAGAGAGAGAGGGGGAAGCAGGCTCCCTGCTGAGCAGAGAGCCCGATGTGGGGCTCGATCCCAGGACTCTGGGATCGTGACCTGAGCTGAAAGCAGAGGCTTTAACCACTGAGCCACCCAGGCGTCCCACAGGACATGTATTTATTTTAATTGTTTAAAGCTAAGTTGGGGGAACAACCATCTGCAGAGATTTGCTAATACTCATCTGAATGCAAAATTGCTTTCAATTGAAAAATTGAAATTTTTCATGTCTTTATTTCAAAATCATGACAAATTAAGCTCTCTTAGACACCTAATTTCTGAGCTGCTTGAAGTTTGAATTCTACTGTCCTAAGCTGAGGGGGAAATTAGCTTGAGCTCTGGGACTTTTTCATTTATCAGGGACACATAAACAGGTTTAAAGCACAAAAGGCACAAGAAAGCCTGATAAAATTGGCCCACATAGAATTTATCATGTCTTTATAGGAAAATGTTTAGGAAGAGATATTTTTTACCTGTTCATGGGCACATTCTGTGCATTTTTGAGTTATGCTTGTCTGAAACTTACATAAAGAGATTTTGATGGTGGCTATAAAATTAGTTGGACAATCTGGTCGTAGCATATACAGCAAAAAAACCTCAATAATTAAATTTCAGTCCTTCTTTTAAAATGATAATTTAGGCCATTAGATAAATAGTAATCTTTTTACATATTGACCAGTAGAGAAAGAAAATAATGTTTTATAAATAATACCAGAGGAAAAAGATCGTAAAAAATGTCCACATATTGATATTATAATTGAGTGAACTTCTCTGAATTTAAAACCCTTCTTCCCCATCATTCTGCTAGTGTGGTAGTTTCATAGGGAACGCATGTTTCTTTATACAAGGTTTTTGTTGCTTCCAGCCAGTTGTAGGTAAGCCCCCCGTTCTTTTTTTCCAAACTTTATACATACTCTAGTTCCTACATCGAAGCACCATTGACTGAAACTATATAAAATCCCTGGCCTCCAACCAGAGAAGGCCTAAATGCAGGAAAGTAAGGATAAATTAAAGTGACAGGGTCTCAGCGGTGGAAATTAGTGCAACTCTTCTAATTGCATGTCTAGCCTGAATGATGGGATACTTAATTCTTACACATCCCAGACAATTGCTTTATACTAACATGAGCTCTGGGAAAAAGGCAGATTCCACAGACATATGGAGCAGTAGATGGAGTGGAAAAATAAATCAGAGATCTTAGCCACTCTGGAAAAAAAAATGTTTTCTCTACATCGTTAATAAAGGTGTTGCCACAGTTAAGCCATGTGGATATGAGGGTCCTGTCGGTCCGTTCTGTCCATAAAAGCTGAGCATTAAATAGGCCAGTGGCAGCTCCCCAACCTGCCTGTGTTAACTCTCGTGCAGCGAAACAGCAACAAAAGCACGGTGGGGAAAGCCACCGCTCCCGCAGGAAAAAGCAAGGACGTACGCCTAAATGTGAATCCCAAGGGACAAATGGATCAGGAACAACAGCATCCTCTTCTCCCACTACTATAAGGACTGCTAATAAAAGCCTTCAAAACTAGCATGGGTTCTTATATCTATTTAACCTTTCGCCCCAAGAAGCAAAGAGCATCTGGTTAAGTGGAGAGTAAAAACGCAGCAACTTTTCATTATCAGAGCTCACAGGCAGAGTATGGGAAGCTGGAGCTGCCAAGCCTGGGTTAAATGCTTGTTGCCTTCACTGCCTGAGGCCATCTAGCGTGTTTAGAAATGATTAAGTACTGCAGCCTAGAAAGGACCTGTCCTGAGCGTTCATCTCTGACTTCCAGCAGAAAGGAGAGGCTGGCAATGACAGAGGCAGATGGATGAGTCTCATTAGTATGGCGAGGCAGCGAACCAGACTGCCTTCACAGAGCTGTCCAAAAAGAGGGAGCAAATTAAAATAGGATCTGGGAAAACCAATGAGCAAGTGTTTTAACTCTCTGCTACCTGGTTTCTTCAGCCAGGAGGTTATAGAGCTGGCTGGGCTTCCTTGGAAATGCTGCTGCACCATGAAATGAGAGGATGGCTTTGCAGACTCACACCGTTCCAGTCTGCTGTCTTTTTGCATCCTTTAGAAAATGACTCCTGAATTTCCTGCAGCGGAACAACACAACTGATTTTATTCTTAAGCGTGCGTTATTGCCTCAGAGCAGAGCAGGGGGTGGAAGAGGCAGCGACTTGGGCCTCCAGAGAAGGTGGGACGCCTGGCATCATGCAGTGCGCTCGGCCAGTGTGGAAGGGCTCAGGGAGGATTCGAGAGCCAGGGTCCCGGCGCTATGGCTGAAGCCCCCGCAGGGGGAAGCGGCAGGTCTCTCCCAGTGCATCACCTTCCCAGAGGAAGGAACGGTGGTGTTGAAGGCTGCCTAACCTGGTAGCTGCAGGGACAGAAAGTTAGCAAATGCATACCCCAGGGAGCTCTCCCGCGGAGGGCGTGCCTTATAAGATGCTGGGATATTCTCTTTATGTGGCTCTTGCATCAGGGTGTTTTAGGTGTCCCGGGTCCAAGTTACACTTATTGTGTAACTTTTCTGAGTCTCACTGAGGGAGAAGCAGTAGAAGAATCACAGGCTTGTGATGAGAGCCTCTGGTCTTCCCCCTCTTCCCTTCGGTTCCTTGTTGACATATTGGGCTTGGGATGGGGACATAGGGCATACTAATGCTATGCGGCGCCCTTCGAGGGTTTGGAAAAAAATTGGTAGAAATTATTTAGTTGTTAACTGGTTCATCCAGCAAACATTTACTCTGTCCTTGGGGTGGTAAGAGGCTGAGGAACCAGCTGATGAGTAAAATAAAATAGATTCCGGGCTTCCTTCAAAGGTCTAGATCTAGTAGAAGACAGAGAAACAGAATAAACCCATGAGAGGTCTTCTAGGAGAGGCTGGGATTGCCCCAGTAGCCATGGGGAGGCTAAACACTAATGGGTACATGGAATCGGCCACTGAGGAGCTTATGGCTCAGGGCAGGAGTGGGACATGTGAACAATCAATTCTAGATCGAGGCCGCATGAAGTAAACGGCAGGCAGGTGTACAAGAACCCTGTGGTGAGGAGCCTGGTGCCAGAGCAATTAATCCTGCCTGGGTGGAGGCAAAAGCCTTCGCAGGATAATTGGCATTGTTGTTGTGTTTTGCAGGGCACACTGAAGGTATATTATTTAAATAAGAGAAACATAAATAAAGAAGGTTTTTGTTCAAAAAGAGACGATATATAGATACTTTTCCAAATACATTTTGCTTGGTCAAGTTTGTGTCAATGTCAGGCCTTACTTCATCCTGACTCCTTCCAGTTGATTGTGCGCCAGAAAAGGGGAAACTGTCTAAAACTCCACGAGAAATCACGAGGAAGGGATGCAGCCGGGGAGATGACATGGGATTGGTCGAACATCTTTCTGATGTTGTTTGGATTGTGTGCTCCTCTCACTATAGCACAGAGCAGCTTAATTTGGAAAGAGCTGCTACGTTTCCTTCAAATGAATACCTTTAGTTTTTTTTCTTTTACGATTAAGAAAAGCAGGAAAACGAACAAAGAAATGA
This sequence comes from Mellivora capensis, assembly GCA_004024625.1. Taxonomy (NCBI): domain Eukaryota; kingdom Metazoa; phylum Chordata; class Mammalia; order Carnivora; family Mustelidae; genus Mellivora; species Mellivora capensis. Next base: position 148,334 of record PISX010001452.1, on the reverse strand, counting down.
TAAAAAAAATGACAATCAACCAAGATTGATGGGATTTTATCCAGCCGTGGGTTAAAAAAAACAAAAACAAAAAAACAAAGACAAAAACCCTCTCGAAGTAGGAAACTTCAGATCACAGAATCTGAAAAATCCCCGGGTTGTGCCTTCTTCCCTGGGGGATGATCATTTTTATAGCTCTTAACTCAAAGTAGGTAGGTGTTCAGTTAGTGACTGAAAAAAGAATTTGCAGAACAACTTGCTCCAAATTTAGGAGAGTACAAGCTATCCACAGGCAGCAAGATTGTTTTTGGACAACAAGCATTATTCTGTAACTTACCCACCAAACCCAACTTCCTAGTTGTAAATTTCACAGCAGACAGTAACCTTTGCAGGGAGTTAGCACTTACAAATCGGCAGGACTAAGCAATCATATGATATATACAGAACAACCGAAGCTCGAAGCTGGTGCTTACTGACAAATAAGAATGCATCATGGGGGTGAGGGCTCTGATAGCTCCCAGGAAAGAAAAAAACAATAAAAATATACATTACTGCTCATGTCACTACTGCTATTCAGATAGATTTTCTCTGTACACACATGTAACTCCCATTGACATCAGGGCCTGAGTAGCTGAGCCAACTGACTCTGTATTTTAGAGTTGTTCCTTATCCAACTCAATAGAAGCAGAAACCACTTCTCATATTTATCCTCATGTAAAGTGTACATGGATAAATCATTTAACTAAATGTAAGGTGTCAGAAAATGGTTCATACAAAGAAAATAATATTATACAGTATAAACTCCCATTAAGTAGTAATGTGGCTGACATTGATTGAGGGAGATTAAGTCTAAGACTCTTTTTCTCATGACATTTGTTCAAATAAATAAAGGTAATAGGAGGGAAAAGTTGATGCTTTTCTTCTCATTTGCATATACATTTTACCCGTGTGGTTTTTTTTTTTTAGCCACATTTATTCATGGTGCAGTATAACTGGATATATTACGTGGATCCTGGATAGCCGTGATAACTGTCAGTAAAGCAAGGTCATAATTGACCTTTATCACTGAAAAAAGGTTGGCTACCTAAAGATAAACTTTCATGTTGAATTTGGAATGTAAAGAGGAGGGTTGAGGCCATGGAAGGAGCACATCTGAATAGAAATCTATGAATATTTCATGTCTGGTAAGAGGTTGGAAACTTGGTCTGACATTATCCTGACCCCTGTCCCGAAATATTTTCAAAAGAATATTCTGATCGGCAGCAGACAACTACAGCAGACATAGATTTTTCTTACTTAGTAAGGGAATTAAATTGTGGTATGGAAATTTCTGTTCTTAAAGCTGTTCTCCTCATGAACTAACCTGTATGCTTATGTTCTAGAAGAATGTGGCTAACCGACTTACTCACTGAACAGCCTTACCAATGTGTCGTGTCCCTTCAGGATGGCAGCTCCCAGCTGCTGCCCTACAGTTGGTCCAGACAAATGACTCAGAAGAGGCACTTCTACTCCAAACTTCAGCACAGGGTATTAATAAATACTCAGTGACACTCGTCTGGTTAATTGGATGTGTTGTTCTTTCTATCCCAAGGTACCTAAGTTCTGTCAACCTAGGCATTCATTAATAAGTGCTTTATTGAGAAATGAACAGGTGTCAAGTGTTATTCTAGGCCCTTTGAATATTTCAAATAACAATATCAATAGGTAACATGAATAAAGTACTTGGTAATCTGCCAGATATTCCACATTTCTTAAATGTATCCTTTTAGGTTCCAAGGTACCATCGTCATCCTCATTGTACAGACGAAGCAACAGGCACACAGAAACAGACATTTCTCTAGGGTCACACAGTTAGTAGGTGATCGAACCTAGAGGTGCCAAATTTCTTATCTCTATAATCTGATGAAGAAGATAATCTTAGCAAGCAATGAGGAACAGCAAAAAAGGGGTGTGGTAGAGATCACCTCTGTTGGGAAATCAGAGGAACAAGAGACAAGAAGGAGTAGCTTTTATTTTTTTTTATTTTTTTAAATTTATTTATTTGTCAGAGAGAGAGGGAGAGTGAGCACAGGCAGACAGAGTAGCAGGCAGAGGCAGAGGGAGAAGCAGGCTCCCTGCCAAGCAAGGAGCCCGATGTGGGACTCGATCCCATGACGCTGGGATCATGACCTGAGCCGAAGGCAGCTGCTTAACCAACTGAGCCACCCAGGCGTCCCATGGAGTAGCTTTTAGAAAAGAAAGGTAGGGGGGCGCCTGGGTGGCTCAGTGCGTTAAGTCCTCTGCCTTCAGCTCGGGTCATGATCCCAGGGTCCTGGGATCGAGCCCCGCATCAGGCTCTCTGCTCAGCAGGGAGCCTGCTTCCCCCTCTCTCTCTGCCTACTTGTGATCTCTGTCTGTCAAATAAATAAAATCTTTAAAAAAAAAAAAAAAAAGAAAAGAAAGGTAGGGAAGACAGAGAAGAAGCATTCTAGCACAGAGACTGTGGTGATGAGTCACGGTGCCTTGGTGTGACGTAAGTAAGAAATCAACAATTTGTTCACTTACTAGTTAGTATTACACAGCTGTTTGGCATGTACCACCTATCTTCTGTGATTTGGTTATTTTTTTCCTGGTTCATAGCACCCGTAAGAGACTGTATGTGTCCGAGGTGATCTTGGCAGCTTAAATTAACCTCTTTCTGAGACCATATAAGACAGTACCTGGAACGTTTACTTCAAGCTGAGCTTCCTCCGCCTCCAGGAGCTCCGGCTTGGCATCCAGCCAGGGTCTGACAAGCTCTAGGGGGTGGAGGCAAGGTCACATGCTTCTCCACGCATTGATTTCTGTGTGCTGCACACTGGAAGCCTTGAAAGACAGGAAGAGATAAGGGGTGGGCTGGGGAGCTGAGGGATGAGATTGTTGGCATCCTATCCTAGGAATGGTTTGGACCAAATTAATAAACAGAGTGACCATGATATGTTTCTAATCAGTTGCCTGGGGTGGGAGGTAGACATTTATACTTGGTGCATATTCTAGTCAAGGCTGCTTCTTTGAGGTTCAAGATCGAACCAAGAAATTCATCCAGTGAGAACTGCAGAGGCACAACATTGAAAGAAGCGATCCACTAGAGGATTAAGAAAGCCTTTGGTGTCTACAGCAGTGTAAAAATGCCTTCAGGGTTATAAGTGTAAAATTGGACTCTTTCAGGAAACCCATAAACCTGCTCCAGGCTGAAATTCTCCAGTTGGGCGTAAAAAACAGCAGTTTGTGTATACTTCTGGTTATGAGCTAACAGGTGTCTGGAAATGAAGAAACAAGTCACATTTCTGTGATAGAGTGACACTGAATTTCAGAGCCAATAAATTTTCTTTGAAAAAAAAATTACTCTGTTCTATCACTATTGGTTTATAATAAATCAGAGCTTGACCTGCAAGTTAATAAAGAAAGCATGTTTACTAATTAGGCTATATTCTCATTGTCCCATGTTAATTGCAAAATATCCACCTATCTCATTTACAAATATGTTAATTTATGTCAGAGAGGCACAAGTTTTGAGTATACAAACTCTTCCTTTAATTAGATCAAAGGAAGGTCCATTTCAGTTTTATAAGATGGATTCTAATTTTTAATCGGTAAAATAAGTTTGGCTCCTAAAAGGCATCTTCGTTGACAGTAGGAAAACACTAATTAACAGACATAACTGTATTAATTGCATTATATTCCTGAATTCTTATCAGTTAGCTTATGTTGCCTGCTTGCTAATGCAAATAGTTGTGGCTTTGGAGAAGTCAACTCATAAACGTCTTTCTAATGCTAACTAGCAATCAATGCATGTAAAATTTCTAATGCTTCTTTAGGGAATTCTACATAATAGAAGTAGTCTCTCTTTTGAGTTATGCCCTGGTATTTAGTATAATTAATCCTTAAAGCTGCTCCTATCATATTATCAACTTCCTGGGAGATAAAGAACATACTTTCTTTGTTTAAGAATAAAGAATTATAATAGTTTCCTTTAGGAATCCTTCTGTAATAGGCTAAATGGAAATCTGTGACCTCTCAACTAGCTTCAAATTCATAACAATTAAAAATTTGTTCCTTGAAAAGAATTTGCAAAAAGACTTTAACAGGGAGAGAATGTCTGGGGAAGGCTCAGTGCTGTTGGCCCCCGAGACTACTGACTGTCACTTACCACAGAACCACAGAAAAGCAGCAAGTATTTCTTGGTTCAGGTCCTTCTGGTGCCCTGCTTCCATTCTGCTTCCAAAGGCCCTCCTCAGGCACCGGCTAAAAGCATGGGTACTGTATGGCTTGCTTGAGCCACAGAGGAAGGACGTCCCTGTTTGTTGATTGTGAAAGTATTATTGTAAGTAAGACCATCTCTGTTTTCTCCTTCTGGACATGCTACTGAAATTAGTTGCTCTCCCCATATCGGTGACTCAGGATGTTTTAAGTGGGTCTGGACTCCATCCTACTAGTGTTTTGGAGGCAAATTCTTCCATGTCTTGTATCTGCCTTGGAACCTTTTGGTTAAACCTTGATGATGGGGGTCTTAATCTTTTTTTTTTTTTCCTTCTACGTAAAGTATTTCCCAATGAAAATATGCAGGTTAAGTTAGTACTAATGAGTAGTCAAAGACCTTGCGGCCAGGCATACAGCAAAGAAGAATCATGCAGAAACTGATAAGATGCTGAAAATGGCCACACGACCATTAAGTCACACCCAGGGGAAGCTATTAGGACCTCATTTTGAATCCTCTAAATCCACACACAATCAAAATCCTCCAGTGCCTGGAGAGACCAGTTCTGCAGGGTTGCTAAGAATTAAGTAGCCTCGCTTGTGTCTGTCCAGTTTATTTTTCTGCAAATTCGCACCCAATCCCCAAAACCATACAAGTGCACAACAGAGAGAGAAGTAAAACTGACATTTATAAAAATACCACCCTTGCCCTTGGGAGGGATCCAGGACCACACATACACACACTGCACAAACGAATTGTGTGATGCAAAAATGTCACCATTTCTAGAGTAGGCATCTTTTTACATAAATGCATTTATCATCTAGTATTATGGTAATTTAAAGGTAAATTTCCCACTCAGTCTTTTCCCTTGTGCTTCTACTGTCTCCACCCCCACTTCCAAACTAACACGAAAACACAAAAATAACAAATAAAACTTGGGAGAGGGAGCTGGGAAAGACAATTAAATTGAATGGAGAAGGGGCGCCTGGGTAGCTCAGAGGGTTAAAGCCTCTGCCTTCGGCTCAGGTCATGATCCCAGGGTCCCGGGATCGAGCCCCGCATCGGGCTCTCTGCTCAGCAGGGAGCCTGCTTCCTCCTCTCTCTCTGCCTGCCTCTCTGCCTACTGTGATCTCTGTCTGTCAAATAAATTAATAACAAAGAAAAAAACTGAATGGAGAAGGCCAAGGCTAGGTGCAAAGGACAGCTGAGGAGTTTCTGACAAAGAGGTTTCATTATCACCAGCTGTTTCCTTGTAGGCATTCATTAAAACGTCAGCCCCATGGCAAGGTACACCAATACATTCCTTCGCTGATTCTGTGTGGGAGTTTCTTCAAGGACCACTGAGTGAGAGAAGACTGCATTCAGGTATTTGGGCTCTGTGGGCTCCCGGTGCACGTCTGACTGCTTTCCACAAGCCCTGCGCACGGGCCTCGCCTTCAGAACATTCCTAAAGCGTGGTTGGACCTTCTAACATGGCCCTTGCTCCCGGAAGTGCTGGGGAGGAAGAATGAGACGTTTCCCGTGAACTCTAGCATGAGTGTCTAGATTCTGGCACTGTACAAAAGTGCTAGAATTTCCCTGCAGCTGTAATATTTGCGTGTGAAAAGTTACATTCACTCAACTTTATATAGACTTCTCTGAGGGAGAAGCGTATCCACTGCCAAGTCATGTAACCAAAATGGAAGCAAGTTCTTATTAGAATTTCAGTATCAAATTTAATTCTAAATGAGGCTGTCTTTGGAAAAAGAATTTTTTTTTCCTTTGCAGATTTGCTCGTTTGGTTCCTCAGTCAGTTGCTCTCGTCCCTGTGTACTCTCCATACATGAGCCATTTGTCCTTAGAGAGAGCGGTTGATACCAGGAGTCATTCCTAATCGAACCTGGGTGGCTTTTCATTCTTTATGACTCTTATGCCACTTGTGCTAAGTGAACACAAACTTTAGTGTATGGTGTATCCGACAGTGAATACGTATTCATGGAGATCCATTATGTGCCCAAACCTTCTCAAAGGCAAAGATAAACATGGCCTTGGTATTTGGTTCACAGAGAGAACAATTAGTGAAATAGAAGTAAAAGCACTGCGGAGGGTACAGCGCCCTAGACCTTGTGAGGGATGGCTGACCTAGAACTGATTAATTATGTGCTCAGGTATCTCCCGAGGGACACTTCGGCTGCCCTGCATATTACTGTTCTTTACCAAACAGCACACACCTATTCATCCATCATCCCAAGGCCAGAATAATGACATGTGCTGGTCCTGGTGCGTCAGTCTTCCTTCTCTCTGTCAGTTTCCTGTTATAGAAGAGACAAGGTGATGGAGGGAGATCCATGCAAGGGATACCTAGGCATCTACCAGGTGGCTTTCAGGGTAGGGTGCACTTTCTTCTAGCAGCGGAAGAGCTCGAGAAGCGATGATAATAGAGAAAGCCCACAGTCCCTCGGAAACCTGTTCTCAGAGGCTTGCTTTCAGAATCTTTGTGAGCTGGAAGCCCTACTCTCCGTGGTGTATAGCCTCTGGTTTCTTTCTTTTCTTTCTCCCTCCCTCCTTCCCTCTCTTTCTTTCTTTCTTTTTAAGATTTTATTTATTCCTTTGAGAGAGAGAGAGAGAGAAAGAGAGAAAGACAGTACAAGCAAGGGGAGAGGCAGGGAGAGAAGGAGAAGCAGACTCCTCGCTGAGCCGGGAGACTGACATGACCCTCAATCCCAAGACCCCAGGACCACAACCAGAGGAAGGCAGGTGCTCAATCACCTGAGCCACCCAGGGGCCCCTAGCTTCTGATTTCTATCTACTACTTGTGACTCTATTTAAATTGCTCACCTAACTGAGGGAACCAGCTCATTTTCAGTTTCAATTACTTCTTTCTCTTCACCATTTTCTGGAATATTCTCTTTCGGAGAATCTGTTGCCAGATTCCGTCGGATTTTATTTACTTTTTTCTCCTGTTTGTTTCTTTCTTCCTATTAACAAGGAGTTACATGGGAACTACTTATCATCATCTATCTGAAGAAAGAGTTGCTCATTCATTTATTTATTTTTTCTCTTCATCTCCAAAAAGAATCTTTAACGATCAGACCATCTGTCTCCTTATTTAGTGATTACTAATTAAAAAAATTTCAGGATAAAAGGAAAGTTTTTTTTTTTTTTTAATGGGTAAAAAAAAAATCTCTTCACAGCATTTTAAAATGGCATCTTAAAATGAATTTATTAATGAGACCAGAAAGTTGCTTTAAAAATTTTTAAATTTTTAAATGCTGGACCCCTTCCAGCATTTACTTCCTCATAACCCAATGCAGTAAGTTTCTTCTCTCTGGGATTTAGGAAGCAGGATGAAGTCGTCATTCTGAGGTGGAAAGAATGCAGGATTTGGAACCGTCCAGACCTGAGTTTGAATCCTCCTGTACCCATTGCTATTTATCAAGTACTCGGCTTAGGTTATTTGGTTTCTCATCTGTAAAATGAAGATGATCTTAGCTACTTCGGAGAGATGTGAATATTGAATTTTTAAAATTATGAAAAACACTTGAAAGATACTGAGCACTTAATTAAATTTAGTGCCTGTCTTCAGTTTTCTCCACTTGTAGGCTTTTCAGTCCAGTAAAATGCTAATCCTGTGCAGCTTCCAATGACAGTGGAAAAGATCCCAGTGCAGCACAACCACCCACCCAGGGAGACGGGGGTTGGGGGGGTTGTGGGGGTGAGGAGGGGTGGACGGCGTAGGGTAGGGAGGGGCCATCTTTGCCTGGACCAGCGGAGAGGGCTGGGTCCTCCGTGAATGACACAGCATTTGGCCTTGGCTGTTTCTCCACTTGGCTTTTGGGGGAGCACCCCGTGGGCTAAGTCAGAAGCGGCTGGAATGGGAGTTTGCTTTGTTGAAGACTTATAAAGGGACTCAGGGAGAGGAAACACTCATTTTTCCCCTCTGGGAAATCCCACAGGGACTATAAGGGTTACAGTTCCAGAGTAGGATAAAACAGCATCAATCCCCAACACCCATTACCTTATAAATTTCTGCTAAGGGGGTCAGTCTAGTTATGGGCGGTACATATGACGGGGTGAAGTGGAAATGACTGTGTGTGATTTGCTTATTCTGCAAATGTAACATGTATAGGGACCTATTTTAGTGCCGGGCATTGCCAAGGTATAATGATAAGTAAAAATAAACACAGTCCTGCTGTCACTAAGCTTCTGGTTTACTGAGAGAGAGAGAGAGAGAGAGAGAGAGAGAGAAAAGCCAAATAATGACATGATTAAAAGCAAACCTAGAACACTGATCCATGCCTAAATGAGGAGTGCACGGTACACTCTGTAGCTTGTAATAAAAGGAGATTTGAATTTGTTGGGGAATAAGTAGGAGGGAAGCTGGTGGTCAGAAAAGGCTTCCCTGTGAGCTTAAGGATGAATAAGAGTTATGCTGGCCAAGAGGAGAAAATAGGAGTGCAAGACCAAGTGGCAGGGGAAACGGGATGAGCGCCAGAATCGATCTGAAAGCAGCACCATGGGGCAGGAAGGCAGCGATGGAGAGAACCATGTGAGGGGGGTGAGGCTGCAAAGGTGGGAGGGGCCCTAGTTATTCAGCTCTGCACAGACTCTTTGGGGTCTGAATCGCTAGAGTGCAAGCAAGTGGGTGACAGCATTGCCTTGGGAGCCAGAGGGCCTGGGCTAAGGTTCTGTGTTGCTTCTCCCTAGCTGGGCGACACTGGGCACACCACTTAACCTTTCGGAATCCCGGTATCTTCAATTTTATGATGAGGTTGATGGTAATAGTACTCCCCTCAGAGACTTTCGTGCAAATGTAATGAACTGATCAGCATCAGGCCCTTAGGATCGTATCTGCACATAGCAAGTGTGGTGGAAGAGTTAGCTGGCCACTCAGTTTGTGGTCCCCCGTGCAGAGCTGGGTCAGCCCCTTGCCCCATATTAGCTTGGATGTTGCAACAGAGGACGCCACGTGTGTACCAATAAGAGAAGATGGAAACGGCGATTTTTACACAGAAGGAGGCTTTCTGGGGGAGAGCCGAGCAGGCACCCAGGCGCTTCTAAATGGCTTGAATAGAGAGGTGAGCAGCTTGGGGTTTAATTGTGGTTATAGAGGTGGGGCCAGGTTTGTGTGGCTTGAACTTCTCCACCGGCACCAAAGGAGAGCCACTTGGGTGTCGTCACCAGCTCACCCAGATCTGGGGGAAAAGAGAGGAAAGAAGAGAGGGAGGACTCAAAAGCTGTTGGTGGTCCAGTATCAAAGATGGAGTTAGGCCTGTGAGTCCACGGAAGGTGGACTTGGTTACTGAAGGAAAGTGACTTGGTTAGGAAGATCAATGAATATCGGCCTTATCTTCATACTCTCTTTGAAAAACAAAGGACTGGGGCGCCTGGGTGGCTCAGTGGGTAAAAGCCTCTGCCTTAGGCTCAGGTCATGGTCCCAGAGTCCTGGGATCAAGCCCCGCATCGGACTCTCTGCTATGCAGGGAGCCTGCTTCCTCCTCCTCTCCCTCTCCCCGCCTGCCTCTCTGCCTACTTGTGATCTCTGTCTGTCAAATAAATAAATAAAATCTTAAAAAAAAAAAAAAGAAAAAAGAAAGGACTTTTTTTTTACTTTTGAAACAACAAAGGGGTTCTGTTGACTTGTCAAAACATTTTGTCAGCTAGATTGTGGTTGTGTCCATTCTCGTTTACTTCTTGGTCATATGAATAATTAATAAAATTATGTGAACAAGATGTATCACATTAACGATTTCTAATAGAATTTCTAACAGTTTCTAATAGAATTTTACAATAGCCCAAATATTGACAGAGGTTACTAGGATGACTTTGTATGCTTTGATAATTTTTACATTTGTGTTCAATATTCATTTCAAAATGACTGAAAATGGTAGGTGCCCATTAGCAGACAATGCTGTAATGTTTTATCTTTAATTTAAAACATACACTATTTTTTTAATCTCTTCTTCCTATCATGGCTCTTTTGTCCTCAATCGGCTTACTTTAGGCTAACCTCAATGAATTTAGCAGAATCAAGAACACAAGATGAGAATTTTGTATTTCTCTTTAGTTCAGCTATTCTGGGATCATTCACTGTCCCTTTTCTATGCCAGGTTGGGTCATTCTGGTCTGAAAAACAAACAAAGCAAGCTGGTATTTTCCCCACTGTACTTTTGCTTGAACACTGAATTAGCTCACTCCAAGCAATGAAGCTATCCTTTGACCCAGCCCAAATGTTTGACTACAATCTGTAAAGCATCCATGACTGCGTTAAAACTCATTTTAACTTTTAAATTTATGTATGGAGCCAAACTCCATATCTCACCTTGCTCTAAATCTATCCTCCTCTTGATTTCCTCAGTAAACACTAATGTTTCAGTCACCAAACTCTCAGTCAATTAGACGTGCAAAATCAGTCAACCTCCCACTCTTCTTTTTCTGTTGAAACTGTTGCCAAATCTCGTCAATTAGGTGTTGATTTTTAATTTACATTTTTAATCAAAGTAATGCATGCACATGGTTAAAAATCAAATGGTTACAGCAGAACTTGTGTCGAAAAAGCAACAACCCCTGGTTCCATCTTACGCTTGCCCACCATTTTTTTAAACTCCTTCCGCGATAACATTCAGAGTGCCAACAATATCCTTCTGCTATTATTTCTTCACTTATCAACTTTAGATGTTATCTGTTGAGTTCCTTGATGACAAATGAGGTTTGTATCACTCACACCATTCCTTCTCCCCCATCTTTCCCCAACCTTGTTACAAAACTGACTTTATTTTCTTCACTGGGTGCCTCTAGAGCATCAATCCCCCTGCTTAGATCTCCGCCTTGTGTTTCATCAAATATGAATGATATTTCTTGACCTCCATATTGGGAGATAAGATCATTAGTGCTCACGACTTCCCCATAACCTCCCCCCCTTCTGCTTCCTCATCTCTGCCAGCAATGTCATTATCTTCCTATTGTGAAAGTCATACTGTTGACATTCTCTTCTTATAACATAGAACGCCTTTTTCTAAAAAGATTTTATCCATTTATTTAAGAGAGAACAAGAGAGAGGGAGAGAACATGAGCATGACCATGAGAGGGAGAGGGAGAAGCAGCCTCCTCATTGAGCAGGGAGCCAGATGTGGGACTTGATCCCAGGACCTGAGCTGAAGGCAGATGTTTAACCTGAGCCACCCATTATCTTCATAATTTAACAGCTAGTTATAAAATGAAAACAAATAAACACCGTTTACCTTATTATGACCTCACAGATACTTGCAGAGCAAAATTCTGTTGTTCTTTAGCCCCTTTTTATGTTTTTGTCATTCTTGCCACTCTGCCCTAGTTTGCCATGCCTCTTGCCCATTCCAGTGTTGCAGTCTTTTTTTTTTTTTTTTTAGATTTTATTTGAGAGAGAGATAGTGAGAGAGAACACAAGTGGGGAGGAGAGGGAGAAATAGGCTCCCCTTTGAGCAAGGAGCTTGGTGCAATGCTCAATCCAAGGACCCCAGGATCATGACCTGAGCTGAAGGCAGACACTTAATGGCTGAGCTAACCAGGCACCCCAGTGCTATAGTCTTTAACTGGCCATGACTTCCAGTGTTTTTGTGTTCAGACTGAACCCACGGTGATGCAAGATTAATCTCTCTAAAGCATAGCTCCATTTACATCATAGCTATTTTCAAAATCCTTCAATGGTTTGGCTAAAACATTCTTGTCAAAATTGTTAGCTTAGCTTTCAAAATCTTTTACCAACTTGTCTCTTCATTTATGTTCTCACTGCTGCTTTCATCCATTTTATGCTCCACATTTTTTCTGTAAAGTCCTACCTTATCCCATTCTCATTCTGTTGCTTTTAAGTACCCTTGTCCGGACATCTGCCTCCTAGCCTACACTTGATAAAATCTACCCTAATGAACAGATCAAATGTCTTCTTCATCCCCAAGCCATATTAAGTGATACTTTTCTTATAGCACAATTATTGCCTGGTACAATTTTTACTTTTATATGTTTTAGTACCTACTTAGACTGTGTCTTTATAGACTTTTTTTTTTACTCCCCCTAATATCCATCATACTAGGCACTAATCATACTCCCTGAATTAAAAAAAAAATTTTGTTTAATTGATTGTACTTTTAAATCTTTTCCTGTTCTGATGGGAAAATTGTATTGTGAGGGGTTTTTGTGTGCTCCTGTATGTTTGACAGACTGGAAACACAGAGAAAATTAGAAAGTATATTTTGTGATTTATAAATAAATTTGATTCCCAAAAGAAAGGGGCAGTATCTATACATACAAAAAATAAGACGGGTGATAGAAAATTTGTATCTTTAAAATATGATTAATTTAACTATGCCTTTCTTCTGCTGTTGACTCAGGATTCTGCTGTTGCAATTCAGAATACATGTGCTACAATTTCTTCTTCCCTGTTCAATGTCTTTATATATGGATGGCTAGTAAATAGCTTCAAAAGTCAGTGTTTGGGTATTTTCTTTTCCTTTCAATTTCTTGATGTTTCAGATGAAACCTGTCTGGGATTTCATTTTGTTCATAGATATAAGCGTAATGATTCTCTCTGCTCTCAGTAATATGCTCTCTACCTGTGACAGTTCATCTGTGAATGGATATCACTAGTGGAAACCAGTAGGATCTCCATGACCCCAGCTCTCTTTATGTAGGAAAATGGGGTCCTGAACCATTTTTACCTTGAGCTTTCCTCCCTCTCTTTCTCTTGTATAAAGGCAAGCAACTTTGCAAAACCTTATGGATCCTTGGAAACTTCTTTTCAAAGACTGTTCTTTCAGAGAAATTTTTTTCTTTTCCAAACACATGCACATCTATCTTTTATTTCACCTTCTCAAGGACCTACTAACATAAAGTAAGTGGGGCGTTATGTGTGTCCATGGTATAGGCACAGAGCTGGTCTCAAGCAAATGACAAAACTACCAGTCTTCTCATGACTCAATGAGAGAACCAGAATCCAGAACACCTGGCCACTGGTCGTGCTTATCCCATGAAGCTGTGAAAATTCCCATTTTGCAGCTGCTCAGATTCACATCTAGTTAACAAGTTTAATTTAATGATGAGAAATAATCCCTATCATGTGAGAAGGGAAGACATTCCATTTAATGTATATTTGTGTATATCATCTATTTGTCACAGAGGAGACATGTTCCACGTCTCCGACTCTACTTTTACATCTGTGGGATTCTCCTCTCAAGCTTCTATTCCTTCATGGAGTATTGTACACTTGCGGAGCAAGATACTGAGTTGTGGAGATTAGCATGGTGTGCTCAGCAGCTCGTTCCCTTCTCCCTCATGACTAGCTCTCGTTCTATAGGTTGCTGGCTGTACCTTGTACCAGCTACGCATCCTTGAGCAAGTTATCTTGGACTGCATTTCCTCCTGGATAAAATGAAGACAATGCTATGACTCACATTATGTGGTTGTTGTGAAGATCGAATAAATTGATATAAAGCACTTTAGATTAATGTTTAGTTTAGACAGGTATTGCTTACATATTTGCTATCGTTATTTTCCTTATGATTATTATTATGACTAGAAAGTTCAGAAGGAAGGAAGAATGGGAAACTGTCATGACAGAGTAAAATAGTTGTGTTCTTTGTGGCAATTCATTCATCTGATGCAGCCATTGTCATTTTAGTTTTCCTGCTTGTATCAGTCGTGCCCTTTTAAGTGATGTATGGCAGCTCCGGTCTGTTGATGTGTGGTTGATCCGGACTGTTGTGCGGGTAGAACACATACAGGCTCCTGGCCTTCATCTCTGTCCACCCACCCCCCCCTTTAACCCCTGCTGCTCATGTGCCTTCTTACTCCCACTTTGGTCTTCACCTCTCAGGCCTGGTCAGTTCCCCGTTCTCTGCCCACAAACTAAGTTCTCTGGAACTGAACCAAGCCCTGGGTATGTCCCCCCTTGAGTTGGCGGCCCTCGGTGGGAGATCAGGCAGGTGAGGCAGGGGAGCAAGGGGATGGGGAGTTGATGACTGGTGTGTTGGGGTGTTATTCTTCACCTTAGGTTTTTACATATTAATGATCTCCCTAGGGAAAAGTGCTAACCTGTTAAAATTTCCATTTTAAAATTCAAAATGGGGGAAAACAATCGATCCCAGAGAGAGTCTTTCGTTCACATCAGACTGAAGCTATGGTGTTTCGAGCACACCAGACTTCAAGGAACTTAAAAAACTCTAAGCTGGGGCGCCTCGGTGGCTCAGTGGGTTAAGCCACTACCTTCGGCTCAGGTCATGGTCTCAGGGTCCTGGGATCGAGTCCCGCATCGGGTTCTCTGCTCAGCAGGGAGCCTGCCTCCCTCTCTCTCTCTCTCTCTGCCTGCCTTTCTGTCTACTGTGATCTCTCTCTGTCAAATAAATAAATAAAATCTATAAACAAAACAAAAAAAAAACAACTCTAAGCTGTCTAAGGCCTGGTTAGTTTGTTTTACTTTAACAACAGAAAACAACAAAACCAAAAGCTTACCATAATAAAAAGAAAGACGTTCTGTCCCTGAGGTCACTTCTGAGTCATGCAATTTTTGTTGTTGTTGTTGTTTTTAATCTATTCTGTTTCCTTCTACACCTAAGAACTAGCCCACTGAAGTCATCCTTCTAAAGACCAGCCATGGGGTTGAGAATGAAGTGGCCTTTCGTCATTCCCATACATACCTTGGGAGTGTAGGCAGCCAGTTTCTGGTGACAGCAGGTGAACTGGGCCTCCCTGCTCTCCAGGTTCAGTGAGTTCTGGGGCAAACTTCAAGAGAAGACTGGACCAGGTATTGTTTCTGCTGAAGGAGGGAGGAGTTTGCCTCCCTTATGTGGAGTGTTAAGGAAAGGGGTTGGAACAACTCTTTCTGTTGCTTGGGTCTAAGCTTCTCTTTCCTCTGGAAGGATGGACCCAGACTCTGTGTCACATACTTAGGCTCATCAGAGCAATATTTGTTCTCGTCATCAAGGATAGTAGGTGAGGAGTCCCTGAAGTTGGCACCATCCCTCCCAAACCCTGGAGGGGGACTTCCATATCCTTAACTGGTGTGGAGCAGATTCCTTAAAGATTTATCTGACATTGATGGCCATGCTCAAGTTTCATCCTGAGGCTTTCAGTCTTTTGTGCCATTGTGGTAGGCAGAGTTCTGAATGGCCCCTAGGATTCCCTGTCCCTTCACCTTCATGCACACCTTCACCCATTTATCAATTTAATGCTGTTCTAGTGGTGACAGGATTTTGCAGATCTAATAAGATCCCAAATTAGTCGACCTTAAAACAAGGAGATTATCTCAGGTGGGCCTGACCTAATCAGGCAAGTCCCTAAAGGGGACAGGGTGTTTCCTGAAAAAAGAGATTCTAAGTGTCAGAGGGATTCATGCAAGGGATATTGTTTTTAGCTGGCTTTGAAGATGGTTGGGGGGGGCATGTGACAACAAATACTGATAGCCTCTAAGAGCTGAGCTGATCCCTGGCTGACAGCTAGCAAGTAACAGGGACCTCAGTCCTACAACCACAAGGAACTAAATTCTGTTACAACCACATAAGCCCAGAAGACTGTAAGTGCCTGGGGATTATGGCTAACAGCTTTACTTTAGCCTTGTGACACTCTGAGCAAAGAACACAGTCACACTATGCCCAGACTTCAACATACAGAAACAGTGAATGATAAATGGGTGTTATTTTAAGCTGCTAAATTTGTGGTAATTTGTCATGCAGCATTAGAAAGTGAATACAGTGGTTGCAATGTAGCGTGGAATGTTGTCATAAAGTCACCTTCCAGTACTGGGAAGGGTGCAAGGATTTTGTTCTGGAAGCTCCCTGCCTCTCCTCCTGAAATAACCCCACTAGGTAAGGACCTAGTCTACATCTGATAACAGATAAGAGAAAGTTATCTTTATCTTCTTTCATTCTTTTTGGCCTTACAGCTTCACATACAAATGAGTAGAAAAGCACACTGTAAACTCTAATGTTCTTTAAAATGTGCCTGGCATTGGGACGCCTGGGTGGCTCAGTTGGTTGGACGACTGCCTTCGGCTCAGGTCATGATCCCGGAGACCCCGGATCGAGTCCTGCATCAGGCTCCCAGCTCCACGGGGAGTCTGCTTCTCCCTCTGACCTTCTCCTCGCTCATGCTCTCTCACTGTCTCTCTCTCAAATAAATAAATAAAATCTTTAAAATGTGCCTGGCTTTTATTTATTTATTTTTATTTTTTGGTATTTCAGGGAACTTTCTGTATCTTTGTATGTTTAAGTTCTTATGGCCACAACCCTAAGCTCCCCAGGCGGTCCTAGTTCAGGACGTGCCTGAATGAGAATGCTGTCTAGGAAAGAGAGAGGTTGTTCCTTGCTTGTGATTCCCTGGTTTTATGGGGCAGCAGCCTATTTTAATTTTTTGAGAACTTCCCAGATAGTTTTCCTCCGTTCACATGTTTAAATCTTCCCTTCTCTGTAAATAATCCTTGTCAATAGAGTGTATTTTTATAGGTAACTGAATCACTACTGCTAAACTGCTGGTATCAGTGAAGAAGTCAGAGCCGTCCCTGTAGGGCTGTAAGGAAGAGCTTAGAGTGTCTGGAGAGAGGCTGGCCACTTCGCTGAAGAAATCATTGAATACGGTTTATTGGATCGAGGCCCATTATCCAGGTGGAGTCCTGACACTTGTCAGGCTCCCTTCTTTACTCTATGTGAACTACAGGGCAGTCATGAGGCTGAATTTTGAAAGCAGCTAGAAATCAAGTTCACTACCATTTAGTTATACTCATACTACTTGATGATTGGTTAAGGGAAGGGCAGTGAAACGTTCTCCATATTACTGGACACATATGTGGCTTGTATAATTAATTTACTTTGTACTGAGGTCCTACACGTTAAGAATGACTCGAATCTTTTACATGAGGCTGGGCTACTTTGTTGTGTTCTGCTGCTTGAATGACAGTTTCATTACACATGAGCCCTGATCATTTCAAACCTCTCACTCTGGCCCTGTATGAATAGGCTGCTTATATTTAAGTGAACTCAAGAAATGTCTCATTTTGAGGTGCATCGTTTTAAGAAAAGAGAGTCTTACACATTTATCTAAGATTACACAAACTCCAGAGAGCCAAAGCAAGGCCCCTCCTCCAGCTGCTGAGCCAAATAAGCACTGGGGCCAAGCAATTAGCGCAACACAAAGACAACCATTAACAGTATCAGAGGCAACCTCCATTGTCTCACTGCACCCTGCAGGCTCGACAAGTTTTCTCATGGGCTGCAGCAACTGTGATTTGGAAAGTAAACAATTTACATGTCACATGACTGGATTGGTCGTGTAGGCATCCCCAGGCCTGCTATGATCTCTGGACCCCAACCCTAGGCACGGGGCTGGTGAAAATCCCTGGGACCGATTTACGATTCACATATTGGGAACCGAAATAAGAGAGAATGGGAATATGTAGCTTGGTGGGGTTTTTTTGGTTTTGTTTTTTTTCTGTTTTAATCAAAGTGCTCTGTTATCAAAGAGCTGTGGCCGGGAAGAAGGACGTGGGTGGGAAAGAAAGTGATGGAGGTTGTTGGAGGCCAAAGTGGGAGGGAAGTTTCTAGCAACAGGCTTTGGATTTGAATGAATCCAGGAGAGTTTTTTGGGGGGGTTTCTCAGGCTGGGGATATTACCAGGAGACTGAGACTGCTTCCTTGTGTTCTGGGGTCTTCTGTCTCAAGGAGAAGGTAGCATTGTGAAATTCTGCAATGAGAGAAGTCCCCAGAAAGCCAGCCCATAGCAGTCCTGATGCCTTGAAAGTGGGTCACAGGCATTTCCCTGTGACTAGAGGCACTTCTTCCTTGGGCTACACACCTGGGACCCAGACATTTTTATCTTTCCTCATATAACATGTACATAATTATATATAGCAACAGAAACTTTTAGAATAAAACAATGTTGGGAAGTCAAGTTCATCTTCTTTCTATTAACAGGAATCTCTTCAAGTGAGTGAACACCACAGGCAGAGGGACACAGTCAAATAATCAAAATAAAATTCTGAATTTCCCCTGTAGGGTACCCCGCTTGACTGAAAATTTACCATAATTATTTAAGTTGGAACAAATTTGTCCACTTAAGGTTCTTATGTTTCTAGTTATCCAGTTTTATGTTTGGCTAATAACAATTTGAAGCAAAAAAAGCTTTCAGAACACGCTTTCTGGGGAAATTGTTTTTCCTGTGGAATGATGACCTCAGAAATGTAAGAGAGCTAGAGAGCTATTTGAATGATGCCATGAGATTCATCCATAATGACCTGATGGACAGTTATTCCCTAGATTGGTGCTGGTCATTGAATAAGGTGCTGGGCAATATTTTAGGCCACTGCACCTTGCAAGAGGATGTGGGACTATTGATAATTTCACACACATTGGCCCAAACAAAAAAAGTAAGAGGTTTCCAGTGTTAAGTTGTATTGTTTGGGTTAGGCTGTCCCTGGTGGGGATGTGTTGTATTGTGGCAACACTATAGATTTCACTTGATACCATATTCTAAACAGCAATCGTAATAATCGAGAAACTGATTGTATTTTAAATTACTTCCTACAATAGCCATGTATTAACTAATATTCATATTCAATTTTTCAGCAGCTCTACTTTTCAAATTTCTTCATCTTATCTCCATTCCCCAATAAATTTACAGCAAAAGCCTATGATTTATTTAAAAGAAAAGGCGCCTCCAAACTGCTTTATCCTTAGTAATTAAATTCAGAATATACACTAACTTGTTTCATCCAGTGGGATTTATTCTGGTTATTTCCTTACAGGAGACAGCTTGGCTTACGACAAGGCTCTGGCTAATGCCTTATTTGTACTGTACGTTAGCCGAGTCAGATATAAGGAGCTGGCCCAGACTATAGAGCAGAATAAGTAATTCCACATATTTTGGAGTCAGAAAGATCTCTGTCAAATGCTGATTCCAGTGTTCACTGGCTTGGTGAATTCCGTGATCTTCTCTGAGCCTCCATTTCCTCATCTGTAAAATGGGGGTTTTATTTCTCAGGGTCATGGTCATGAGGATTAAGTGAGATCATGCATGTGAAGTCCTTGGCCTCATTCTAAGTCCTCACAAAAGACCACTGTTAGTAGCAGTCATGGTCACATCATCCTTATCTAGCTTCTGCCTGAGGAACACAGTCATTTCCTGGAAGGCTACCGGTGGAACCACCTTGCGCCCCATGCCCTACATCCGTCCCTGCTGGAGTCTGCATGGCGTGATATCTGTGCTATGATTTGTCCGCTTCAACAGTAGCCCTTAAAGATTCTTTAAGCAACTCTCTTTGCTGGGAGCGAAACTGGTATGCTGGGTTGAGTTCCCTCCCGGCCCTTGGGTGCTCTCAAGCAATGATGTAGGTAAAACAAAGAGGGTTGAACAGGGGAGACAATCCTAAGACCCACTTTCTAGCACCTTATTTATTTCTCTTCTGGAAACAGCACTGTTCTTTTTAAATCCTGGTTTCAGGAGGGCCTTGGCATAGCCCTATAGCAGACAGTGAATAATGCTTCCTGGGACACAGCGTGACCAGGCTGTACTGCAACCACAGCCACCAACCTCCCATTGGGTTGCTCTGACCAGCTCACGACCACCCTGGGACTGGAAACAAAGCAGTCATTGTCACACAGCATTCTGTGGAAAAGGCACTCGGTGGACAAATAGGTGTGAGAAATGCTGTGTATGCCATCACTCTCTGGAAAACTCAAGTGTGCCTTAGCATTTTAAAGTCTCTAGACCTGTACTGAAGAAAGGTGATTAATTTTTTAGCTGAGCACTTCATGACCGAGGAACAACCAACTCCTTCCCAAAACACCTGAAGAGAACATCTCTCTCTTTGGGAGACTCTGGGATAGTGGTTTGGTCTGCCATTATGAGAAGTGTTGGTGACTATTTGCCTTTCTTGCCTGGAAGAGATGCTCTGATAAGCCAAGGAAAGGGCATTTTAAATGAAATAATATATTAGCCCGAGTTGTCTTCTAAATTATAGAGACTCTGTGAGGAAAAATGTATACATATATTGTGATTGTGACACCACTTTTGAATTGGACTCATTTCGTAGCTCTGTCCTTCATTTTTGCCAAAATTCACTCACTAGCCAATACCACTGGTACAAGATTCAGGAAAAGAACAGGCAGAGCCAACACTGTAACCACAGCGGTTTCCATACATGTTGATGAATATGTACTTTTGTTACATGCAGTCGTGAGCACTAGGATAAACTATAAACAGAATTAATCCTGATCACAGTTTGAAATATAGTTTGCACTTATAAATTAGAAAGTAAAGGATAATGATGTAGCTTTACCCAAACCAGAAACAGCCTTGTCTCCCCAGATAGATATTCGGAAAACAAAATATTTTCCTCTTTAAAAAAAATCTGATCAAATGAAAATTGCCATCTCTCCTCCATGGCTGTGTTTGGCATGTAGGGCTCAGCGAATTGTCCATCATGAAAGGATGTTATTGAAGAAACATAGAAAATTAAGTTGCTTCATGGATATTTAGTTTCGCTCTTCTGAGGCTTTACAAATAAGATGACTATCCATAATGTGGCAATTTCAGCTTCATAAATGTTATAACTGAACAACCGTAGTCTTTTTTCTTTCTTTATCTTTCTCTTTATACACATATATGCCAAGTATCATCTTTGCATCAGATCTGTCTTCTAAATTAAGAAACCTTTTGAAAAAATCTCAAGGATGTCTTTTAGTTCTAATTCATATTTCTGAAAATCAGGATCATACACTTGAGGAAAATGAAATTTTTGTCTTTGCGTGTAAAAACATTGGTGTTTTTATAGCAATGGTGTTAATCAATTAGTTTACAGAGTTTAGGATACCTTCTGCCAAGTTATTTTTTTAAAGCCGCTCCAAGTGTTAAAGAAATAATTGACTAGGCTATTACCACCTGAAGAACAGGATCATAGCTTCGTAACTCATTTCCAGGGCATTGCAAAGTTAAAAGTTTGAAACAGTTCTGAGCCGAGCTCAGGTAGAATTCTTAAGTAGAAGGCTATTTTACTGGCCCTTGCTAATCCACTTTAGACCTTGTCATTAGTTTCTTGGTCTGCAAGATAGAAGATCGTGATTCTTCGAACATACTTGCTTTATGGGAACGTGTAAGCGATGAGTCAAGTAGTGTTTTAATACAGGTTGGACTGAAAGAAGAAAATACCAGGTCATTGGATTAAGTAATAGATTTTTCTTCTCTTATGGAATATGAATAATGAAGATTACTGTTAGATTTTGGCCTTAAATAGTAAAACTCAGTGACCATGATAACTGGATCTAGGTTTGGCAACTGATTTGGAGAGCATTAGGAAAGGAGTGTTTTTTAAAGCTCCAAGGGATGTGTACCCAGTACACTTATAGTTGTTGTCAGCTCTCCTGTGGATTTGTCCGAAGGAGGTGTTGGGATCATCTCAGCTCCGACCAGTGGTCAAAGTGTTGTGTCCAAGAGACTCTTGTTTATTGACACTCATGTGGGTCTTACAATGTTCCTGCTGTACGGACCCTAAAACCACCCCTCTAAATTGCTTCATTCATGAAAGGGAGACTTGGATAACTTACCACTCTCCATATAATGAGAAAATAGCCACCACTATAGTAAACGCTTTATTTTATAGCATTTACAGATGTGGATGTTATAGGGAGGATGTATTATGTACTTAGAAAAGAATAATAATAATAATAATAATAATAACTACTACTAATAACAATCCCTCAGATCTTTGAGCTGAAGGATTGTTGTTACAACAATTCTACAAAAAATGGATCTTGAAAAATAGTTTTTGGAAATAAAAAATATACAAAGAGTATAATGATTCTGTGAAAGAACACTGTTTGAAGTAATACGTTCATTTCATCTCTATAGTTTTGTTTGAAAAATGTGAGACTTTCTGAAGCAGAATGACAGCAAATAATACAGTACAATGATGTGGCTGAGCTACATATTTGGGTGTGAAAGTGAATTTCTTTGAAGTCATAAATACGCTCTGGATTTTTAGTTAAAGTTTAGATTTCCTAAAAGTTCTGCTACAACCTGACTTGTAAAACCATCCAAAACAAAATCTGTAATTTATTTTCCTATTACCTTTTTATGAGGTCTTATAGCCACCGTAACTTCTTTTGTGCTTCGAGATTTACAGGTTAGGTCCCGTAAAAGGGCACTTGTGTGACCCTCTGGGCCAGGGGCTGTATATCTTGCTTTTCCATTTCTGGTCCACCAAAATTAATGAGGGCATCTTCAAGTGACAGTCTCCTTATAATGTTCAAATGACCAGAGTCCAAGAGGTTAAATAATTTTACCACCACCGTTCCTGAATTTAGACACTATAATCAAGTGAATGGACGTAGAAGATGGTGTTGACAAAGCTCACTGTCCCTGGTGCCTGATTTCAAATGGGAACTGAAATATTGATAGAATTCCATTTGGGATATTATCGAGAGTCTGGTATCTTTACTTTGAATTTTATTCGTGTTTGCAGTATTATTCAAAAATCGAATGCACCACAGTACTGCTGTCACTCAGAGCGCCCTTGTTGTTTGACTAAGAGAGATTTCAGCTTCAGGGCGCTGTGCTTTTCAGCAGAAATGTGGTGCCAGGAAGGGCAGCGCTGTGCCTGCCTGGGAGAAGTATCCCCTTTTATAAATAGCCCTACATTGCCAGTGCCTTTTAGACTCCTTAAAGCATTTTTAGCTAAAAATAAACAGCCATTCACAACAGAAATTTTATTCTCTCCCTATCTTTTATTTTTTACCTTCTAATTTACTACATAATGGAAACAGCAATTCATACCCCGGCAATCTTTTCTTTTAATATTCTATATTGTACAGCTCCCCCACCCCACCCAAAGATTCCTTTAAACTATAGTAACAATATTTGGACCTCCACATAAAATATTACCCTTTATTCCAAGATAATAACGACTCTACAACAAAAAATAAATAAATGAAATAACAGAAAAGAAAGAAACCCCAAACAAGCCACACCAACCAGTTTCGGCCAAGCTGCCAAATCCTATTACAGATTCAATCCTATTAAAACGTTCCCAGGTTTAAGCCTGCTTTGGAGTTTTTCATAGGAGTGCATGACCCCTACCCAAACCCCTACATGTGTGGTCAGGGACCTCAGGATAATCGTAAACTGCCTGGACTCCCATTAATCTTGCACAGTCAGATATTAGTGCTTGTAAATCAGCACCTAAACAAGGACAATAGTTAAAGCCATCAATAGTCTTTTAATGAGGCAGATCAAAAACAAATGAAAGCAGCAGGACACTCGGATTTGCCAAAGAGGGGAAGGAGAAGGCCATAAGCTTTGTCTGATTTCTTATAGAAAAAAGTGGATAGATTTAGATCAGGACTTGTCTTCTAACTATTGCATCCACTGCTTAAAAAAGAAAATATATAAAACGAGATTATTTCCAGGAATTTCCTTCATTTTCTTTGTTTGGGACATAGCAGCTGTCACTTTCTTCTCTTTCTGTCCCTTTCTCTTGATAGCTCCACATGAACATATATCGACATATGTGCATTAATGTACACTTATTTAAAAGAGGAGGCCATCGCAAATAATAACTGCACGTAGACACATTAGGCAATGATCAGTTACACTTTGTCAAGAATTGTAATTACTTATCTGCATCCTTGCAGGCATTTTATGGGCTTTTGAAATTTTCACAGATGTTTTTTGTTCATTAGAAAAGAGGGAAATATCATGTTTTGTAATTCCTTGTTTTAAAGAAGGAGAAAAATAAAGCAAGATAGGATTTATTATCTAGTACGCATGTGCAGCAGCATTATAATGGTTGCCAAGCAACCTAAAGGAACCATATCATAGTAAAGAGGGGGGCAAATGAATGAACAGATGCATGGGATTAGATATAGGAAGGGGAGAGAAAAAGCTGCCCTGAAATGAGCTCACCTTGGCACATGACTTTTTGATTGGGATTTGCTCTTATTCAGGTATATTTATCTTGAATATCTCCTTTTTTGATTTTGTGCGGGATTTTTATTTTTGCTCCGTGTTTAGTTTACCATTCTACTGAAAGGCTCAAAAAGAAGAGGTGTGAAATGCTTACAAAATTCTTGTTCTTTCATTGTCACCAATCACACTCTTTCAAGACAATATTTGAAGAAGCAGAAAGATACAGAAACAAGCATTCTCATACATTTGCTCTGACATCATCCAAGGCAAACACATACATTCAAAGAAGGAATTCTTTGGTGGTGGTATCAAAACACAAATTCACTTCAAATTGGCAGCTTACTGACTAAGCCACTTTCAATAGCATCATTTAAAAACCTCACTAGATATGTAATTTTATGTATGTCTCTATAATATTGGCATACAGACATATATACGTACGTATGTATTACAGGTAGCCTGTAGGTCAAAAATAAAACACCTCCTCTTGCTGTAAGATTATGAATGTTTAGGAGGAGCACTACACTGATCCTTTTGGAGGAATGAAACAGATGCATACAGTATCCCCAAAATGGCTTAAATGGTTGTCTTGAAGACACCTCCTCTCACAGAATAATATACAACCCAGTTTGCACATTCGAGATATGAAAACTTAGGATTCCGTGTATTTAATAGCAAATTTCCCTATCAAATCAAATCATACAGTAGAGGAAGACCTCACGGTTAAATTCTGGAAGGCATGAATTCTGGCAGCCCAGCCCAGTTTCTTCTAAAAAATGGGAAAAAGTATAGAGTATTTTAAGTTCCTTTAAATTCTTTAAGAGATGAGACAGACCACGAATTAATAAACGTTTCAAGAGTGACTACGAGTAGAAAACACCGAAGTGGGAAATGCCTGCCATAACAGTTCCGAAAATGCAAGAGATGAACCGTTGGTTCCTCAGAACTAACCACTGAAGGAGGATAAAAGGTCCAGTTGACTGGGCAGACATGTGGTGGCAGAGTTCCTTCCACCTGAAAGGATGCCGGTTACTTCCTACCTGGTGGCAGCTACGTTTGTGAGGAGTGCTGGTCTTGTGGCAAGATGTTGACTGGGCCAGATCAGCTCTTGGGGATCATTTTTTTCTTTGGACAGTGTGATGAAATTGTAGTTCTGTAGTTTTCCCAAGAAATGGCAGGTGTAGTTGCATTTTAATCATAGATTGACATTAAGCTACTGGGGAATTATACTGTGTCTACTAATATATATTCCACCTCTCTTGCCCTAATGAGATCACCTTACACTCGCTGGCACTGATGCAAACATTTAGAGCTGAGTGCTCAAAAGAGGCTGGAGTACAAATGGTACATAATTCATTACCCTGGGAAACACGATTTTAATGCAGCATAATGCAAGGTGCTCTCAAGTATTTTTGAGACAGGAAGAGTGAACCACAGTCATGGTGAAGTGACTGTTTACATCAGCCGGATTCCACTTGTTCTTTACTAGAGCTAACAAGCCCTGTGCTGTATTGTTGCATCCACTTCTACTTACTGGACTCCACAGAGAAATCCTTGCAGCTAGAGGAACAAACCCTTTGTTGCATAATCTACGAAGCAATGGAAACTGGTATAAGGAAAAAGGAAGATCCTGGAAATTCTAAAGAACATTCCTCTGAGCGATTTTATAAGGTCTCAGCAACCCGTAGAATTTGCATTTAAAATAGCAAACTCTATTCTCCACTCCCACTTCTCCACCCCCATTCACTCTTGTCAATAACCAAAAGATGGCAGCATTTTGCCCATCATTCATTAGTGACACCTTCAGTGGAACTAGGTCGGCATTTCCACTATCATGTGCATTGTGATTTCCTCTTGGTACTAAATGTGGATTGATAGCGCTGTGGCATTTATTAACAACAGTAGCAACAGCAAAAATGCAGTTTCAAAAAAGCTCAGAAGATTAATTATACAAATTATGGTGTAAAGCATCAGAATTCCTCTTTGATGAGGAAATGAATACCAGTCTAACAGTGACGCTGCTGAGCAATCAAGCTTGGCAAGTGGTATCAGAACCTAACACCTTGTCCCTCCAGCCGGTAGGCTTTCCTGGCAATGGGCCAGAGAAAGGAGTGGGGTATCAGGGGTGACCTAATGTGGGGGAAATGGAAAAGGGCCCTCATGAACATATCTGACGAGGTTTGCACCAGCCCAGGGATGCTCCAGATCTCTTCTTCCTCAAAGCTCGCTCTAATAAAGAGGGCAAGGTTGGCTAAGTGTCTGCAAAAAGGTGGTCAATCGCTCTTCTTCCTGGTATTTGAAATGGAGTAGATTCTTGTCCATGTGGGCGTAAGGACATTCCTTCCCAAGATGCCTGTCGAAACCCACTCCAGACATTTCTCCCAATCATTTGATTCCCCATAAGACTGAACACCTCATTTAAAAATCTCTGTATCTCGAATAACAAGAGGGCACTGCTCTGCCACAGTTGTTTGCAAGGGGAATTTGGCCCTCCCCCCAGCCCCCAAATGTTCATTATAAATGGGGTCGGCATTTAAAAGCAACAAGCCTCATCAGCTTCCAGCTTACTCTATGTAGCCTGCTCAACTAGGCTATTATTTCCCTCTCCTACATTGTTGATTAGAATTATCGAGATATAGTAATAGGCCTCATTCCCTCCTAAGTACCAAGATTCCCAATTTTCTTGAAACAAGGGCAAAAATTCCTTTATTAGAAGATAGAGGTCCATTTTCAAATTTGATTAAAATGACCCAGGAAAATGCAGTAAAAAAATAACATTTAAAAATCCCCAGTGTTTGCTTACCAGAAATCAATTATTCTGGGGGTCCTTTTGATTTTGGACACGGTATCTGTACATCTGAGAGAAGGGTGCTCATTGCTTTGGTGTCACTCAGAGGTGTCCAGGTATTGATGGGTGACGGGAGAAATGCCAACCTATTATAATAGACTGGGTACACTAAGCAGCATGGTAAATGCTAATCTTTCACAGAAATGAAGCTGTAGAGTGAGTTTATAGCTATTGTAGTTTAAATAAGTACAACTGAAAATGGGATTGAGGTGAACTTAAATTTAAGAAATGCCATGAAGAGATTCCGTAAGGAATTCGGTTTCACAAGTGTCTATCTAAAAAAAATAGTGAATTTACTTATAAATAACCTGTATTAGAAATACATAGAATAACAAGGGAAGTGGAGTGTGCTGTGAAAAATCCATAAAGTCAGCAACTGTTTAAAAATGAGCCTGGATCCTATTTCTTCGACTTTAAGCTGCGTGGCCTTGGGGAAAGTACTTAACCTTTCTGTGGTTCAAGTTCCTCATCTGTAAAAAGGTGATACAAACAGCCATCTCACAGAACTGTGTTAGGATTCAGTGGGATGCCCAAGAGAGGCCCGCTCACCATGGTTAGCATGGAGGAGATGTTCTTATTATCGTTGTTAAGACCTAGATTAATATTCATAAATATGTAACTGATGGTTCTAATCAGACCTAACTACCAAAAATCACCAAGTTGTAAGCCTGAAAAAGATGGCAGTAAATTTCTATACTTCCCTATTATCCTGCAATGAGATTTAAATAGAACTATTGATTATTGCCTTTTAAACATTGCAGTTATTTCTAAACTGACAACTTTCCATACCTTTCTTTTCCCAGAACAGGTTGATATCTTCATTCCTTTTTTTCTTTTGGTGATACCACCATGACACATCTTTGTTTTTGTTGTTGTTTGTTTGTTTGTTTACTGGAATACAGCATACAGTGTTATGTTTCCTACATACAATATAGTGTTTCAACAATTCCGTACCTTACTCAGTGCTCATCATGGTAAGAATACTCTTGATCCCCTTTATTTATGTCACCATCATTCTTTTTATATTTAAGCTTATATTGGTTTATTTATTTATTCATCCAAAAGTTCAGTGGCTTGCCATTATGCATAAAGCAGTATTCTGGGTGTTGTGTGTTGGAGGAATAGAAAAATATTGGTTATATTTTCTGCCTTTTTTTTTTATCAGGAAAGATGATGCAAACTTAGATTCTTCAGTGCACTTTGAAGGAGGTAATATCGGCAGGTGAACTCTTCTACAATACTCTCTTCCCTTAAAACACACACATGTGTGCACATGTGCACACACACAAGGATTTATCCCTCTTTGCTAAACATTCGAGTCTAACCTCAGGTTTGTTCTAGTTCCATTGCATTATCAAAGTTCAATATATATTTTTTTGTCATTCTACAAATCTAATTCATCAGGAAGTCTCTTAGACTACCTTCACACTCATCTTTGAATTTGTCCATTTCTCACCATGTCTGTGTCTATCTATTCTAAGCTCTCATCAGCTATTTGCTCGGATTACTATAAGAACCTCGTTTCTATGAGTCCTTTTTTGCTAGATCACAATCCACATTTTCTACAGCAGTCCTCTACCTGATAGACTGCAATCTTTTCAGTTCTTCAAATGTGCCAAGCAAGTTCAGGCTCTATGGTCTTTATAGTAACTGTTCCCTAGAATGCTGTTCCCCCAAGCTTCAGAGGGCTGCCTCTTTGTTGTTCATGTTTCAGGTCCTTCCTTCCTATCCAGTAAGTCATGCACTCACTCTCTAGCATATTGCCCTAGTATAATTATTATTGGCATAAAACTAATCACTCTCAGTTATGTTCTTATTGATACATTTTTAATGTTGCCCTTCCAACTGGAGTGTAAGCTCTTTGAGAGTAGGCATCTTGCCTATCTTGTTTATTGCTATATCTTCAGAGCCTAGAATAGTGTCCTTGGCAGATGACTGATACTTAAGAAATATCTGTTGAAATAACAAATAATTGGTGATGATTATGCTTTTGTTCCCACAAATAAATTTTGAGGTTTTGACACAGGGTCTGTGGTTCATTCATCTTTGATTCACTGATTTCTAGCATATAATAGAAGTTCAAAGAAAAAAAAGTTAGGTGTTTTGGGTTGATAAATCAAGAAATGATTTCTTGCTGATAGATTCTGAAAAGCATCATGGAGAAGGCGTTTAAGCTGAAACTTGAGTCGATGACAAAAGATAATGTAGTTCATTCCAGGCAGTGGGTACTATGTGAGAAAAAGGCTGAGACTGGGAAAATTTAGTGAATTTTTAAAGATAATAGTGAGATATGAGTACTAATTCAGAAAAGCTGTAGTTTGTGTAAGAGAATGATATAGGATAAGGATGGCAGGGAAGTTGGGGGATAGGTTAGTTCTGAACTCAAAAGCCAAATAGGGAATATGAAGTATATATATTAAGTAGGCAGAGGATAGCCACGAACAGCTATTGAGAAGAGAGTCAGTGATTCATAGCTCTGACTTAAGAAAGGTTAAATGGCAGTTTTATAGCATAAATTGGGAAGGGGATGAACAACAGGACCAGCTGTAGGTTAGTAGACTAGCCCGTAACAAAGTAATGAAGAAAAAAATTAGGTTGGTGGCAGTGAGAATGTAAAAAGAAATAGAAAGTCAAAAAAAATTAGGGGGGAAAAAGACTGGTTAGAATTTTGTATGGAATATTCAGAGTGAAACTCACTTTGAGGTCCCAAGAATAAGTCATGGGGACAATGGAAAATATATTAAGAAAATTGGAAAAGCCAGAAGGAAACTCAGGTTTGTTATCAGAGGAAGGAGACTCATTCTAATTTTTTATAAGTAAGTTTTTAAATTATGACAAAAATTCCTAGAAGCATTCTCTAGCAAGCAGCTAGAAATGTGTCAGAGGAGCTCAGAAGGTTTGGGTAGGAAATACAGCTTTGGGAATTGTCTATATAGAGGTGATATTTGAAGGAGACAGACTGCTTAGGGAATCTTGATGCAAAGACAGAAAAGACCTTGTGAACTGCCCACAGTTATTTTCTTTTTTAAAATCACGAAATCATCTTGACTTTTCTCTTAGCTTTATCCCCCAGATCTGATCAGTCACTGAATCATAGTCTTTTTGGTTGTGGTTGACGTCTTCATTCTTTTTGCCCAGAACACTGAAATAGTCTTACTTCCTACCTTTCCTGATCTGATTCCTGCTGCACAAGTTATCAGATTTCAGCCCTTGACTCCTCTCCATAAAGTCTTCTAGATGCATGCCACAAAAAAGAATCCAACCCTTTAAATATTCCATAACAGATATTACATGTGAAAATAATAAATATTACATAGGCTCAGACCAGCAAATTGGTAGTGCAGCTTTGGCACATCGGTCATAAATAGGACCTTGTTGTAGGTCCTAAACTGCCTCGGAAGACCAGCTCACCAGGATGACAATCATGAACATGGTTTTGTAGAGAATTCTGTTTCATCACTTTGCTCAAAGCTCTGTGATCACCTCAAGGGTCACAGTTCAATGTGCAATTCTGAAGGTGCCTCTATTCATATAAAAAGTGTTGGGTCACCTTGTAGCAAAGAGGAATAGTTTGGTCAAGAGACACAGGAGATACTGAAGGCTGGTGTTAGGATGAACATGGAAGATTTGATAGGTGCCCTGGGAAAATTCACTCTTCCTTTTGACAGTGTATTGTACCAAGGTCATTTTTTCTGGGTGAGAAGCTATGAAGCCTGATTAGATAGAGAAGCTTTAGATTGCAGTTTAAAGAGGGGTCATCTGGAATATTTGGGTCCTGCTACACCTATGCTGTCTCCTCTGGTAGCCACAGCTGCATGTGGCTGCAGAATACTTGGAAAGTGGATACTTTGAATTAAAATGTAGGATTTGGAGATTTAGTATTGAAAAAAAAATGCATGTGCACAGAGAAAAGGCCACAGTGAGGAAGTAGCTGTCTGCAAGTCAAGGAGCAACACCTCAGGGGGAACCAACCCTGCTAGCACTTGGGTTTTGTACATCCAGCCTCTGGACTATGAGAAAATAAGTTTCTGTTGTTTAAGCCACCTAGTCTATAATATTTTGTTATGGCAGCCCTAGAAAATTAATGCACCTGTGTTCCTCTTTTTAAATGTGACTACTGGAAACTTTAAAATGACCTATGATATTTGCATTTGTGCCTTGCATAATATTTCTGTTGAACAAAATCCTTCCAAACTCACAGAGCACAGGTTCAGGGATGGCTTTATAGGGACCAAGGTGGCTTCGTGGTTCACAGCCCAATACTCATTGAAACGACAGTGCTGGGCTTTGTCCCAGGAGAGACTGATGTTCTGGGGTAGGCAGTAGGAGCTGATGTTCTGGGACTAGTTCTCTATAATCCAGGGACCCCCATTAGCTTGCTTCATGACTTTTCCAGCAGGTCTGTCCAAAAGCATTGATAATGCTTTTTCAAGACAGTCTAAAAAGTTGATCTTTGAGGAATTTAGTGGATCAAACATTATTTATCTTGGGTCATATTTAGTGAGAGTTTTGAAATGGGGATGGAAACAGAGAAAAAGAGGTGATTTGGGAACATGATCCATTCTGTAACGGGTAAAGTGACAGTGAGATGATTCCTGGACACACCAGGCAAGGAGCTTCTGGGCATCTGGAAACAGTTTGATAACTTGAGGCAAAAGAGATAAAGGGAGAAAGTTCAGAAAGTTCTATAGCAGAAGAATCAAAAGACAATTTGGCTTAGTTTATATCATTAACAAGGATTAAATGGATTAGCATTAATTCAGGGCTCAAAACAGCTCCATGGTCTTGTCTTGTCTTACTCCCATTCGCTTCCCTAATCCTGGGGACCTGATAAAAACACACTCCCCTCTCTTCAGTTGGGAACCAATGGGAAGAGAGGCCTCATGGTGTTCCCTACTTTGTGGTCTTTCCACAGAGGCTTTGGAGCCACAGAAGTGGGAAGCTAGGGCAGAACTCTTGATGGTCCCCCTGGAGCAAGCATCTCCTAACTTATTTTAATTTTCCTTCAATGCAGCTTCTAGAAGCCCTCTAATGATTAAGCTTTTTTCAGAGAAACAATTTCTTTCTCCATGTCACATTCATGAATGCTGTATGTAAGAGCCTTCTTTAAGGATCATAAATAGATTCTGTTCTTTGCTTCCATATTCAGTTTTTCTCTTCTTCCCACTCTTTTTGGTGTGAGAAAAATTGGGCAGACTTTTTAAAAAAATGGTTTAAGAGTTAATGTGTGTGATGGAGAGTATGTGTAAGCAAAGGCAGCTTTGGGATACCCTAACTAGGTTATAGAAGTTTGATTCTAGGTATGTAGTAATTGTTGAGTAAAGTGAACAAGGAGCAAATAAAATACTCTGTATTCACAATTTCCTTTAGTTAAAAAAAAATGAAATTTACCCAAAAAATGTACAATATAAGAGCACCTTAAAAATAAAAATAAGGGTTCAGGAATCATGTAAAAGTGAATATGTAAAGTAATGTGCTATGCAGAGCCCAAAACTCTAGCTAGGGGGTTAGGCTATGATCTCTAAGTAGAAGTTTCCTGAAGGCTAAGGAATAAAGAAGACAAAGAATGGAATACAAAATATCTTTTCCTTAAAAATGATAAGGATGATTTTTTTACTTAAAAAGTGAATTACAGCCCATGGGCGCCTGGGTGGCTCAGTCAGTTAAGCATCTGCCTTTGGCTCAGGTCATGATCCCAGGATCCAGGGATTGAGCCCCTTGTTGGGCTCCCTGCTCAGTGGGGAAGCCTGCTCCTCCCTGTTAATCTTTGTGTTCTCTCTTGGTATCTCTTTCTCTCTCAAGTAAACACATAAAATCTTAAAAAAAAAAAAAAAGAATTATAGCCCAAGGGTTGAAAGGAACTGATCATAATTACCGACTGTTTATGATGTCTTCCACATATGGATTCACGATACATTTTTGCTGAACTCAGGATGGAGTGACACTTGGCTGCTAGGCCATTTGATCTCGCCACTCATGTTTTTAGCTCTGTAGAAATTTTGTAAGTGGTAATAGCTGCTTATATGTTGCTTTGAGTTCTCGTCCTCTGCCTCTTCCTCCTCCTCCTTCTCCTAAGAAATTACAGTTGACACATCTACTCACATAAATGAATATTTCCATCTTGGCTGAGATATTTGGTCAGTTAAAAAACGGTGAAAGACAAGATATGGGTAGATTTACTTATGTGTTCCACCAGCTTCAACATTTGGCCCTATGTACTTGCACTGACAACTATTGAGAAGCGGCAAATTTTTATTTGTTACTCTGCCAATCCTTATTGATTCACATGTGATATTCAATGTAACAATATTGTGCCAGGGAGAAAAATTCAATAAAGAAATGCTGTAGGGATGGGTGAGGCATTTCTATTTTATTAAGATATGAAAAATAGCACCTCATTATTAAAAATAAAAATATAATGGACTGTTCCAGCTGTATATTTAAGACCAGCTAAGAGTTGTCAAAACCTATCTGTATATGCAGCAATTGTATAAATCTTATTCTGAAAAATAATAAAGTATGCACACATGAAAGTTTATAAGCATGACTATTTTTATGTGTACCTTTCTTCTTAATCCAGTTCATTTATTCTGCCTGTAAAATAATCTTTGACTATTTGTTTATTATCCTATCTTAGTTTGACCAATCTCTTTTATTCAATCAATTTCTAGGGGGGTTGGCACATCATGGGCATTGTGAATTCTAAGTTATTTTTCTTCCACTTGCTTTTAAAATTAGATATAACAGGTGCAAGATGTCTCCTTTCGTGTACTCCCAAAGTCATTTTCTTATACACACACACAAATGTCTTCTAGGATCAATCACATTTGAGTTTCCACATGCCAAGTCCAAAGGCACCAAGCTTGCTCACTAAGCGAAATGTAAATAAGAAGGAGTGAACTAGGAAACGAATGGACACGGGTTATGTATGTAGGCTTCTTTACACTGTGACAATTTCAGAAAATACGTGAGCATTTTAGATAACTGCACTTTTGATATGTGGTAGAGATATATGTGCCTGATTCTTACAGCATCAGAATTAATTAGAAACTTTTCAGAGTTTTGTCGGTAGGCTACAGATTTATTACTAAAACCCTGCACTGAGCCACACACCAATAGAATCTCTTGAAAACTGAAGTTAAATACGAGCCATGTGTCAACTGTATTTATAAACCAAGTTCTTTCACACTTCATCATTGAAGTGCTGTCCCATTCTTTACTTGTGGTAGGGTAAGGAAAAGCACAGATATCACGACTGCCAAAATATTTTTGTGCCATTTCAAATGTCCTGGATACCTTGCCTTTTCCAGCATGCCTTTTTTAATTCCTCTTCAACCCTGCAACTGCTTTTAAGCCATTTGTTTTATTGCCTTCAAAATATGAAGTCTCGAAAAAAAAAAAAAAGAACTAAAGCATAACCTCAGAATCCAAATCAAACTTTTCTTGGGGTTTCAGGAAAGTTGAGTCCATTATTAGACTGAATTTCTTAAACAGTGTTTCACTCACATCACTTTTTCTCTTAAATGAAAACCTCAGAGTAGAAATTCCTTCTATCTCATTCTTTTTACATTTGCCCTCAAAAAGCTTGTGGTAAAGTAAAGAGGCTAATGTAGGCATGATTTTCACCTGTTGACTTATAGACATCTTTCCTGAAACAGGCAGTCAGTCTAATAGTGGGAATTAAGTAGACTTATGGAGACCATAAGCATCATTACCTCGTGAGAAGAGACTTCCTGTCAAAGCTCTCGGAGACTCAAGGCTCATTTTCTTAAGCTGATAATAGGCATCCTAGGTAGCTTCCCCACAATTCATCTGACTGCCTTGGTTTGGTTTCTTACACTGGAGCAACAAATGGTGTTAAATTTCCTCCAAATTTAATAGAAAAGATGACTGAAAGTCATCCATTCCTGAGCTTCAGAGGTCTTGTTAACAAAAGCTCAACAGAATACCAAATAGTGTATTTATAGGAAGCCGAACCATATTTTTACCTGGAGGTAAAGGCTTTTATAATTTCAAAATCGCATTGAAATTGTTAATGCTATAGGTTAGAGCTTTTTTACTCTGAGGGAATAGAGAATTTGTTTTTTATTCCCATTTTTATATTTTCGGAAAAAAAGGTCATATTGCCATCTTCTAGGGCAGTGTGAACCCCAGTGACCTGTCTCTTCTATTGTCTTGGTAGCTAGGGAAGATTATTTTAAAATGCATTTATTGTGTACTTTTAACCTAGTAGTTCTCTGGGTTTTGAATCTGTGTAAAGATTATGAGTAACAGACATATCTGTATCCTTGAAGGTGGTGGGGGAACAGTCTTACAGAACTGGTTTTTGAATCATTTCTAAGTGACCAAAGTACCAATAAAAATCTACTTTTTTTGTACCCTTCCTGACAATCTACAGCAAAATTAAGGCAAATGTTATTTTGGGGAATCCACTTACTGGTCACACAACCAACATTTTAGTTAAATTTCTGTCAGCTGAACTGTAGAAAGATCCAAGATAAAATGTGCTCTCATGCTTCAAATCTGACCAATTCCATTACGTGCACTATTGAAGTATGAAACCCTTCTCCTTGATCAAAATGCTGGTGAGGATCTATACTTCTTTTTTTTTTTCTTTTTTACACGAATACTCATGCTATGAAAAAAAAAAAAAAGAGTTTGGAAGGCCAAATGAAAGACTGAAACAAGCAGCCATAAAGTGACTTTTTACATTTTTTAAGTAGGTCACAGTAAGGTATATTATTCTTACTGCAAAAGTCAGGTTAAGCTTCTCAATTAAGAAAAGATGCATTTATAGAGTTCTTCCATTTTTATTGATTTTTGATGTCATTTTAAAAATGATGAATAGCCATATTGTAGGAAACTGGACCCAAGGAGCATTTCTTTCCTATTCTTAGTTACTGCCAAAGAGCATGGTTCTGGCTTTCACAGGTCTCAGGAATATTACCTTCTAGAGCAGCTGGAATGATAGGCCCATGAGAAGGGGTCATCGTCTTTGACATTTATGAATATATGAGTGTCCTTGTCCTGGGGCTCTGCTGTGCACCTGAACATAGCCCATGCTTCAGACAAAAGCAAGGTCTCTCATTTGGAACAAGGATAATCTGCTTAAAAATCTAAATCTCTTACAAATGGCTGACGTGTGCAAGAATATCATAGTACATAGCTCTTTGTAAGGTAATTTTAAAAGAAAATGATACACATTTTGCTCAGCCAAGCAATCTGAAAGTTCAAAAGGTAAGAAGCACTTCTCAGCATGAAACTGTCAAACATATTTGAAAAGAAAGTTAATTACAATTGGCATTTCCAGGCCTTCTGCTGGCCATGGCTATCTTACTGAAAGGTGACATTAGTGACATCCATCGTAGAGGGGCTGAGAAATGAAGAGGATCAAAAAACTGAAGCTCTGCATTTCTGTAACAGAGGGTGAACAACCCTAGGGCAGTTGTTATTTTTTTGTAGACACATTACAGCTCTGTGTAGGTAAAGACTAAGACAAGGCACAAACTAGAGGTACAGGGAATAATGGTGTTCTAGAAAGATTGTCTCAATTCTTCCTTTTTGAAGCAGAAGACACGGGAGAGGACAGATGATCAAGCAGACAACTCTTCCTGTTTGGTTTACCTCCAAGTTCTCCTGAGTGGGCTTACATTTTCCTCCCATGACTTTCTGGTAGCTTTTTACCTGCATTATTTCCAGGAAGAAAGGAAGAAAGAAAGAAAGAAAGAAAGAAAGAAAGAAAGAAAGAGAAAGGATAGGAAAGGAAGAAAGAAAGGAAGATGGAAAGAAGGAAGGGGGGAGGGAGAGAAAGGGAAAGAGAGAAGAAGGAAAGGAGAAAGACAGAAGGAAAGGAAAGGGATAGATCTAATCATTCAGATGAACTGGGTTTGCCTAGGTCCCAAAGAACTCTGATGATAGAATATGGCTGATCTTCTACATGTTTCTGAACTAACAGGAACATGAAATGCCAACTACGTTCTAAGAGACAGTACCTTTTTGAGCTTCCAAGAGACCCTGAACAAAATCAATAAACCTTAGTTTTTATTTAGCATTGTGTTGACCACTAATTATTCATCTCAAATTGTATTAAGTCTATGCTGGTGAGTCTATAGGAAAAGTTTATGGAAAAACATGGACCTTCTGGGGGCATCCATTTTATTTGAAGTCTTGAGAGAAAATGTTTAATATTAACATAAGTATACATGTTATAGATGTAAATTTCAAACATTCACATCTACATTTCAGATATAATGCAATATTTCAAATTGTTCTGATTATATGCTGCTTTGACTAGTTCCCAGATCCTAGGGGCACACATTTACTTTTCTTGGCCACTAGGATAGTTTTGTGGAAACTTTTGAGAGTCACTGAACCCTAAGACTGAAGTCTTTAATTAGAAGCTGTTGTTTAAAAATTGCTGCAATGTGAAATTTAACAATTGGCCTAGATATTCCCTTAACAAAACCCACATTATGGTTTTTATGCACATCCTTAATTCTTGGTAAGTATGAGGAGCAAAGAGATACACATTTGGAGCCTTCCATCAGGAAGTTCTAGGGTAATAAACCCTGAAGACAGAAGAGGTCATTCTGAGTATTTTAGTGATTAAATTGTTCACCAACTGATATAAAACAGTATTTTTATAGAACTTTTCACAGGGGTTTGATAGGACCTAAATTAATGTGATCATCTTCATCTGGGTAAGATACTAATGATGTGGTGACATCACTGTCAACATATATGTAACAACTAACATGGAGCATTATGTTGTTTTTCTTCTGTTAGCCGACCCACGAAAACTACACGTAAGGTACTGAATTACCACGGCTTCTAATGGTACAGGTGTCATAAACTACCAATACTTGTTGATGAAATGACCCATGTGAGGAAAATGCTCAGAAGTGACAAATGAAATATTTCTTAATTTTCAATGGTAACCTGTAGTCTGCTTAACATTAATACTAGGCACGTGTATTTGAATTTCCATATGCGATTACCAAAAATGCTTGAGTGATAACTCTAAAAATGCCATGTTCCCATTTTCAAACAGCTTTTATTTGTTTTCCATGTATGAATACTAATTTTAATGCACAATTTTAAGGTTTTTGCTGTGAGTAATCACATAACTAGGGGTCTTCTAATGGTATAGTGTTTTACTCAACTGTAAATTGCCCAGAATAACAATGACAACAAAATCTGTGAATCAAGTGATTTTTGAAATCTATTTTCAGGGTTTGTTTAAATAGTTATTTAAATCGATTCTGATAAATGACAAAAAATACACATTGGTAAAAATCATATAACAGAAATCACACACATTTTACAAATAACCGTATAAAAGCATTATTATAATATCACACCTCAAAGACAGTATGTTTATTCAATTTAATGCAATATTCACTATTTTGAATTCTGCACATTCCTCCATGCCATAGGTTAAAAGCTAACCACGGGCCTGAGGAAAGGGTATTCATTGTACTAGGATTTGAAACATTAAAACTGAACTATATTTGTTGTCATGCCAAACCATGTACTAAAGAAATATTCCAAAACAGAATGTCAACAAAACTAGTTATCTCAAGTTAGTAGCAAGTGACACCTTGAGAAAGTTAGGATTAGAATCCATTGGATCTGGGGACTGATTTACAGAAGTTTAGTGTTTTTATTTACACTTGAGGAAATAATAAACATATTAATTCATTCAATAAATGTTTAACGAGCACCTACTTATGGGCCAGTCACTTTTGTAGACCCTGGGGATATAGCACAGTGGGGGAAAAAAGCAGACATCTCTTGCTCTCATGAAGTGTATATTATACTGAGGAGATATGTGTTTTCTCTCTCTTGATTCTACCACTCATTTGAAAATGCTAGATTTGCTGGCATTTGATCCAGCTATCTTGGTCTTTAAGAAAGTTGTAAACCAGAAAACTCCATCAACAGCTATCAGGAACTTCTCAACTAAGAAAACGAAGAAAAAGTTCAATTCCAACAACAATTAAAAAATTAATCTTATTTTAAACATTTCCTAAGGCATTTGTTTGAGACTGAATTACCAAACAAAACAGACTCTCTAATTAATGTCTAAAGCATTTGGAATTTTTAAATACAAACTCCAGCTTCCATTGTTTGTATCAGGCACTAGCAAAACTTCCATATACCTCCAATTCTTATATCCGGTGTTTAATTCCTTCATTGGCTTTTCCTTTCAGTTTGGAGGATTTTGCGAAATGCTTTGAAAGATAAAAATAAAATTTCCCTCTTTGTTATGGCTGGAAATGATCATTATTATCATTTTTGGTAGCGAGTAAAAGTGTAGTGACTCTTACTGCAGTCAAGTAGCAGTTACTGGCGAGGGCACAGATGATTAGTTTCAGACTCATGTGCTGCTGAATTCAGCCAACAACTCACTCATCGTGACTCTAACAGATTTTTCTGCTACTCGGACCACTGGGAACCTTATGAACCAGTTAGTTCTGCCCTCCTTCTTATGACAAAATGCCAATACTGTCAACATCCAGCAAACCAAGCACCAGAATCACTTGCTACTGTGACGAGCTCACTTTTAGAGTATAAAACAATGAAAAATAAAATTTTCCTAAAAAGTGATGTTTTCAATGTCCTTAGGCTTTAGAAAGTCTTAAATTTTCTGGCAGAAATTTCCAGCCAAAAGGTAAGGATATTCTTGATCCTGCTATACTAAGTAATTCTCTTTCTCTCTCTCTCACTTTCCCTCCCTCCCACTGCCCCTCCCCACTCTATCTCATTGAGGAACAGAAGATTATTTCTCCTTTATGTAGACAATCCTTTAATTTTAGAATTAGAAAAGACCGATTCATTTTTCAAAGGAAACCCGTGATTTAGTTAAGGTCCCAAAGGTAGGGAATAGAACTGGTCTCTAGGTCCAAGTTCCTAACTTATAACTCAGTGATTTTATTAATACCTTCCCTATTGTCACAGCCTTTTGGGACATGATCTTACCTTTTTGCTTATGTGTCTAGGCATTATGATCTGACCAAATATCAGTTCATAGAATATCACCTCCATTAAAGACAGACTTCTTTCTATTTTGTCCATGATCCTATTCTATCCTCAGTACCTAAAATAATGCCCGTCATGTAAATAAGTGCTCCAAAAATATATGTAGAAGGGACTAATCATGCTCAAGTTTGTGCATTAGTAAGTGAAGTAAGAGTTAAGCTATTTTTTGTTTTGTCAAAGCCAAGCCAGCGATGTGGAAATTGTACTGGGTAAAAAAATTAACTTGCCACAAATAAATTCAAGAAATAATGAATGAAGTGGTATATTGGGAATACCATTTGGTAATTCAGAATTCGACTGAGCTTGACAAAATGTCCAAAAGGTACTGTGAAATATGATAAAACAAGAAATCAGTGATAAAAATGAGACTAAGAATCATAGCAACAGCCATAACGTATTTTACATGTTTATTCTGAGAAAGAAGGCTGTAACGCACATATAATCTTCCCTTGCCTACACAATATTTTTATAAGGTAAGTACTGAGCGTATATTTTCATTTTGAATCCAGGGAAGGCAAACCACTCGCCTAAAATTAAAGGAAGTCAGAAGAATGGCTAGAAGAAAAGGAAAGGCGTGGTCTCACTGTAAGTCCAATTCTGCTGGCATTTAGACCATGCTGCTTCTGGTTTGGTTTAATCAAAATAATAACATCAGTCAATAGGCCACTAGCGGGGCTTTAAATACTATTTTAGCAGAATAAAGAAAGCACATAATCGTGTCTGTTTTTGACAGTGTTCCCAAATGAGAAAGGAAATTCAAATCTTGAGTTCCATTGCTATTTGGAACCCACTGCTTAAAGATCCTACCTGAGTTGCCGAGCACTAGAAGTGGAAATGCAACGGAAAGCAATGAGGGACTCTGCTGCACCCGCAGAAAATCTCCCATGGTGCACTGGAGTCAGAGGTGAGCTGGGGAAGTCGCCCCAAGCGGCCATCTGGGTGACGACTGTGAGTGGCACGAAGCTGAAGACTGGCTTCTGCCATTAGATTCCCATACGATCTCTTTTGAAAACAACCTGGGCTTCAATGGCACTTCTGAAACCAGACTTTCTTTTTTTTTTTTTTTTCTCCCGCAGAATTAATTTATCCTCAACATCATGAATCACAAAAACACATTTTTGCTTGAACACAGACATGAAATATAATTCACTTTCTTTGTTGCCGTCCAGAAATGCCCTTCAAAGCACTTTGGACACAATTGTCAAACAAGCATGATTTACTCTATGTGTGATGTTTTTGATCAAAAGTTGGAATTTTCTTTGTATTTTCCTTAGAAAGGACTACTACATTTCTTTACCCCTCTTCTGCAACCTTCGTGGCTTCCTCACTCCCACACCCCCCACACAAAGACACTCCTTAATTGTATTACTGTTAGGCTGACCTCCAACCCCAACTAAAATGAGGACAAGGCTAGTTTTGTGTTTCGTGGGATAACAATTTATGAGCAATTAAAAATGAAGGGACACAAAGCATTCATCACAGTCTCAGCTAGACAGGCAGCTGAGGTCAAAGGCTCTAGCAATGAAGTGTGCACAATATATTTTTATTTCTGTTTTCACTAAGAAGGAAACGGGTTAGCTAAAAATTATGGCATGTAGCCTCCAGTTCAAAATAGGTACACTTAATCTTTGGAGACAGTCCACGCTTGGCCAGATAGGTTATGACAGCACATGCTAAGACATACACAAACACACACACACACACACACACACACACACACAACCCGAGTACCAAACAATATGATGTGGGAAAATGAGATAGTTTCAGGCCCAATTCTAAAAGAAAAATGTACTAAATAAATACTCATTATGATTTTATAGCCAAGTACCCAATATTTCTCTCCTCTTGTCCCTATTATGGAGAGCAAAATAGAAGATTTTAAGGTATAATTCCTCTTGGCACATTTCTCAATCTGTTTGGAATAACATGAGAGTCTTATAATTTTATTTTCCTGGAGCATCAGTGGTATATCACATGAAAGTTGAGATTAATGTCTTGCATGCTGAGCTCCAGTCAGAGTTACATATCAAAGCACTACAGAAAACGCCTTTCAACGAGGTACATTTGGTTTTTAAATTTTTTTTTTTCCTGGAACACTACAGTGTCCAGATCTGACACCCATATTCTGACGTAAGGTCTTGGCCCAGCTTGAGCGAAAGCACTGCTGAACTGACTGTACATTGTGCTACTGGACGAGCATCACTGTTGTCTTATGTCTGTGTCCAAAATTTTCAATAGGAAAATAAAAGGTCTTTGGCAAGCAGGTCATCAGCTTTTATTCCGTGTGTAGGTTTGCTTACTTAAACAATGTGTTCCAGTGTCAGAACAAACAAGAACCAAGGAGAATTATCATGAGATGCTAAGAAGGTTATGTCAGACACACACGAAAACTCTTCCGGTGAGAGGAGTAGAAAGTTCACTATCACAGAATGAGACAGGCTTGTACTTATCTTGCTGACTATTTACTAGAAAAGCAGACTAAATTTCAAAATGGAGTTCAAAGTGCACCTAAGCAACATCACTTTGCTAGAGGATAAAGATTATTAAAATAACTCAGATTGGTATACTCTTTCTCTCATTAAAAAACATCAAGATCCTCTATCAAATCTAAAATCACTAGCTTATGTGTCTGTCCTATGAGCATCTTCAAATACCTTATTCACACACACGCTCATATAATTTTGAAATATAACACATATTTTTGCAGTAAGGTTGGAAAAATTCAGAAAAACAACATATAAAAAATCTCATAATCATACCATCCAATGATTCATGATTATTACAGATAACATTTGGTATAAGTGTTTCTAATGTTTTCTTCTATTTGTTTCTTATTTTTAGGTAACACCATACACTGTTTTTTCTCTTTTGTGCTGTGACTATTGTGAATTACTTTGATTAGTAGTCCAATGTTAAACAGACCTTGAACTCTTGGAATATACTGTACTTTGTCATGAGATACTATTCTTTCATATACTATTGGATTTTTTGGGGGGGATATTTTGGGATCAGTTTTACTGGCCACATAAAAGAAGAGTGGAAATGTTCCTTCTGTATTTTCTGAAATGATTTATTTAGGAAGGGTATTATTTTTAACTTATATATATGATAGTATTTACCGTGGAAATCATTGGGGCTTGTTGTTTTTTCCCTAGGGAAAGATTTTGATTGTGAATTCAATTTCTTTAACTGACCTAGGGTTGTTCAGATTTTCTATTTTTTGTGGTGTCATCTTTGCTAAGTTATGTTTTTCAGGAAGTTGTTCATTTCTTCTACATTGTTAAATTTATTGGCAGAGAGTTATTTACAAAGTTGCCTTATTGTCATTATCATGTATATAGAATTTGTTAAAATGTTCCTTCTTTCATTGCTCATATTGTAATTTGTGTTCTCTCTCTTTTCTTGATGAGTCTTGCTAAGGGTTGTTAAATTTTACCAATAATTTCAAAATACTAAACTTTTGACAGTACTGATATTATGCATTATTTATCCAGTTTTTATTTTCTTGTTTTCTTTTTTTATTATTTAGTTACAGTAACTTACTTTATAAACTGAACAAACATAATTTGTTCTTCTTTTCTAGCTTCTTAAAGCTTAGATAATTAATTATATACTTTTTTCTTTTTAAATATAGACCTTTAAAGCTAAAAATTTTTCAAGCAACATATTAGCTATATCTCACAAGTCTTGATATGAGTATTTTCATTATTGTTCAGTTGAAAATATTTAAATTTTTGTTCTGACTTCTTC
The DNA here is from genome assembly GCA_004024625.1 of Mellivora capensis. Taxonomy (NCBI): domain Eukaryota; kingdom Metazoa; phylum Chordata; class Mammalia; order Carnivora; family Mustelidae; genus Mellivora; species Mellivora capensis. Next base: position 104,601 of record PISX010001452.1, on the reverse strand, counting down.
TTTCACTCATGGGTTATTTAGAAGTGTGTTATTTAATTTCCAAATACTTGGAGAATGTATTCTGTATGATTTAGATTCTTTTTTTTCACTAAGGAAACTAAGTTTATGGCAGTATATGATCTATGTTGTTGAATGTTCCATGTATGTTAGAAAGAATGTATATCCTATAGTTATTGGGAGAGTGCTGTAAAATGTCTCAGGCCAAGTTAGTTGACAATTGTTTAAATCTTTTATATTCTCCTTGATTTTTTTTCTTTAATTGCCCTCTCAGTTATTGAGAGAGGGCTATTAAAATATCTAGCTATAGCTGTGAATTTATGAGTTCTAGTTTTGTGAACTTTGCTTCATGTATTCCAATGCTCGGGTTTTGGATATACAAGCATTTAAGATTATTATGTCTTCTTGAGAAACTAACTCCTTTATTTAACATTATAACACACCCCTCTTTAACTTTATGAAACTCTTTGCCTCAAAATCTACTTTGTCTGATATTAATGTAGCCACAATAGCATTCTTAAGAATTTCCAGGTATTTTTGTACTCTTTTTTTTTTAACCTGTCATTTTCTTTTTCTTTTTTTTTAAATTATTTTTATTAACATATAATGTATTATTTGCCCCAGGGGTACAGGTCTGTGAATCATCAGGCTTAGACATTTCACAGCACTCACAATAGCCCATACCCTCCCCAATGTCCATAACCCAACCACCCTATACCTACCCCCCAACCCACCAGCAACCCTCAGTTTGTTTTGTGAGATTAAGAGTCTCCTATGGTTTGTCTCCCTCCTGATCCCATCTTGTTTCATTTTTTTCCTTCCCTACTCCCCACAACCTCACATCCTCCCTCTCACATTCCTCATATCAGAGAGATCATATGATAATTGTCTTTCTCTGATTGACTTATTTCACTCAGCATGCATATAAATTGCTAAAAATCTTACAATTTAGTTGTGCTCAGCTTTTTAATTCAGTCCAATAATCTTTGTCGTGTAATGAAGTGTTTAGCCCATTTACATTTACTGTAATTATTGATATAGTGGGGTTTAAATACAGCATCTTAGCATGAGTTTTCTATCTATAACATCAGCTCCTATTTTCCTCCTTTCTCATCTTCTTTTCCTGAATAAAATATTTTTTACTCTTCTCTTTTATCTTTTATTGATTTTTTTCTATAAACTTACTTGTGATTTCTTTTACTGGTTCTTCTAGAGATTCCAATTTGCATCTTTAAATTACTGTAGTCTATTCAGAGATATATAACTTTAGAGAAATATTATAACTTACAATATAATTCCATTTGTAGACATTCTGTGTGCACTTTTTGTCATGTATTTTTACTTCCACACATTATTATTTTTGCTATAAATAGTCAATAGTCTATCAACAACTAAGCACATAAGCAAGGATAATAATTTGTATATCCATTTCTCAGCTGAATATGGATTATTTCAACTTTTTTACTATTATGAATAAAGCTGCTATAAATAATCATGTATAAGCTTTTTTGTGCTTGTGTATGTGTATTTCCAATTATCTTAAGTAAAAGCCAAGGAGTGAAATTGCTGCAACATGTAAGTGTTAACTTAATGAAAACCTGCCAAGAAGCTTTCCAAGTAGTTGTACCATTTTGAGTTGCCACCAACAATGCATGAGAGTTCCAGTTGCTCTAAATCTTTGCCAATACTTGGTATTTTAAATAGTTTTAATTTTACCTATTTGAGTGAATCAGTATCACATTGTGGTTTTAACTTATATATACATTTTTGGTAAAGTGTGTGTTCAAATCTTTTGATTGTATTTTTATTAGGTACCACTAAGTATTATTTTATGTATGTATTATTGAGCTATGAATTCTTTATATAGTTGGATACAAGCTAGAGTGTCTGTGTTTTGTTTTCAACCAGGGGGGGAATATTTAGTCTTTCAAAATTAAGTATGATATTAGTGGATGAATTTTTTAGATGCTTTTCAATTATTTTAAGAAGTTCCCTTCTTTTCCTCATCTCTTAAGATTTTTAAAATTATGAATGGATATTACATTGGGTCAAGTCTTTTTCTAAATCTATTGAGGCAGTCACATGGTTTTCCTTTTTTAGTCTGTTGACATGGTAAATTACATCATTTGATTTTACACTTGTTTTGCTGGATTAAACTTAATTATGCTGCATTATTCTTGTGATAATTGCTGGATTCTATTTGATAATATTTCGTTAAAGATTTTATTTCTATGTCCATGTGGATTATTATTCTTTAGTGTTATTTTCATGCAGTATCTTTGGTTTTGATATTTGAGTAATATCAGCCTCAATAAGATGAGTTTGGAAGTGTTGCTTCCTGTTAAATTTGCTGGAAAAGATTATGTAGAATTGATGTTATTTCCTATTAAATATTTGATGAAATTCACCAGTGAAGTCTTCTAGGCCTGGTATTATCTTTGTGGGAGAGATTTTTATTTTCAGTTGAATTCTTTTAATAAATATTGGATCATTCAGATTATCTCTTTCTCCAGAATCAGATGACTTCCTCTTTGTGTCAGAGAAGTGTCACACCCTCAATGGTAGATGACCTTTGGTCTTGTGTAAAAAGAAGGTCCGTGGCTCAGATGGGGTTTTTGCCTGTGGCAGCCAATCACTTGCTTATACTCACGCAGAACCCAGAGTATAGAAGGGTTTCTCCACAAACTTCTGCTCCATTTTCAAATCTAGGCAGGCTCTAAATAATTAGAATATGAGGCAGCCTCTCTTGTCTTTTTCATGAGTTTCCTATGGAAGCCTATGAAAAAGCACAGGCACATGGGTGTGAACTTCCCTTCTGTCTGGGTTCCCAGCTCTTCTAAACTGTCTCATTAGTATACACTTGTTCTTTAAAATTTCTGTAAAATTCCACTTCTTTTCCTACTATCTTTTATGGAAGCCCTCTCTTCTCATGTTATGCCAAAGTTGGAACAGATTTTGTTTCTCTTCTTGGATGAGCTTGTCAGCCTCTGGAATTCTGTTCACCTGGTTGTCTGTGACCTCAGCCCTTTGATGGGCTAGAACGATAGATTTTGAAGATCATCCAGCTTTGTGTCATGTTTACCATGGGAGCAGAATTTTTTTTTCGTAACTTTCTCTCCTCAGCAGAAGCAAAACTTCCTGTTCAGTCCCTTTTGTGGGATGTGTTGTTCCCTTAGCAACATATCATCAATATTTTTTTATGTCAATAAATATTTCTCTACAACATTGTTCTTAATACTGAATAGTGGTTACTCAAATATGTCCTTTTTTTGGGTATCTCCAGCTTTTAATACAAAGTCTTGGATACAGTACACACTTTATACATCTTTGTAGACATGAACTAGACTTTTGAGTAGTGCTGGTAATTATGTTTAATTAAAAAAAAATCTCCCTCTGTAATGAATGTAACAGATAAGATGGACAAAGAATGGTTTGTGTTGCTGCTAAATATGCAGATATGTGAAGCATGTGGTGGTGCTCTGCCTTAACTTGGGTTGTCCCGAGACCAGATCTTGAGGCAGCTGGCTTTTGTGGTACTATTTCATTATGGAGCACAATCCCATTGGGGAAATGACACGAAGATGAAGAAAGACCAGTGATATGAAAAATTGTAAACTAACTAAATTTAGAGGGTGCAAGTTATTCTCAAATTTGTCAAGCAATGTATGTGTGTTTCTTTCCCATGAAGTGTTTGTCAGTAGGAACAGAAGGATTTAAGCAAGAATCTTTCTAAACTAAAAAATTCTTAGAGCTGGAAGGGATTTTTTTAAAACTCATCCTCCCTCCTCACACCACTGCCAATTTTATGGATGAGCAAATTGAAAGCTGGAGGGTTAAAGGCCTTGCTCAAAGTCATACAGCTAATTTATTTTATAAGGATCATGAGTCTATACAGGACATGACATACAGGCAATGTAGATCCTTTATTTGTCCATTCATTCATACTCCCTGCAAACATGAATTGATCACCAGTTTTATGCCAGACACTGTGCTCGATGCTGGACTTTAACATTTCTGATACTGAATGCATTCTTGCATTCTCATTAGTATCAGCTTGCTCTTTGGCTGCTTCAGCTATAGATGTGAGAAAAACCAGCCTTCTAAGCATAGTGTTCAGGGATTCAGTCACTTTCATTCCTGTGCTCTGAGACCATCCAACAGGTATGTCACCACAATGAGTACAACATGTGTGTCTAATACCATTCTGGAGGCAAGACCAACTTGGAATTGTATTCAAGGAAGAGAGACGCATTGAAAATAGTTAGAAGTATTGATTTTACTCTAATTAAGAGCAAACTAGTCATTAATGGTCTTGGATTTTTAAAATTATAAAGAAACTTACTATAGCTGAAGTAATATTTAGAGAGGAGAGTTCTACAGGTATAACCTCCACCAAAACCCATGTCAGTATGCGTGAATTGGAATATTAGAATAAGAAGGTGCCTATGGAATGTAGGAAAGAGAAATGGTGAGTAGTTTCATTTAGCTGTCATGTCAGACTTGTATTTTGTTGTTCCCAACTCTAGCTGCACATTAGAACCATCTGGGAGCTTTTAAAAATACAGATGCTGGGGTTACATCCCCAGAGATTTTGATGTAATTGATTTGGAGTGAGGTTTGGACATCAGAATTTTTTAAAGATAAGTCTAATGTCTAGTATATTAGGAAGCACAGGTAGAAGATATCATTAAAAGCAAATTTAGAAAGAAAAAAACCTTTTATGCTGTGGTAGAAAGATTTGACTTTGTAGCCAAAGGGACAATATAAAACTAAGGTTTAATTCAGATTAAGCTGATGCCTGGGCAGAGTGGAATGGGTGTTGTTTGTGGGCATATGTTTGGTATAGACTAGATGCATAAAATCAGTTATCAGGCTGACACAATAGAACAACTGGGAGGTGATAAAAGCATGAAATAAGGTTAAAATAAGGAAATAAATGCAACAGAAAATAAATATTTCCTTTCTGATGGGCATGGGAAACAAACAGAAAGCAGCATGTCCCTTCTCCATCCTCCAAATTTGCAGTCTCCCTCTAAACTCAATTAAATATTATCTTTCAATATATGTAGCAATATATATATATTCAATGCAAAATTGAAAATACTTTGTTCATATAAAACAACTGTTTTTTCTCCTAAAATAATCTCTAAGAGAATAAATTTTCCCCATGTCCTAATGAATAGTTGAAATTTTTCAAAATATATGCTAACACATCTAAATCTTAATGAAATCAATACATATATTCTTATATCATAGCCCCTTTTGGAATAGATTACAGAATCTATACCTGCATAATTAAAGATCCCTGAAGGGACTTCACATCAGGATAAGATCCTGAAAAATATAAATGAAAACGTGCATTTCTCCCATGTAGCTTCTACACACCAGGTTCAGGCAGCCCAGAGATAAAAGATTATCTCACCAAATTAAAAAGTTTACTACAGCCTGTGCTTGTGAAGTCTAAGTCCAAATGTCTTTGTCTTAAAATAAATAAAAGGAATCAAAATACTCTCTGATTCTAGCCCTACCAGATACATTTCAACTCCTCCAGTGTGTCATGGCCCCTCCCTTCTTTTTTCCACAGAGTATTGACCTGAAGAGGGTGACGGGCAAGTGTCTTCTGGGGTGCCCCCTCTTCTGGGAAACCCTCTCTGGCCATACAACCCTTGCTCTGAGTATTCATTACTGGATGTATCTTTCCTTATGTCACCCTCACTGTCTGCAACTCCACTGCTACTTGTAATCAATTAATTTGTGCCTGCTTCTCAGACTGGACTATAAGCTCTGTGATGGTTGGAAATGTTCTGCTTTGCTTGCTTCTGTCTTTTTAGCACCCAGGGAATTACTGGATATAAAGCAGAGGCGCTATCAGTCAAGTAAATAGAAACTATGCCAGTTTTTGTGTTTTAACAGAGATTATTTAACACAGAAGGACATCATGGCACATAACAGTGTAGAAAGGTGAATTTGGAGCTGAGAACCAATAGCTGAATAATAGCACACCTAGAAATATGCCTGAAACATGGGAGTTACGGATCATATATTTACAGAACAAATGAATGAGAGGATAAACCAAATTAAGGAATACACTGAAAGGAAGAAGATAATGAACAAAAATGGAATGTGCTTGATGAATCTCATGTGGTGACATAAGAATTTTAGACTAGGGGTCTGAAATCTGAGTTCTAACTCTAGGACCATATCCATTTAGCTGTGTGTCCTTTTTAAAGTCACTTAACATCTCTGTGTCTTAGATGTTTCTTTTCTGTGCATTGTGGTGTTGAACAAGATACTCTCCATTGTCTTTTCCAGCTTTGAAGTTGCAGTGTCTTTCAGTTGATTCTCTACACTCCCTGTGGACTTTTGGTTTTCCTGCATACTCTGTGGTGATATGCTGAGCTGTAGTAAGAATCTACAACAACTAGGAGGGTGAGGTGTGTTATTAGAAAAGGTGGATAAGAAGGATACAAACTTGAGAAGACACTATTTTACCCTTACTCCAGGGAAACTGTAACTATTATCTCTTCTGCATTCACCCACGCAAGTTACGTATTACCTTAATATTATACAACTTAACACTTTGTGTTTGAGAGCTCTACTGAATTACCTTTTGGTTTCCTTGTTAGTCATTGAAGTCTGAGACCTTGATGCTGGCGGTCTTGAATTCCTAGCATCTGACAGCGTCTGGTACATGTAAGGGGCTCCATGGAATAATAGAATTTAGTGAAGAGCAGTAGATAGTGTGAGAATTCTGTTTAGGAATAAGCTCAATGGACCCACTTATTCCTGTCAATTAGAATAGTTTTAGCCTTTAAACTGAAACATTAACAGTGTCTTCTTTGAAATCAAGGAACATCCTGTAGATGGAAGAAGAGAGAATATGGGAGGGAAAACTCATGAATGAATGACTCCATCTCCAGGAAAGGGTCTTTATACCTCAGAACATATTTACAGAACAGAATTTACAAACTAGCCAACAGAGACGGTAAGACATGATGCTCCTGCTTAAGAGACTTAGAGTCAAGCTAGGAGGTTACCAGGAACAATACAAGGCAGAATCTAAGAAAGACAGTATACCAGAAAATGACGTTTGGTCTATCCTCCAACTGGGTTTGGGATATAGCTACCAATCACCACCATTACATTCTCGTTCAAGCCACCATCATCTCTTGGGCCTCCTCACTTACACTGCAGGGCACTAGAGTCCTCATTGGCCTGCTGGCAGTTGCTCTTGCCTTGTTTCACTCTGTTCTTAACTTTGTGGCAGAGTGATTACAGTCTCTATTAGATCAGGGCACTTCTCTGTTCAAATCCACCAAAGCCTCCCAGATCTTTAAGAATAAAAGCTACATCTCAACAGTGCCCTTGTAGTGACTTCTAAAGACGTGCTTCTCAGACCCAGTTAGCTACTATTCTTTCCCCTCTCACTATGTAGAGCCAAGAGTCTCACAAGGAGATGTACAACTTCTCTGGAAAAATTAGCCATTTTGCATATGGTAGACAAATAATGCAAGGTTCAAGAACGCTTGGAATTTGTATGTGTGTGTGTGTTTCTTCTTCTGATTGTCTATGGGGAGTTGTGTTCATGGCATTGGAGTCAGAGATATGAGTGGCAACCTTGTTCTACTACTTACTAGATATGTGACCAGTTATCCCATTTCTCTGAGCCTCAGTTTACTTTTCTAGGTAATGGGTATGATCATACTTCCCCTCGGTTATTCTGTGTCTTAAATGACACCATGATGACTAAAAAGATAATTCAGCGTTTGCTACATAGCAGAAACACAACAATTACTAGCTCCTTTCAGTTCTATTTATGTCAGGATTAGAGATTTGAGATACAAAAGAGGGAGACACTGGTAAGTGCACAGTGTAGCCTCACTAAACTGGTGATTCTGATTAAAAAAAGGCCAGACCTACTAGAGGTAGACTGGATAGGAATGGGTTAAAGGAGTTAACAGGCTGCCCAGCTGGACTGTTCTCAATCAAGGGTCTGCAGAAAAAGCCAGCAGGAACAGAAGTGGGGGCTGGCCTTGCTGGGAGTGCCTTCGGAGACCAGCAGCTGAGAAGTTGCTCATCTCCTGGTTCAGCCTGTTGTCAAACCCTGGAGTGGGAGCCTGGGGGTGGGAGAGGTTGGATGGCCTTTGTTAAAACCCTGAGAGCGAACGAGCGAGTGAGCGAGCAGTGTTTTATATTGAGCCTGACAAATAAAAGACCAACCTGAACCATCTGGTTCAGTAACATATGGGAAACACAGATTTCCATTGTAGATGACCAAAATATTAGTCTATTGAATCTTAAGGCATTTGACTATCAGAAAGAATTTGAATAATGAAATAAAGAGCTCTTAGAATGGTCAATCTGATGAGGGGAGTGATAGAAGAAAAGGTTTAGATGTTGCAAACAAAGTGATTATTGATTTTGGTACAGTGCATCTCATCACAGGGCTCCCGATTGTTTAGAAATATTAACTCTCTGATCCTGAGAGTACCGCTGGGTGGGAGAGAGAATTGTTCCAGTGGAGGGGAGCACGAGTGCAGATTAGCTGAGAAGTCAGGAGACAGCTATTCTTGAGCAGGATGGATCAGAAGTGACAGTGGGACTAACGTGCTGCCTCCTGTTCCTATTTTTATGATATGTCTTTGACTCATTGTGAAGCAAAGATTAAACACAGTAACCAAACAAGAGCCTTTGAAAGGCCTGCTGCTATGTAGGCAATTAGTTAAAAAATGTATGAAATCATTTGACAATCATTTAAGAATTTTTAGTTTTTAAAAAGCTATTTTCTTCCCCTTGCTTTTGAGGTCGGGTTCTTCAACCCTTAGTAACAAACAGGACAAAACGAATGCAAAATTCAACTCTAAAAGTAGTATGAGAGAAAAATAGCCTAGGTTGCTCATTTCCATTCTCAGAATAAAGCATTGTACAAAGTTTGTATTTGAAGAGCAGAATGCAGGAATAACTGATGACAAGCCCAGTGGATATATTACAGCCTGATTTTAGCAAAACATTTGAAAATTCTTAAAGTGTATCCTTCAGTCTAACCCAAATTGACTTGGACAGGCTTGAAAGTGGCATAATGCTTTCCTAAGATGATTTTGAAATGGGGGGGGGGGTAAATTCTAACATATCCAAAAGGTGGTACACAGGAGAGCAAAATGGGTATTTAGTGTTGCTTAATTGTGTTGCTAATTTGTAAAGAGTGTTAAGTGACATCTGCAAAGACAGAAGGGTGACAAGTGCCAATACTAACCAAGCGTTTAAATAAAGAGGCCCAGAATAATCAGAAATATTAACAAGAAGTTAATGGGCCACAGCTCGCAAAAGTAAAAATACATTTGTGAGGGTACAGACTTTGTCGTGACGGGGGCAGGGGAGTAGATGATAATAATGTCTGGTATTCATAAAGCATCTGTCTTTGGGGATTTCAAAGCGCTTTGGATGTGTATTATCTCATTCGGCATTGCCCCCTTTTGTCTGGAGTAGCCCAAATAGTGGTTGTGGGGGAGGTGGCCAGCATGCCGGCTGGAGACTTTACCGTGTGTTTAATGACATTGAAGCAAAGTGTCTGGGGCAAAGGGCACTTCAGGGAGCTGAGAGGCCCAGCAATTTTGCACTCTGAAATTTCAGGAACTGGGCTGGGACTGTTCGCAGCTTACTTCTTCTCACATGGTTTGGCCAGAGGGGTGAGGTGAGGGGATCTGGTACTGATTGATTTCTCAGGGTTGTTTAATAGGATCTCCTCCAGACTGAGGAATCTAGGAGGAAACTGAGGCACATAGAGATGGAATAGACTGTGTATTAGTAAGGAGGACTTAGTCTCCCTCAAGGGCAGCTCTGGGCTTTGTGATTAGATGTCCATATAATGATGCCCTGGAACACAGAGATGGCAATCAAAGAGGGTCATGGAATGCAGGCAATGGAAGAGAAAAAACAGGGTTCCCACTCAACTCGGGCAGGCCATCTTGGAAAGTGGCGATATGATTTGAGTTCCTCATTACCAGGAAGATGGAGGCAAGTTGGAGTTGGAGCAGAGTTGCAGGGATTGACTTGTGGCTAATTGAGCTGGTGGTGGAGTGGACACCTTAAATCTCCAGGCAGAGGAGGAATCACTGAGAATGACGCATGAGTAAATCTGGGACTAACAGGATGGAATGAAGAACCTTTTCCAACAAAAGAAATCCTTTGGGTGGTGGGACAGCTCTAGGTCAAATTATAGTTTTGATTGAAAATAGCACCTATAATAAGTTCAGTCTTTGCTACTTGACTGGTAAACACATCTTATAATCTATGATCATGATACAATCAACAAACACCATGCAAAGATTTGTGCCTATTGATCCTTACTATAGAGGATCCAGCAAAAACTAGAACAGATTAAACTCTGCATGATCCTTGTGGGGTAAATGCAGTTCCTAGATTTATAGCCGAAGCTTTTCCTTGAAAGGATGAGCACAACTTCACAAAAGGCCATAATCGTTCTCTGTCCAGCATAGAGTCAAACCTTAGCAACCTGATTTTATATTTTCCCAGAAGCCCCCAGATGAAGGAAAACTGCTCCAGAGAAAGTAGAAACAGGGGTGATGCTATAAAATGTTGAGCAGTTGTGCTCTAAAATCATATGAAGTTTCTTGATACATTCACTTAGGCAGAGTTGGTGAAAAAAACCTCAGAAATAACACCATGATTCCTTCAGGAAGCGGTAGCAGTAGCCTCTCTAAGCCACTTCCTATATGATTTTGCAGCAATCTCGAGTGCATCCTCCTTCTTTGTATCGTAGTAAAAACAAATGATTAGAGTCGGGGAAACAATAGTCAAACAGCCACATTAGGCAGAGAATGCACAGAGACAATTAATGAAACATGAATCAGTTTCGACATTTTTCATATTGCAAGTGAAAATGTGCATGGTATCTTATTACCTAATAAACTCTTGAACACAGTGACAAATTCTGAACACAGTGCTAACTGTTCTGGGCACACATACTTCTTTCTCTTCCAGATTTTTGTTAAACACATACAAAAGTGGCCCTGGACAAAAAGTAGAGCTACTCACATGCTAAATCCCATTAATAGCGTATTATAATGGTTCTCTTATAACGCAGTTTTCCATCACTGACCTTGCAGATTTTATCCAAAGTATGCCTGACCTCCCAGGGTCATTCCAGAGAGTCTGTGCTCAATTTCTAAACATCAACAGGACCGCTCCGACATGAGATCGCTGTGTCGGAAAAAGTGAAGCCAGCTTCTAGCACTTTAAAAGAAGCCCTTCTATGTTGTGAATTTTTTTTCTTCGGGTATTAGATTCGTGATTTAATCAAAAGCCTAAATTAAGTAAGTGAGCAAGTAATACTATGTAGCCATTTCTTCAACTTTCCTGCTCAATTCTGCTCAAATGACTTGGCAGCCTTTCTAGGCTGGTTTAAACTTACACAATTACAGGCTTCCAAACTAATTAGGGAGCAGAACATTATAGGACTTGCAAAATTTGGCAGCCATTGCTAAAAATAAGAGTTCAAAACTATCTGTTATGAAAACGACTGAAAGGTTCCAAGGAATAGCAACACTAAACCGTCAGCACGGCCCGGAGCAACTCTGCTTCCTTTTGTTCACCTTTTCTTCCTTTTTCACACTAGTGGACAGAGGAAGCCACACAGCTTTCCATGCCAGAACAATGCCACCTGCACTTGGTCTAATCTACACAATCAATGCATCAAATACCTTTATTATTTCCACTATGAAGCATCTTATAAATTTTTGAAAAGTTCCGAGGCTAAAACACTCTTACTGTTGTCTCTGTGTATTCCATTGTGCTACTGGGTTTTTTATTTTTCCTAAAGAATTGCTGCTTTCATGTAATTTCTGAAAGGAAAGATTTTCCCTGAGTAAAAGCTCTCTGGGAACCGTTCACTGACTGATGAGAGTGCACACCTACTAACTTATAGTTTTGAAGTCAACAATCCTGAGGAATCCATAAATACAGCTAAATGGAAGGCAAATGTTGGGTCAAGCGTTGTGGTTATCATAGGAAGAAAGCAAAGTCGCAAAAAGTTCAGTGATTGCCTCCAAATTCCCATGATATGTTTGCCCGTGATAAAACCAGATAGGGACAGCATCTCTTTCCTTCTACCTTGTTGTCCACACAGAAATGAGGCTTCCAAAGTCTTTCACAACATGACTCAGGAGCCCTAGATCGGGCAACGGGTATGGGAATGGTCACGATGAGATTCATTCTGGTTTTTGTAGCAGAAGGTTTAATTATTGAAGAACCAGAAAAGCCATAGCCTGATTATAAGGCAATCTTGACACAAGCCACCTAGAGGCCAGAGCTGGGTTGAGGCCACAATGCATGCATGCCTATGCAGATACATACAACGCTATCTTCTCTATTACATTTTCACCCTCTTGGGTACCTAATGAAATTACAAAAGTGAACACAGCAATGGGTGTAGGAAACAGAAATGCAAACATGTTACATTCGGAATTTGGTTGATTTGCAAAAACATTTGTACTAACATTGAAAAATAATGCCAAGCAGAGGACTTAGCACATAGAGATGCTTGGTAAAAAATTTGCTGATGGGTAGAGTTTTAGTCAAATTGAGGGTATATATTTGGAAAATATTTTTCTCTTTTTTTTCGCCCCAATTGTATGTGGTGGCGCTGTCTATAGCATAATTGGGAGTCATTTGACTATCAGGATTGGGAGGGTGAAGCTGGCAGGCACTGGAATAGATCTTCACTGACTGGCCTATGTGGGAGTTAAGCCTTATGTTAATTTGAACAACATGTCTATGTTTAGACAAAGATGATATTGTATAAATGTAACAGAAGATACTCTTCCTTCTCTTTGACCCCCTTACATCACCCTATCTTCCCTTATTGAGATTTTAAAGTCTCAAAATAGCTACATACACTTACTACCTATACCTATCTTTGTATATGTTTTTTAAAAAGCTTATAATTTTGCTTTCAGTTCCACCATGCTCCCTCCATGTAGCCGAGGCCTGAGCCCACATGTGCTCCTTCAGATCCCATCATGCCAGACTCCACCTGTCTTCCACGCCCCCTTGTTGGCTTCTGTTCCTTTTTAAAAAAACCCAAGGCAGGTATTTCTGCTTCAGCTCTTTTCCCTTCTTATCACTACCTGTTTGCTGATGAGCAGCCTTTATCGTCGCTTGAGACCTTTGCTCGAACTTCCACATCCATATGCTTAATAGGGTACTGGGCATCATCACCACGAGATGCCCAACTCATGTATCCATGTCTTGATCAGTCCCATAGCTCCTGTCTTCACTTTCTCTTTAATTTCCACTCTAGTTCATGATTCTGCCATCTAGTTGCTTATCCAGGGCGGAGGGGGGGTGTTGGGGGGAAGAATGTGTGAATTCTCTTGCTCCTTTTTTTGTTTGTTTGTTTTTAAGATTTTATTTATTGATTTGACAGAGAGAGCATAGCAGGGCGAGCAGCAGACAGAGGGAGGAGAGGCAGGCCTCCCCCTGAGCAGAGAGCCCAATGTGGGTATTGATTCTGGGACCTGGGATCTTGACCTGAGCCAAAGGCAGTGGCTTAACCGACTGAGTCACCCAAATGCCCCCTTTTCAATTTTTCTTTCTCACTCCTCTTATCCAAATGGTTAAGTTCTGTCAACATGCCTGATAAACTCTGCTCAAATCTGTCTGGTGACACACTCAGTCTTGGTGATACATTCCACAACCTCATTATCTCCTTAGAGGCTATTACAATGGTTTCTCCTCTGGGTTCCCTTTGGCCAGGACTGCCTCCTCCTAATCAATCTCTAACTTGTTGCCAATTTCCAAAATGCAAATCTGCTCATGTTACTTTTCCCTTCAGAACTCTGCAATTCTGCAGTGGCTTTCCATTGCCTACAGGATAAATCCTTATATTGCTTCTATGGCATATGAGATCCTCCACGGTCTACCCACTACTTAGCTCCCTGGTCTCACCTTTATAACGTGTTTTTGTATATATTTCTGGCTCTCATCGTGGGAAAATGTTTGCAGTTGATTCTCTTTCCTTTATTCCTTTTCTCTTCCTAGGTGATTTCATCCAGCCACATCTCTACAACCATCATTCCCCAAATTCCATCTCTGACCTAAACCTTATTCCTGACTTGCAGACTCATATTTATCTATTGGATGTCTAATACACACCTCAAATTTAACGTAAGCCAAACTCCTGATCTCCTTCAAATCCATTCTTCTCATGGTCTTCTTCATATCAAGATATAAAAACTTTTTGTTTCTGGTTGGTCAAGCCAAAAACCTTGCAGTCATCTTTGATATCTCTCTTTCTCTCATACCTTGTATCAAAGTGATAAGAGATTCTGCCAATCCTACCTTCAATCTATCTAAAATCTGAGTTACAAACTTGGTCACAGTCACCACCATCTTTTGCTGGTTTGTGATTACTCCCTAACTGGTTGGTCTTCCTGACATGTCTTTAGTCTCTTTCAGTCTATTCTCAACAAAGCACTCATTGTATGTCAGATCATTGCCCTCTTCTGCTCAGAACCCTCCAATGGCTTCCCATCTCATGCTGAAAGCCAGGGAGTTCAATTGCTTTTTCTGTTTCCATGGATTTTCATTTTCCTACTTCCCATTGAAAGATTTATATACATTTTTCCCTGCATTAATTAGAATCCTCTGCTACTTTCTGCACCCTAAATTTTTCTGGACCAACTCATTTATCAATTAACTGTGTAATATTTTTCTTTGTACACTATTACACAGAGCAGATATTTGTTATTTAACCTTTAATGAACTTGTCAGCAACCAAACTGTACAACATTGAGAGTAAAAAAGTATATCTTGCGTATCTTTTTATCCTACACAACTTGGTCCTTAGTGTAAGATCCAGAAATGTTTGTTCACATTACTGATTATATTAATATTGAAAAATAAGTGCTACTAAGCCACAAGAATGTATCTATCTATAATTATATATCTATAAAAACTATAAATATGTATACTACTATATATTATATAATATACTTGTATATATTATATATGTATATAGCAGAAGCATTAATTTTGTGGTTCTGTAGTCCTAGACCTTGTTAATCTATGAAGGAGAAATAGCTTGATGTACATCTTATTAACAATAGCCACAGAGCTGACCTCAAGGAACCAAGTATTAAATCCGTCTCTCTGTCAATATTGGTGTCAGAGCCCTTGAAAATATTTCTGATTTGTAGCCATCTAAATTACATATCTCCTTGAGATTAGATGGATACTCTACTCAGAATTAGACTAGCCCTTGGAGAGTTTACTTTGGTTCTTAACCTTTTGGGTGTAATAGACTGTTGGAGGTTTTGATGAAAGCTGTGACCCTTCTCCTCCCCAAATACCCATACACACAGTCACTTAATATTTCTATAATTCAGGGGCTCAGGTTATTGAAAGTCCATCCATGGATTTTCTAGGACTCTGTAGATCCCAGGTTAAGGATCACAGAGCTCATGGACCAGAAATGTATATATATATTTTTCCCACGACCTTAAATGGCTACATGATTTTAGGTAAAATCACAGTACCATGTTTGTGCCTCAATTTTTTGTCATTTATGAAAAGAAGTTTATCCAGTCTAGCACAGAGAAAGTGGGCTGACTAAATCCCTTGGGCACTATGCAAATTGAAAGTATAATTTCATCTAAGAGAGTTGAGTCAATAATGAGAAGTGTAGAGCTTTATATAATAGTAACTCACCTTACTAAATAGTCATGGTTAATTGAACCCAGTTCACCTAGATGCACGGGAATATCACACCCCCCCTCAAAAAAATTGGTTATGTCAGTAAATGCTTCATTTGAAAGTAAATAACTCTACTTCATGGAACCAGCCAGTCCCTACTCTACTTTTCTTAATCTGTAAAGCAGCTCTTAGCATCAATCTCTCTTTATCATATGATTAATTAAGCAATCGTCTCTTTTAAAGATTTATTTCTTTTTTTTTGTAAAAACTGATGGCATGTTTTTAATGAAATTGTAAAATCTGATCAATGTCCTCTAATCCCACATAAAAAAAGGAGTACAAAATTGTGTGCAGAGCAATGATTTCTTGAATCAATCTCTGTTTTATTTTTCATACATCCAGTTCTCCCCCATAGCAAAAAAAATTAAAAGTAAAATAAAAAAGATTTTAAGGCAGTAAAAGGTAGGAATGTTTGAAAACCCTTTCCTTTAGATGCCCTGGCATTCTAGAGTCTCAGTGATGGTGACACGGTGGGGCTATCAGATGAGCTTTATGGCTCCCTCCCAAAGGATGCTTTCCCATTGCATAGCTTTGCCCAAAACCAACAAGATATGACATGCTCATGACACCAAGCACATAACCAGTCTGGTCCCAAAGCGTCTAAACTGTTATGTCACCTATGTCACTGGTGAATCTTGTGAATGCCAACTCATTACATTATATTTACATCTTGTCTTCTTTATCCTATTCATCTTCTTCCTCATCATTGTCCCAACCACCATTTACTGAACACCTAATAGAAGCTGGCACTATGCTATTTTGTTACATCCTTTGTTTATTTTTTTATTTTTTTGTCAGAGAGAGGGAGAGAGAGCGCGAGAGTACAAGCTTCAGGAGCAGCAGAGGCAGAGGGAGAAGCAGATTCTCTGCTGAGCAAAGAGACTGAAGTGGGACTCGATCCCAGGACCCTGGGATCATGACCCGAGCCAAAGGCAGAAGCTTAACTGACTGAACCACCCAGGCATCCCTCATCCTTCATTTATTTATTTATTTATTTTTAAAGATTTTATTTATTTATTTGACAGAGAGAGAGAGAGAGAGAGATCACAAGCAGGCAGAGAGGCAGGCAGAGAGAAAGGAAGGGAAGCAGGATCCTGCTGAGCAGAGAGTCCAATGCGGGGCTCAATCCCAGGACCCTGGGATCATGACCTGAGCCGAAGGCAGAGGCTTTAACTCACTGAGCCACTCAGGCGCCCCATCATCCATCGTTTATTGATACAACCTCGCAAAGTAGCTATTATGATTCTAATGTTGCACTTGAGGAAACTAAGGCTGGAAGGAGTTAAGTAATTTTTCCTAGGTCTTTAGGAAGCTGTGGTGAAAAAAAGTGAAGAGTTAAGAGGGCGTATGCAAAGGCAATCACAAATCAGGGAGGTGGCAGGTGGGAGGAAGACTTTGAGAGAGTGTAAAAGTGTTCTGTGAAGCTAGGACAAATACAATTCCCTTGAAGGAAAATATTATGAGTAGAAAGTACAGTGGAAATGTGGACTTGACCTTGTTTGAAAAACAGAATTGTCAGGGTAGACCACAATGCTACATGAGCTAACAGTTGCCTTCTTTTTCACTATAAGCACAAAAGAGCTGAACTTCTTACCCCTGGACATGAGATCCTCCTTCCACTTAGGGAGTGATCTCGACACACAGGGAGTGATGAAGCAGGACAACTGGTAGAAGGGATCAGCCACTCCACCATTGTTCAGAGTAATTCTGCTCTTGTCCCATATTTCATTTTCCACTCTACAAAGTTGCATGGTGGGTAACCAATCCCACATCCCAGATGGACTGCTGTCCTTTGACTCAGGCTTCTCCTCATTGACTCCTGTCCCCAAGAAGACTTTGGATCATTGAATTTGATTCATTTTTATCTCAGTAATGTTTTAGTATCTTCATAGATTGGCAACCTGAGCACCTTCACATAGGCTCAGCCCTTAAAAATCGATTTCTGCTTTTAGATGATCACTAATGCATTCATTTCATGATTATTATTATTTATGTAACTGTCCCAGTTCCAGTCTCTAGGGACACAGTAGTGAACAACATAGACATTGCCCCATTCACGTATGAATCTCACACACACATCCAACTAGAAGAACAATGGGAGAAGGGAAAGCAAGTACTCATTCTATGTAGATCATGTATATCTTTGCTATAATAATATAGCAGAGAGAAAGAAATAAGGTCACATCATAAAGACATTCTTCTTTTAGTCATTGGATTGGTCACTTAAATCACAAATTTCTACACTATGGCCACAGCAAGAAAGAAGTGGTTGTGATGTATCTCTCCTCAAGTCATCCTTCCTGGGATAGAGTGTATATGACCTACCTGCCCAGCAGAGACAGGATCACATCTTTCCTCCCCATTTTGCTTGGATGAAACCCACTCTCGAGTTTCTAGGGCTTAGGGGAGTTGAATGGGCTAATAGGCAATCCCAGCTGAACCGTGGTAGACATTCCCATCAAACCTCAGGGGTTACTGGATTTGGAAGGCTACCCCAAAGGCATTCATGAATCAGCTGCAGTGGTAGTGTTTGCCTGTGGCACCTTGCCAAGACCCTATAAGAAGTCTCTCAGAAGGATATTATAAAGGCTGCAAAAGTATGATTATGGTCTGTCATTTGAAGATTCTACACATGGACTATCCATTTTGTTTTCATCGTTATGGATGAAAATGCAAATGCCCCTAAGTATAAACTGTCTAGCCAGTACCATCTACTGCATGTTGACTGCAAATACAATGACTATGCTCTTAATCATCTCAGTTCTTCCTAAGGATGTTGGTAAACTTAAACAATGGAAAGCTCATAATTGTGGTGCAAGTTTGATACCCTCACCATGACAATTCCTGGTTTAATGCAACTTTTTTTTTTCTTAAGCAATAGGACTAACCACAGAGAAAGACAAACCTTCTGAGGCTGGCACTTGCTCTTAGAGTCAGACATTCTCTCTCTGGGTTAAGCAGCCTGAATGTAAGAACATTACACACCGATAGAGTGCTGCTTAAAAGAAGGGGGAGAGAGAAAGAAAATTGTTCCTTATAAAGACTGATGGAGAGTTTCAACACACGCATAAGGGAAAAAGATAATGGGAAAGGACATGAAATTATGATGGAGTGGTGCTCACATTAAACAGAAAAGCTTTGAAATAAGTATTCTTTCCAACTCTCAACTCTCCTTTATACTAAACTATAGTTAATTATATATGAATAGATTTTTTTAAATTTAAAAGTTGTATAAATAGCAAATTTTTCCATTGCTGCACAGAGTATGTAAAGAAAATAAACCCCTCTCTGAGACAGCACACCTGCTACAAAGATGTTACAAAATGCAACAGATATGATCTTTTTGAGAGAATCCCCAAAATATGATTTATCCCAACTATATTGTTAGGCTGATTTTAGGCACAAAGCAATTCCTGCTTCTGTTTGTGAATTTCAGATTTGTTTAAGCAGAGTTACTGAAGAAGAGGTAAAGAAAAGTCATTTGATGGATAAGTAGGATAAAGAAATTGAATAGAAGTAGCAAATTTTTAAAAATTAAGGAAGGAGAGCTTGACATATTTGAAAGTAACTCATAATAAAGTAACAAAGATTAAAATTATAGGACAAAATCATTTATTCAGTCATTTGCTCTAAGTATTTATTAAAAGAGCAAGTTTGTCTCTCCTCCAAGGGTATCACTCTTTGACTTCTCATTTTACATTTCCAACAGCCTTTGATGTATAGTCTTCACCGAGCTCTTTTCTTACGACTTTAAAATTTATAGTTAACCTAATTCATTCATTCACTCCTTCATTTGATATTTACTAATAACTTACTACCCGCTAGGTGTGAGAAATGGAGCTTCTTCTGTGTCCAATTTAACACCTGAGGGTTATATTTTTGGGATCTGGAGGCCATCCCAGTCCTTCATGTCCCACCCCCAGTTGTCTTTGGCCACCACTCAAAATGTAGAGCCTTCTGGTGACTGCCTACTGTCGTTCTCATACTGCTTTGTGCTTTCCATCTCCTGACCCAACGTCTTGACATTCCTCTCCCTCTGCTCTTTTCTGCTTTCCCTCTAGAGTCTCTGTGCCAAGGAAAACAAACGACTTCATAACATTATTTTTCTACAAAACACTTTGTTTTATTTTGGCTTGAACTAAACTTCAGTTTCTATCTAGGACACTACCTCTCCAGGAGTTTGAAGGAATAGAGGCTTCCATGGGACCAGGCAGTTGGTTCTGCTTTTCTTTGGGTCCTGAGACAACTCCCAGGTTATATAAACTTTCCTTCTCCACCGAGGTTCATGCCATATCACTCCATCACCTTCTTTTCCATATTATTTAACTACCCCTGGTCACTGCTTTCCATTCACTGGACATTCCACTCACAGTCTTCCTTTATGGAAAGACTTGCCAACGACGTAGGTGAATTCGGTGTCCAAGCCTGTTACTCCTGACACTTTGAAACAATAACTTTATTTTCATTCCTCCAGTACTCTTTTTTATTTTTTTAAGATTTTATTTATTTATGGGGGGCGCCTGGGTGGCTCAGTGGGTTGAGCCTCTGCCTTTGGCTCAGGTCATGATCCCAGGGTACTGGGATCAAGCCCTGCTTTGGGCTCTCTGCTTGGCAGGGAGCCTGCTTCCTCCTCTCTCTCTGCCCGCTGCTCTGCCTACTTGTGATCTCTCTCTGTCAAATAAATAAATAAAATCTTTATTAAAAAATGCTGTAAAAATATTTTATCTATTTATTTGACAGAGAGAGAGAGAGAGAGAGAGAGCACAGTAGGCAAGAGGCAGGCAGAGAAAGAAAGAGAGGGAGGAAGCAGGATCCCTGCTGAGCAGGGAGCCTGATGTGGGGCTTGATCCCAGGACCCTGAGACCATGACCTGAGCCAAAGGCAGAGGCTTAACCCTCTGAACCACACAGGCGCCCCCAGTATTCTTTTTTAAATAGACTTTATTTTAGAGCAGTTTAAGTTCTCAGCAAAATTAAAAGGAAGGTACAAAGGTTACCCATACCTGGATAGCCTGCCCCATTACCGACCCCCCCCCCCACCAGAGTGGTACATTTGTTATAATTAGTGAATTTGTGTTGACACATCATTATCACACAAAATCCATAGTTTGCATTAGGATTCACTTTTGATGTTGTATTCCAAGGAGCTTATAATCTCTGTTCTTGAGTCCTTTAGCCCCCTAACCATACCTGGACGTTGTTACCACTCAGTTCTTTTCCTCTTTGGAAAGCTCAACTCCATATCCCATTCTGACCATAATCTCCATTCTCTTATCTCTCACTACTCCTGCATGAAACTTCATAATATTTCCGAACATTGGAGTGCTCCATGTTCTTTCCCCTTCTCTACGTATTCTGGAATCCTTGTTGATCATTTATTTTATTCTTGTTTTTAGAATTGTTAATATTTTACATCCTTGTCATTCCCTTATCTGTCAAGCAGAATTTTTCATCACTTCATCTTTTCACCAACCCAGTCTTTTAAGAGCAGGCAGAGGGAATGCCACACCATGAAGATTGCTCACATTAGAATTTCCTGCTTCTCAGTCTCAGCTGGGCCATGTTCTACCTGCAAATGTGTTTGCTTGTCCATAGTCGAGATTCTTAAACACTCTCAGCCATTAAGAGTGCATGAAATCACCCAGATTCTGGTTCCTGTCCTCCACAAATGTATGTATGTATGTTGGTGAATTTCTTCTTTCTTTCTTTCTTCTGTGAACCTGATTCTGTTCCTTTCATTGCCTCCAGGACATTAATCCAGTGCATGATCACTTTTTCTCATACCTCAGTGTAATCTCACTAGAATTTTTTCCCCTAAAGCTAAAAATATATACTAAATTTGTACATCCTAAAATAGTCATTGATACACATACAATAATACCGGGATAAGTGAAAAAGCATGCAGAGCTAGATATGTAAAATGAACTCCACTTTATAAAAATAATTACATAGAAGAAATTCTGGAGGGAAATAGACCAAAACTTTACTGTAATAATCTCTTAGTCATGGAATTTTGGATTACTTTGATTTTATTGTACAATCTTTTTCAAAGCCAGCAAACTTTCCATGGTTAGCATATATTACTTTATTTTTTATTTTATTATTTTATTTTTTACACAAAGAAATTCTCTCTGAAACTATGGTTTTCAAAGACTTATAATCATACCTTTGATCCTATGTCCCATTCTAGCTTTATTGTATTTATGTAATATTTATCTTGCCAAGCAAATGTCTACGATTATCCTATCTTTTAGTTTCATTTCCTTCTCAGCCCACTGCCATCTGAATGTCTGAATTCCCCTTTCCCAGTTTAGTTGAGAGACTGTAGTTCAAGATGACTTCAATACTGTCAAATCAAAGGACTATCCGTCCCTGTCCTCTGAACCTCAGTACTGCATCTGCCTCTGTTCCCCTAAGACGCTCTCCTCCTTTAACTCCCACGCATGTCTTTGGTTCCATCTCCAGTATCCTGTCCTCTCTCACTCTTCTCTTCCCTAAATGCTGAAATTCCCTAAGGCTTAGTCATCAGTCCTCTGCTTTTCTCTTTCTTTTTGTCCTCCCTGGGCTATACCAGCCACCACAAATGCTGGTTTATCCAAAACAAATCTCCTAGTCCTTCAGAAAGCTCTACTTCTTCCTCTGGTCTAAAGCATTTCCAAGTTTAAGGGACATAAATGTACCTCATGTACAGTAGTAAGAGAAATAATAGCACTTTTAAAGAACACATTTAATAGATTTTACAATATAGTATATTTTATGTTTCAAATAGAAGTTGGACTTGTATGTATAGGATAGTTCTCATTATAGCCAACTGGGAAAAATATACTCAGATACAATTACATAACAAAATCTCAAAGATGTGTATTTTCACATTTTATTTTATTGGTGCTTATGTGGTAGATCTTACATTTCAATAAAACTGAAAAGTAAAACTGTAAGTAAAAGCAAAGGAAAGCAAACTCAATATAATAAGGATAGTCCAAAATAAAAGCCAAAATTTTCAGTATCATTTGAAAATAGAGTCCTTTATGACAAATGCTGTCGGTACCTGAATATTGTCATGGTCACATAATAATCTCACAGTGAATTATAATCAGATATTCTAAATTATCTACTGAAATTTTATAAATAGTAATAGAAAAATAGCTTTCCCCTGCTTCTCAAGGATGTCAAAGATCATTAGAATATTCAAATGATAATACACAGACGCTCACTTGGCAAATGGTTAAAATAAAGCAAAGAACTATAATGAAGCCCTGATATACCTATGGGACAACTGGAAAATGAACAAAGAAATTAGATTCCCACTTGGCGTAGTTAGTCTTTATAATGCTAGCTCTTGGAGATAGGTGTGGCATTCCTTTTTACCAGCCTATGCCATTACAGAGCCCTGGAATCTGAATCTGCAGACCTGGCTCAAGACTATGTTTGACCACTTGGACCTTGTGTGAATTCTGGGTCTTCTTTTTTTTTTTCTCTCTCTGAACCTTGTTTTGTCCATCTGTGAAGGAGGTTCACACAGTGGGCTGTGAGACAGCCCACGTGGCCACAGTGACATTACGTCAAGCACATTAGACTCGAAGTCTATTGTATCTCTTGACAAAATAATCGAGTCTGCAGATTTTAAAAGTTCCTTATTTAAGGGAAATAGAGACAAGAATTGGATTTTATTGGGGACACCTGGGTGGCTGAGTCGGTTAAGCCTCTGCCTTCAGCTTGGGTCATGATCTCAGGGTCCTGGGATCGAGCCCAGCATCAGGCTCTCCGCTCAGCGGGGAGCCTGCTTCTCCCTCTCCCACTCCCCCTGCTTGTGCTCACTCTCTCACTCTCTCTCAAATAAAATCTTAAAAAAAAAGAGAGAGAGAATTGGATTTTATTATTTACTCTTCCATGCACTAACTGCTGATCTCGGGCAAGTCACTTAAACAATCTGGATCTAAGTTTCCTCAGCCTTAAAATGAAAAGTATAGATGAGATGAATTATTTTTCCACTCTGATTCTACGATCCTAAAACCATTTATTCAGGAGATGAGTTACTTTCTGAAACATTAACATGGTCCTTTTATTTATTCTGCTTCTTCATAGAAAAAGCAGCTTCATTTTAAAAGTGTTTTGGAAAACATTTGGAAGTCAATATTAAACTTAACAGAGTATTTTGAAACCTTAAAATGAAAACTAAAAGATAGTATGATTTTTCTTTTGCTTTTCACAAGTTTCTTTTGGAAGTAAGTGTGTAAGTAATGAATAAAACATCTAACTGCATATGTGTGCAGATGCAAATAAAATTAGGCATTTCATAGCTGGTTGGAGCAAGAATTCCTATTCTAAGTTTCTCCCTTCACTTATGCTGCTGTTCAGAAAAAGCAGGCAGAGAGAGGCATTTCACATCCATGGCTAGTCATAAAGTGACTATGTTTTCTGGGGGTAGGAAGACAGAAAAGACATCTTTAGAACCCTGGAAAACCACCTCCAAGTATTTGGAATCTGAGACAATCTGGGGCAATTTCTGGAGATTTAACACAAACCCTGAGAGGCCCCTGGGAATTACCAGGAGAATCCAGAGTGTTTCTACCTGCAAAAGACATTCTTCCTACTACAAAGAATGAATCATCCACTGTCACCTTGAGAGACGTCCCCAAACAACCTGGGCAAGTTGAGAAGTTTCCCAGCCTTCACTACTCAGATATGAGACAAGATGATGTATTTCACAAAAGTAAAAACATAGGGTCTTTTACTAGAATTGATAATTTTTAAAAGTAATCTGTATCGTTTACGGGGGTCTGGGTCTGTCAGATCCGTGACACCTACGGATTGCTGATCCTTATTTAAGACAATTTGAGAGTGAAATTCAAATTTTGCACTCACATTTAAAAATAATTTGAAAACAAATGTAAGTCCCAGCGTTTCTTGGCAAATTCTTGAAATCTGATGATGACGAAAATCAGTGTGAAGATGCACTAGGCATCATCAGTGTGTGTTCCAACAATTCTAAATGAGAAATTAATTCATGTTTACTCAAACCTTTCCCACAAGGAGACAGACCTCAAGGAGAGGAAAAGAAGCAGTCACGGAGGGGGAGACCCAACACCTCCGATCTAGTGTTTCGGAGTTCATGAGTTAACTGCTCATGTAGCTGCACCGCAAATTTCCTAAAGCTGGTACCCACCATACCCTGTGCGTCTCATTTTAAAACAATCATTTATGGGTGTTAGAGGATGGCTAGGAAAGCAGAAGGGTTCTGTGTCAATCAAAGCTAATCACTGGTACAGGCAGAGGGCTTTTGTTGGCCTCCATGCTCTAAGCCGTGCTTCCACATCTGTGTTTGAAGAGATTAGAGAGGTGCTTCATACAAGAACTGTATTAGTTAAAGCTGATCGACAGTATTTGGAATAAATCATGAAAAAGTTGAGTGCCAGAAGGAAGGCATGGCAAGTGGGAGATTGAAACCAACGAGGGCTAAATCCACCCCCG
Organism: Mellivora capensis; assembly: GCA_004024625.1. NCBI lineage: Eukaryota > Metazoa > Chordata > Mammalia > Carnivora > Mustelidae > Mellivora > Mellivora capensis. Next base: position 79,363 of record PISX010001452.1, on the reverse strand, counting down.
CTGGTCCCCCCCTCACCCCCACTCCACATTTGTATTTCAGTTTTGCTCACTGGAGGGAGCCTTACCAGGTGCCCTGCTCCTGCCACTCGCTAGCAAACGCGCCGCGACTCAGCCAAGAAGCCCTGCGCCTGTGCCTTCCGTGGCATGCGCGCCACACTTGGATGATGGGCTCCGGTTTTATTTGAGGTGCTTCATGGAAAACAGATTAGCCCAAGTGGGTGCGTGGGATTTGGGGCCCAGGGAGGGGAAAGGAAGAAAAGTGAAAAAGATCCCAGCAAGAACGAACACCGAAGCCCCCTCCCCGTTTATAGCATTGTTCTCTCTGCATGAAGGCCATACACTGGCAAATAAATTATGAGTGACAAGTATTTGAACCAATAAAGAGGGCACTATATTTTATATGCAGTAAATTTAATTCCAGATTGTGTTTCACCTTAGCAGGGTGACATGTTTATTGCCAGTGAAAGATGAAAGCCGAGGGAGTTAGAGGCAAGCGTCAGCAGTTCTGGTGGGCACCCGCAAAATGAAGATTTGACAGACCGGTGGCTGAGCCCTTGAAATGAAATGCCAGATCAAATTTTACCCCAAAGGGGTCAGATGTACTGTCATGCCCCCAAACTCGCAATACCAGCTGAATAAATGAGCCCAGTTCAGCAGGGAGCAGGAGGCCAAGAGCATGCTCTGTGAATTTTCTGCTCCTAGAATCATCAGCTTTTCCAAGTGCAGTGAGCCCGGGAGGACCGGGGCGAGGTGTGGTTGAGGAGGGGGTGCCAGAAGGGATGTGTAGTGCCGCTGCCTCTGTGGGGCTCTAAGTGTCGTTTTAAAAATCTATTAAACAGATCGAAAAGTAGAAGTGAGTCTAAATTGATCTGCCCGTCTCTCAATTTCATCCTACAAGCACTCAGCTCAGGTGTTCAATTTATTGAACCATAACCCCTTTTTAAACAATCAACATCAACACACAATAAATATGCTCAGCAAGGGCAATATTTACATGCATGACTCATTGTTTTAGAAGATTTATTTGTGAGGGAACCGACGGGCAATTACATTGGACTTCCTCCGGTGGATGATGGCACAGTGGCATGCAGGCCCAGGTCTGGTGACTGCAAAAATTCAGCACCCTGAAAGCTTTCCCCTATGAAAGGTGGGAGGAATTTTTGTTATAATCTGCACATGATTTCACTTGTCATCTCAGATAGAAAGAGAGAGAGAGAGGGAGGGAGTGGGGAAGGGAGGGAAGGAGGGAGAAAAGGAGGGAAGGAGGAAAAGGAAAACGTGCTGACCTCAGCTAAGGGTGTCCATGAAGAGTTTATGCGGTAATTCCTGTAATGATGTTGATAATTCATGTACAATGGTAACCAATCTTTCCTCTGCCCACTTATGAAACAGGTTCTGTTATCCAATATATGGATTGGACCAGCCAAATGCTTCCCAACACATTTGTGTAGACGTAGTGTCATCAACTCTTGAATCAATTGGAAGGGTTAACATTTTAATCAGTCCCTCTCACTGACCTTGCTCTGCAGGACTAACAATAGAATCTACCACCTATTTAACTTCACATAAATGTATTTTAAGAATGTTTCTCTTACTTCAAGGTCAGCGAGATGAAGATGATGTAGTTTCTGGGCCCCGTAATTTCAGGGTTTCCTCCTCTTTGTGTCTCTTTTCTCAACTTTGTGCATCTTTTCAATATAGTCACTGAAGTTACAAAGACCATGTACTCTTACGCCTGGATGAAGGATAACGGATATGCATAATGATCCTAGCACCACCTAATTGCTCCTTGGAATTTTAAAGGAACTGCTTGTTTCCTGTGAGAATGGCCTCACTTTTGGCGATCAGAAGCAGCTCTGGAATAGAATCAGTGGAACCATCGCTTCTCGGCCTTTTGGCTAAGATCAAGTGTAGAATCAGTGGAACCTGGCATCCTCCTGGTGATACCTGCGGACACAGGAACACCTGTGATATAAGTAGGAACACCAGCCATTATCAGTGATTGTCCCTCTATTACCCACTTACTCCCTAAGGATGTTGTGAGGGTGACTGTTACCCAGAATGAGTATAAGGTTTTTGTAAGTTCTTTAGAGAAGAGTTGCTGTGAGAAAGAGACTCAGCTGTCCCCATTACCACTATCCTGGTCCCTTACTGTTTCCTGACCCGCCATTTTACTCTGGTCATTCATTCCCTTGGCTTCGTTCTCCCTGGGAACATAGAACAGATGCATTTTTAAACTCACTTCCTCTTTGCTGCTCCAAGTATCCCAGGAGTCTCTCTTTCATCACATCAAATACATCCCCCTAGTCTTGGGTTCATATGCCCTGACCATCCCTACCTCTATGTTCCCTGCTGTTCCCTCCACTTTCTTCTCCAGCATCCTTTGTCTGCTCTTTTCAGACATCTTTGTGGGCTGTGCTACTTGGAACAGAGTCCCATTTGTCTGGCGCATGCCCTTCCCCTTGGCCAAAGAGCTCCCAAAGCCTCCACAAGCTTTCATTTCTCTTTTGTAGCCCAAGTGCTAGCCAAATTAATCTATTCTGTTTCCCTTTTGCAGATCATAATTATTGGTCCCACTTACAATTTATTTTTTTTTAATTTATTTATTTGTCAGAGAGAGAGCGAGCGCAGGCAGACAGAGTGGCAGGCAGAGGCAGAGGGAGAAGCAGGGTCCTCACGGAGCAAGGAGCCCGATGTGGGACTCGATCCCAGGACGCTGGGATCATGACCTGAGCTGAAGGCAGCCGCTTAACCAACTGAGCCACCAGGCGCCCCCCACTTACAATTTATTATAAACTCTTGGGATAAAGGAAGCAAGTAATTGTTTAGGAGGATTGGTAATTTCCAGACAACCAAAAGTATTAATGATGTCAAAAGAGAAATGGTATTCAACTCGATAGTGGTCACATTCATTATAATCGATAACGTACAAGACTTCCAACACATTTTATAGTTAGAATAAACATATTTCCCATCATGTACACATAATAAATGTTTTATTTCTATTCTTCTGTGTTTGCCTATTATTCTGTTAGTCCTAAAGTCCTGTTGTCAAGTAGTTTTAATGCCTTCTCTCAAGTTCCCCGATATTCATTCCTCCTTTCCAATTCCACAGCCAGCATCAAGAATCTGCCATTTTTCACTCAAACCCAGGCCACCTTAGGGACTGCCTAACTGGGGCATTGAAACCTTTTTCTCTGTTTCATGGTCTTGGAAGCTGTTTCCTTTGTTTCTCCCTTATAGTGTTAAATTCCAACTCTTTGTAATTCCATTTAGAGCTCTCATTCTGACTCTTCCAAACCCACCAGCCTGACATTGGGTGTGCACTATAATTATTGGATCCTCAGTTTCCTCCTAAACTTTCCTTTCATGGGTATTTTTGAAGTCAGAAATAGGCACGTGCAGTCCTGCCCACTGTGGCTAGCACATGATAGTTGCTCAATAAATCACATTTTATTATTTATTATAACAAATGGTCCCTCTACTTCTGCCTAACTAATTTGCACCTCCTTCTTAGAAAATGACTTTATGCCCACCTTTTTGCCTTTGCTTAGGCTTTTTACTACACTCAGGTATGTTCTCCTTTTCTTTTTCTTCATTTGTATGCCCAGGCTCAAAGCTCCCCTCCTGTCAGAAACCTCTCCCACCATGTGCTCTCAAAGTGTGCATGCCAGGAAGAAAGAATTAACAGAAACCAGAGTAGCTCCGTGCATTGTTTATTGCTACTCTACATAGCTCCTATCATTTACGATTGTAGTTTGAAAAAAAATACCCAAATCTGTTCAATAACAACTGCTGCTAAATTACGCTAAATAGTTTTAGCCATCTATGCTTGCTTAAGTTCTAACCATCCTTCGAGGTTCAATGTATGTGCCTATCCTCCTCTCCCAGGTGAGTTACTCCCATGATCTTTAGTCCTAGATGAAGTGAGTCTCTGTTCTTTAAGCCTGAATGTTCTATTTGGCAGGAATCATTTATTATCAGATATTGTGGTTGGACCTGTACATATCATATTTGCATTAATGGAGTTTCGGGGAGCTCATGGAGGAAGGGTTCAACCAGATGAATGTTGGCTGAGGCCCCAGGAGAAGACCACTGATCCTGGTGGTTTAGGGAGTAAAACGTGGAGTTGCTCACAGCCTCTAGCTTGCAGGCACTTACATTTCAGAGTGTCTGGGGACAGCTGTGAGAAGAGAAGGACAGGAAGTATAAAGGAAGCAAGAATAAGCTATTTCCTAAGTGCTCATTGGCAATCCAGGCTTCATGGAGCACGATTGGAAACTGAGGAGGAATTTTGATTTGCATTAGGACCTGTTTAAAATTGGGGGGTACATAAAAGAACTTTTTAGTATTTAAGCATGTAACATCATGACCCTGAATAGTAGAGAGTTTGTGAGTCTTTGTTGAATGAATAGAAAAGTAAATGGCATGCTGTTACACTCTTCCCTTATAATTAGATTTTTTTTTCACATTTAGTAATCTCAGAAGAGTTGGTAGCATCTGACTTCTATAGGATATGTTTATCTCTTAAGGTGAGGGTCACCTGTATGGTAATCTGTGGGCCTTAACTTGAAATTGATTATAACTGAGCTAAAGTTGAATTGAGATTCAAGTGGATGGTGGTTGTGTTGAGGTCAAGGAAATAAGCAAGAGAAACAGTTGCAATTACAGTGTAAAAATGAACAGTTTAGAGCAATGTTGAATAAGAGTATTGCCTGGACAGCCAAGTTCAATTGTGCTCACACAGCTAAGGTTTCTTTAGCCTTGCTTCCATATAGTCTTCCCCCAAGATGTTAATTGCTGTTGGCATTGAATCTTTTGAAGCGATGGGAATTCTTATGTTAAAATGTCCAAAAACAGCAAAACTGAGTGATGGGATGGGTCACTGAATATTTTTAAAGGCCAAGAAGCACCTCCGTTTGAGGGTATCTAAAACTGCCCCAAAACAGCCTCCAAGGATCTTCCCTTCAACTCTGTCTCTCTTTATACAGAGGCTAGGACGGCGGTATACAGCCCCCAAAAGGAGAATCCTCACAATTTTCTTCAGAATGCCAAGTGTTATAGTGAACGATAAATAACCTTTCTGTAACAAGGAGCCCTTTTTTTCCCGCTGGAACAAACTGTTCAACTCTATTTGAATAAAAAGCCCACACATATATCAAATTAAACAAAATAGCATTGTTCCAAATACAGATCAGGCAGTCTTCCCAGACTCGTGTCAGTAAAATTTCATCGCACTCCACACCATTGTAGAGTAGCTCTCTCTCTCTCTCTCTCCTCTTCTTTATGTGTGAGTGCAGAATCACTCTTCTTAGACAAAGGAAGGCAGACACAGGCCGTGTCCCCCATGCACTGGAATAAAATAAAGGTTCAACTAGGGACTTTGATGGCAAGAGAACAAGAATGCACCACTGAAAATACAGGTGGAGACAGGACTACCTGGGAGCAATTGATCAACAAGAAGTTATTTTGCTTATTGCCAGGACAAATATTTTCCCATTTGATGAGGCATAACTCTGGATCGATGTTAATGAACCAGGAAGCTAATTGTGTGGCGTGTGTGAGGAGCTGGGATGGGGGAGGAGGTGTGTGGGGCTGCCTTGCCCTAACTCCTAGGAGCCGATTGTTAAATTTTCAGGATTTTGCAAGCTTTTTTGCTATATATGACCATTATTAAAAATTAACATAAAAGTATGTAATAAAATTCAATAAGTTATATCCAAAAGGAAGATACTATCCAAACATACTACTTTTTCTTTTACCGCATTTTGCTCTTGAGGTCATTTTTATCTGTTGCAGCTACGTGGTGGAAATAGTACGGCATGGTGTGGTACTTCGTGTTTGCTTCCCCACTCCTCGTTCACACTGACACGCTGGTGGCTTGGAATGGACTCACACCACAAATCAGAGTTATTGCTTTCTTTTGTTTTTGTTTTCCAGAGAGCTGAGTGCTAAACATTTATCAGCACGCTACTGGGCGGTAGCTCTTTTGAGAACGGCCCTAACTTCCCGTGCAAACTTCGGCTGCTGAGCTGCAGGGGAATTTGAGAAGGGGCTGCCTTCGGTTCTTTAAGGGTAGGAACTTGCAGGGCTCCGGGGGCAGAGTTTGCCCATTGTGCTGCCTTCCCTGAGAGCATACTGAGGGATTAAAGGAAATTCCTCCACTCTAAAAACTCACTTATTATTTGAACACCGGGGCTCCATTGAGGAAGATATTTATTATTAGGGTAAGTTGGTTGATTAGGAAAAGTTCACATTCATTCTCTCCAAAGGTAGTATTTTGCCGATCTCGTTAAGTGTGGTGTCAGATCAGCCTTCATGGGCAGTAGCTGAACACTGGGTCTTACCAGGGCAGGCTCGCTACCACCACCACCACTTCTCCCTCGCTTCTCACCCTCTCCGAGCTTTCTGTTTGCTGTGACCTGAGGAGGTGGAGTAGGAAAATGAGAGCAAGGGTGAGAGATAAAGAGGTAGAGTTGGTAAGGGGTAACGAATCAGGTCTCCTTCCATGTTGGGCTTTTGTGGCACACACCCCTCTCCAGGCTTAATGCTTAAGATGACGTCGTTTCTCATGGTATTTGTAGCACTTTTGAACTCACTAGGGGTTCTATAATTATTCCTTCTAATTCAACCTGTGTGGCTGCATTAAGTCAATTAAATTATAATAATTTATAATTTATTTTAGTAATTATAATAAAACTATTTCATGTAATGTCCAGGGTTATACCCACATCAGAGAGTAATATAACACATATACGTACATGTGTACCATCCGTACATATATACTACACGTACCTATACACAAATACACATGATATAGTATACGATACACACACATAGTATACATATTCCAATAAAAATACTTTTAATATATATTCGAATATAGATATTCAAATAAAAATGTTTGAGCGTATACATTCAAATAAAAAATTCCACAAATGGAATAGCTGGTCAGAGCTCTTTGGATAATATGCATGTCAGGAGTAAAGCAGCATTTGCCTTTAGAATAAACATGTGTTGTAAATGGAGCAAGTGCTTTTATAAACAAAGTAGTATTTCTAATAGCTACCATACCCCTATTTCATGATTTTATGTTACAAGAGGACAGTAACTATTGCAATGTTCCTCAACCAAATGCCCTCTTTTGTCAGCAAGTAAATTCCTCTAAGAATGTCATGTGATCTTGCTGTTTGGTTCTGTGCACAGGGTAATCTCTCTCAGTGTTTAAATTGCACAACTGTCAGATACAGTATACCTTGAGGATCAAATCCCTTATGTCACAATATTAAACAATTATTTTTGGCTACACCATTGAATTTCCACTGCCCGAGGTGTCTCTTGTGTTCCAAATCAAGTCAAATTAAGAATGTATACATAGCAAATTGAAGAAACAGATAAGCAGAAGCAGAGAAAACCAATAGGAAGATTATCCTTGTAATGTTTCATTAAGCAACTTCCATTAGGAAAGAAAAAAAAATCATTAATGCTAACCCATGTTTGAACTTAAAACACAAAATTCAAACTGATTCACACAGTGTGTTTCTACATGTAACCTATGCTTTTAGTAGTCACTCTTTGATACATGATAAGTATCATCTTGAATTTTATGTGAACTGATTCACAGAAGTCATTCAGCAAATTAATGTAGTTTTGCAAAATTAACAGCAAAGTAGGCATGCCGCCAAGTGTCTAATGACAAATTGAAGGGTTTGGAGATGTGTCTGTCTATTTGCAGTATTGGAACTGTTTTCAAAACAAAAACACACTGAAAACAGTGCTGGCATGACAGGAGATGCAGTCATTATGCAATTTTAATTGACAAATAATTCTATTTTTATGGGAATAAATTCACCTAGCCAATAACTGCATTATCATCTATCATGTACTGGTTTCCCTTCCCATCTCAGGCACCCTCTAATTTTGATGAATATGATCAAATGGATCTGGCAGCATCGTTGTATTTGGCAAGTCGAGGAAGGACCACAGTGAGTTGGAGGGAGGGGGCAGGCAGGAGGGTGACGATTTGTCACAGGGACGGAGACCGTCTTTAGCATTACCTGTTGTGCAGATATTATTATCCTCCATTTATCTTCCGGCCCGAATATTCAGATTGGGCTTGTCCCATCCTTTCAGCAGGGTACTAAGCATCTCTCTAATTTAGCTCAGGTATACAAGGGGGTATATGTGTGGGGGGGCGGAGACTGGGAAAATGAGAAAGCTTTATCGATCTACATATAATTAATCTTCAGATGTTGGCTTTAAGCTACAGCATAATAGCCTCAGTGTATGGTCCACTTTCACATGCGGAGCAGCTGAAATGCAAAATGATCACAAATATGAACACACTCTAGCTAAGGGCAGGTATTCCAATGGCAGCATTAAATATAAATACAATGGAGTATTGACATAATGTAGTAAGGTTCCCTCGCTATTAAAAGGCTTTGTTCTAAAGCGTATCTGTGTACACAATGAGATGATGAACACAGTGCATCACATAGCTAAATTTAATATATGCAGGGGTATGATGTTTGCAATGCATGCATTTCAGCAGGTCCCATTAGTGCGCCTTTCCCCTCCAGTGAAAACAGAATGAACCACAGCCCCTTCTGGTTTGCATAAAGCAAACAAAATTAGATTTGCTTTGCTGAATTGAAACCCGCTTGGGATTGTGAGCCTCTCTCGGGGACAAATTACTTCAAACAATCCCTTTGTACCATAACAAAATCAAAAAATTCAGGCCAATCAACATGGCTCAAAACCCTTAACACAAGAATTAATAATACAACCTAGTCTATTTTTATTGCTTCTGCGCTACAGCTCCTTGTTTTAATGTAATTACACTTATTTGCCGTCCACATGTTAAGTAAGCTTGCATATGTTAACTAATGCGACATAAAACAACTTTCCTAATTTTACCATTGCTACAAGCATTGTTCCCCCTGGAATAAGATCCGAACATTGGACAAGTTGAACACTAATGTTATTAAATTAAATCTATTTTTAGATTCTTGATACATGAATATAGGCAAAATGTCAAATGTTTCTTCAGATAGGTGCAAAACCTGATCGACAATCAGATTAGTCTATTAAGAATATTGGTTTATGGAGTCTTAGTCACTTGATATGTCTTGGCTTTTAAAGCCCAGTCCCTTGCGGAAGAGAAGGGCACAGTCCTCTGTAAATATGGAATCTCTTAAATCAGGTATCTGGTCAATGACCACTTAAATTCAGCAGCTTGTGTTAGTAGCAAGATGATATATATTCCTACTGCTTTTAACACCTGAAAATCAACAGAGGTTATATGCTACTAAAACTTTCATCTGAACCACAAGTTTACTGACTTTTCTGATTTGAAATTTAGAATCTAGGGTGACATTTTGCCTACTGCTTTTTAAAATGTGTAGGTCAGATAGAATATTTGAGTTCACAAAGTCTTGGACTTTTGAGATCAAAAGCTCTTTTGTCCCCATTGCCTAGTCCAGCACGAACATAATCTCGTCCTTAGGAAAAAAGAGTATGTCAAACATTTATACATCAAGGGAGGTTTCATCTCATTGTTAAGAGGTGGTTAATTCTGTAGAACTTGAGTGAGCTTCACCTGACACTGACCAAGTACCTGAATGAAAAGTTGAAAAAGATCTGTCTTTAAGCATAAGTTTATTTATGGAACGATTAGGCTATTAGACACAAATAACGTATCAATTTCGTTCAACAAATTGTCAATTTTGTTCTAAAGATCATTTAGTCCTATTGTTTGCTAGTGAATAGATAAATAAATATGATTGACATATTTCTCCTCCTTCCTCCCAGCTGTGTAGATGCAATCTGAGTTTCTAATAGGAAACACACACACACACATAATTATATAATCAAATGATTTATTAAAGGTCTCCTTATGTTAGATCTTTCAAATTAGACATTCCTTTTAAATATGGCAGACAATTGATCAAAACAGTTAATCTCATCCAAAGGCCTTAAATTGGTTTTGTTTGGCAGAAGAGTCTACAGAAAAGGTAAAATTAGAAGGTGTTTATATAGGATACAACTGGAGAGTCCTACCATTCTTCTTATAATTAGACCATGTCTGACCCCTGAAAACACTTACATTTGAGACCTCCTGATTAGTCACTTATATTGGGATAACATAAATATTACACAAAATAGTTGAGACAGGGTATAAAAGTAAAATGAATACACTAGGGTTTCTCCATATAAACCAAATCCAGGCCTGAAAGCTACAGGAGAATGTGTGTGTGTTTGTGTGTGTGTGTGTGTCTGTGTGTGTGTGTGTGTGTATAATTCTTTTTCATCACTCTTTGGAATCTGTTTCATGGCACAGGTGGAGGAAGGGAAGAGAAGACCCAAGGTCTGTGGGCCACACTGACATGGTACTTTGAAAGACCAGTCTCTGCTTCTTCAAGTCACAATGTTAACAGCGCTATTCTTCTAAAGAACAAGAGATGATGTCATTATTGGAGTTTTATTCATAAGACATAGGAATGCAAACCACCTCAGTTTTCTGCTATTTTTGCTTTCTATTATTTAGATCTTATATTAAGTCTTTGGATCCGTTCCCAACCTATTGTGATTCTAATTTGATTTGTATACCCTCGTCTTTCTCAGAGGTACTTTAAAATCTTAGATAAAAGAAAATGAATTAGTTGTATGTATGTGCCAGAGCAGCGAGAGCAGGGCTGTAAGACCAGTGAGCTGAGTTTAGCTTCAGAAAGAACAATTAAGTGATCATACACCTACCCTCTCTCCTCCTTGCCCCCTCACCTCACAAATCACACTTTTGTTCTCCAACCTTACCTCAGTGCCCCACTACTTTCTAGTGCCAAGTGCCCAGTTTGGCCATCTAGCTCCCTTCCTACGACATCTAAGATCTTGGCTCAATGCCTTAACTCTTCAGATCTTTGCTTTCTATCACTAAAGGAAGTACCTGCCCTCAATGGATTTTTTTTAATCTTCTTAAATTATAGGATTATCTCATTGGAGGACTATATTGCATACTACATTTGTCACTATTATTTTCTTGTGCATCTTCTCCTATCTCCTCCTGGACTCTCTCTCTCTCTCTTTCTCGTGGCTCACTGTTAATGAGTTAGATAGACTATTAGTCTAGCACAGCAAAAGGCATCCTCCCTCAGATTAGAGGATATGAGCCCTCAGTTGATTGTTTTCTTCTGATTCTGAGGAAGAGGAGACTGATGTTGATCTAGCAGAGCTGGGAGAAAACTACTGGGACTTGCCCGAAGTGCTCAAACTGCGCCTTTGAGCTTTAGATTTTGGTCTGACATTCATACAATGTATAGAATATTGCCATGGGTTGTGTAAAGGTGATAAGGAAACTGGAGACATCCTGGCCTTGAAGGCCAGATTAGGCCAGAATTAGGGCATTTCTACTGCTTCCTAGTAGGGAAAGTTACTTAACTCTGGTGACTGTACATTTACAATGGGAATAACAGCACTCACACTGCAGGATCATTAAAGAAATTAAGGTGGGATAATTTCAGGAACATAATAGGCACTCAATAAATTGTAGCAATTATATTTTTGATTGCCATGTAAAGCACATAGTATAGCACTTGGCAAAAAGTTCATGATCAATAATGTCAGTTTCAGTCAACCATATCTTTCCTTGGTTTTACCAAATCATTAAAAAAACCTCAATAGACTCTTTAAATTTATAACTAACACAAATTAATACATCAAAGAAATTTTCACATTCTAAATAGAGTCTTATTTTGGACAAATATTTTTATCTCATTATGAAAATGTCAACTAATTGATTTGGTTAATCCTAAAATTTATCAATAAGTCCATAAAAGAAGCGAGCATCAAGATAAAGTCATTAATAATGACAACAGAAGCTAAATGCATTCATGCTGTTGCACATATAGACCATATAACTGCTCAGCAAATATTAAATGATTAATTAAAAATAAGAATAGTTGGGATGAACTCTCATTGTTTTGAATTAGAGCTGACATTTTCAGTTTTCCATGTGGCAACTAGCACTGATTTCTGCCAGAGAAGTTCCCTTCCTCTTTCCTTCCTTCCGTATGCCATCTCTTCCTTCTTCCTTCACACTGTCCTGTAAAAGTATAGTAATCAAGACAGTGTGGTTAGCATGAAGATGGATGTACAGAACAATGAAACGGATAGAGTCCAGAAATAGAACCACAGATATATTGTCAATTGGCTTTTGGCAAAGATGCCAAAGCAATTCAGTCAAAGAAAGAACAGTTTTTCAATGTGTGGTGCTGTAATAGCTGGATAGTCTTATGGGGGTAAAATGAACGTTGACTTCACCCTATGTACAAATGTAACTAAAAACTTGTCATAGACCTAAAAATAAGAGCCAAAACCATGAAACTTAAAAGAAAACACAGGAGAAAATCTTGCATCCTTGGGATAAGAATTTCCTAGAGATGACACAAAAGCCACAAACCATACACAAAAACATGATCCATTGTGCTTCATTAAAATTAATAAGTGCTGCTTATTTCAAAATACATAGCTCAGAAAACCAAGAGGCAAGGCATGAACTTGGCTTTGCAATACAGATATTTGCAGTACATATACCTGATAGAGGACTTTGTCAAGTTTTATAAAAATTATTACAACTCAATAATATGAGGATAACCCAAATAGAATGTGGGTAAAATATTTAACAGATTTTTCACAAAGGAGGACATATAAATGGTCAGTGAGCATATGAAAAGATGCCCAACATCAGTAGTTTTCAGGAAAATAAAGATTTAAGAGCAACTAGCATTCTCATACACTGCTGGTAGGAATATAAAATGGCATTATCACTTTGGAGAATTATTTGTCAATTTCTTACAAAGGTTAATGTGCACTTAATTTATGACCCAGCAATTTTACTACCAGTCATTAGCTAAGAGAAATAAAAACAATGTCTATACACAAATGTTGATAAGAACTTTGTCCATAATAACCCAAATCTGGAAATAACCTTAAGTGTCCATTAACATGTGAATGGATAAACAAATTTGGTATATCCAAATAATGGAATACTACTCATCAAGAAAAAAGAACATACAGAGATGACTCTCAACAACATTCTGCTTAGCAGAAGATTCAGACAAAAAATGAAATTGTATGATTCCATTTATATAAATTTGAGAATAGGCAGCTCTATAGTGACAGAAAGCAGATCACTGGTTATTTGGGAGCTGGGTCATTGGAGAAGGGATTGACAGTAAAGATGTGGGAGGAAATTTTGGCGAGTGTTGGAAATGTTTAAACCTTGATTGTGGTAGTGATTATAGAGGAGTGTACCTTTGCAAAACTCACTAAACTTTATACTTGAAATGGGTTCATTTTACTATATGCAAGTTAGATTTCAATAAAGGTGATTGTTCTTAAGTAGCTAATATCTGAATGCATGAAACATTGGACTATTTGGCTACTACTATAATACTATTATTGTGAAACCAATTGCATGTGTAATTACAAATAGCAGAAAGTATTTCTCTTAGGAAAAATTACATTTTGAAAATTTCACTGCTAAAATAATGATTTGGAGTTTTTGTGCTTGATTTAGGAATTTGTTTCTAACTGTAGACTCTTGTTCTGGTCTTATAATTTATTTTCCTTTGGCAAGTCAGTTAACTTCATCAGACCTTGATTTCTTACACTGTAGAATGAGAGACCTGGACAGTATTCAGATTTTTTTTTAAGATTTTATTTATTTATTTTGAGAGGGAGAGAGAGAGATCAAGCGCACATGAGTGGGGGTGGGGGGTAGGAGCAGAGGGAGAGGAAGAGGGAGAAGCAGACTCCCCTGCTGAGCAGGGAGCCCAACTCAGGGTTCAATTCCAGGATACTGGGATCATGTCCTGAGCTGAAAGCAGACGCTTAATTGACTGAATCACCCAGGTCCTAATATTCAGATTTAATACGAAATTATTTAGCACTGACTCTAAGCCAGTCACTATGCTAGGTGGCCTCACATACTTTATTTCCGTCAACTATTGCTCTTATGTGTCCCTCCACATTAAAACAATAAAGTTTTAGGAGTTTGAACTTTTTTGTTTTCAAAGAAAATTGCTCTACCCAAAAACACTAGTTTGGTTACATTACCTACCAATCCTGTTAGCATTAGAGAACTTCTAAATTCTATCATGAAGTAAAATCTGATTCAATGTACCTAGATGAACATTTACTTTGAATTCACCTCCAATAGTTGAAATGAATAATGTTTAAGTTTTCAGGTCAGGTCCCAGTAAGCTTTAGTTTTCTGAGCAGCCATAGAATTCTCCCACTGATAGAATTTGACTCCATGTATTCAACTTCAAAGTCTAGGGCAGGAGAAGAAGCCTACTTATCAACCCCAGGGCATAAAAGAGCTTCTTCCAGAAGTGCCGAAGAGTTTCAGTAAAGAAGCGTGGTAACCACATGCTTCAAAACATGCAGATATAACTCAGTGTAGCCCAAGGGTTTTCATCCAAGAAGAAGGAATTAGAACAGAACCCCCTGGGAAGAAAACTATTTAAAAGAAGAAAATGCTCTATTAGATTCAGTGAGTATAATGCAGTTATTATAATACAGAGCAGTGACTCTCAGAACATACAAGTAGATGGCAATCAGGAATGTAAACTTTTGTTACTTTTGGACACTGGAACCCCTCAGGTTTTTCTTTTCAGATTTATATCTGGTGTTCCTATCTCTTTGAGTTTGTCTTTCTCTTCCCAGAGGACTCAGCTTTATCCTATTTATCTGTTTTTTCATCTGGCACTAACTTTCCCCTCAGTTTGTTCTTTTGTTGTTGTTATTATTGTTGTTGGTTATAATAGTCTCTATTAGAGAAAGAATAGCTGTTCATTAAGAAAATCAGAAAATATAGATGAGTAGAAGTAAAAACAATACACTTATAGGTATTGACAGCTTATCTATAAACCCACCACCCAGATATCATTGTGATAATAGTTCATGTTTTATTGTGGATATTTCTTGGTTTTTTCTTTGCATATTTACATAAAAGTGGAAACAAATGACAATGGACTTAACAGATAACATAAGGAATAGAAGATAACTAAAAAATTTAAAAAGGTGAAAAATAAAAAGCAAATCTCCAAGAATTATCCTTAGAGAGATTTGGAAAGATATTATATCCATAAAATAATAATGAATGATGTAAGTAAGCTATACTTTTAGGACAAGAACTTTGGGAAATCTAAAATATGATTGATGAAACAAATCATGTAACACAAGGTTTGGAAGATAAAGTTGAAAAAGTATTTCAGAAACTTAAACCCAAAGACAAGGGAATGAAGATATGAGAAGAAACAAGAGTCACTTAGAATGTCTATGTTCTATGAATGGGAGTTTTATATAGAAAGAAGAGCAAAAAGTAGAGTGTAGGAAGTCATAAGAATCATTCATTCATTCATTCATTCACTCATTCAGGAATTCCTACCATGTACTTAGCCATGTTTAGGTATTTGAAATACAGTAGTGAACTAAACATTCAAAATCCCTGCCTCATGAAGCTTTTCAGTGGGGGAGAGGGTACATGGTGGGAGGGACAAAAAAATTAATCATAAAAGTGTATTATATTCAGATAGCGATTAGTGTTGTGAAAAAAAAATTAAGCAGGTGAGGAGAATAGGAGCCCTTGGGGGAGGAGGTAGGAAGACTAGAGTTTTATAAAGAATCAGCATGGATGTATTCCTTGATAAGGTGATATCGAAACTGAAAGAGAAGAGAGAAGGAGATGTGCAAGCACCTGGAGAAAGAGAGTTTCAGGTAGAGGAATAAACAAGTATAATATAAAAACTCTAGAGCTGGAGACAGCCTGTGGTATTCAAGGAATAGAAGTGTGGGGTGGAGTGGAATGAGCAGGGTGGGCATTTATAAGAGAAGAGTATGAGTACCCAGATCTTGTAAGACCTTGTAGCCACAGTATAGCCTTACTTTGACTTTTAACTTGAGAGAAATGAGAAGCAGTTGTACAGGTTCGAGGGTAGTGACATTACACTGGCATGTTTTAACAGGTTTGTTCTAGTTGCTTTGTTGAGGATAGACTCTGTTGAGGATAGGAGGATAAACAGATCACTAAGAAGTCCATGACAATAATCTACATGAGAAATGATGGTGGCCAGACCATGGTGGCAACAGTGGAGGTACTGAGAAGTGGTTGATTCTGAATATTTTGAAAGTAAATGCATTAGGATTTGTTGATGGATTGTTTATGTGTAGAATGTGAAAGAATAAGGTGAGTCAAGAGGGCCCCAAAATGTTTGGACTGATCAACTGAAGGACGGAGTAACCACTAAATGGGATGGGGGAGACTGTAGAAGAAGTGGGTTTGTTTGTGGGTGATGAGGGGTTTGGTTTTAGACTTCTTGAGTTTACAATTCCTGTAAAAGAATTAAAACAGAGCCAGTTTTCTCTACTTCAACTTTAACCCTCTTTCCTTTATGTTTTTTATTTCTTTTTTTCTCCACTCTTTCCCTTTTTTATCTTCTCCTGCCTTGAATTTTAACTGACATTCAACAAGGATAAATGACCAGCAAGATTTACAGATATAGTTCTCAAAAAAACTGTTCTGACAGCTGCCCAGAAGAGATTGCATCCATGATCCCCAGTAAGAGGCAGGAAAATGGAATATTCCCAACCACTCTAAGAGCAAATTGTACAGCAGGTATAGAGGAAACCACCATTTCAGTCACACTCCCTATGAAAACTCTAATCCTGCTATGACTCAGGGACTCCTTTGGTCTTAAAGTGCTTCCTGGAGAGCATCAATCTTCAATCTTTCTTGGAGCCACTTTTTATCTTTTACCTTGAGAGGCCTAGACATTAGACATCCAAGTGGATATGTAGAGGAGGCTTTGGGATATATGGATCTGGAATTCAAGAGAAGGTCCAGGCTGTAAATTAAAATTGAGAAGCTGTCAGCATACAGATAACCTCAAAAGCCATGAAACTGAATGAGACCACACTAAAAGTTTGTAAAGAGAAGAGGGCCAACGACTGAGACTTGGGGCAGCCAATATTGAGAGGAGTGGAAAATGAGGTAAGACCAGCAGAAGGTGTGGAGAAGGATCAGGCAGTGACAAAGAAAAACTGGGAGAGTGTAGTATCTTGAAATCACAAGGAGAAATGCATCTCAAGGAAGAAAGAGTGAACAACTGTGCTAAATGTTGCTGATAGGCCTCCTAATTTAACAATGTCACCACCAGATTTGACAATGTCAGGGACTTCGGTAACACTGATAAAAGATGTTTCAGAAGAGGGATGGGTTCAAAGCCCAAGTGGTTGGTTTCAAAAACCATTACAAGGAGAGAAATGAAGATGGTGAATTCAAAAAATGCATTGAAGGAGTTTAGTTATAAAAATCAAGCACAGAAATGGGGCCACAAATGAAGAAATGGGATGAAGAGAGTTTATTTTTTTAAATAGGAGAAAAAATATGTTCATAGGCTTAAGGTATGATTCAGTAGAGAAGAAAAAGTGAGAGAAGAAATAAAATGAAACCTTATGAACAATGGAAAGATGATCTCACTAGGAGCTCCAATATTCTACCTATAGAAATAGGAGAAGAGGCACAGTTTCTGGACATAGATAATGGTAGGTTGACATGTGTGGAGGTGAGAGTTTTTGCTTGTTTCTCTTTTCTCAGGGAACTAGCAAGCAAGACCATAAGATTTGAGAGTAAAACTGACTGTATAGGATTCAGTATATGGCCCTCCCCAGATCCATGTGCTCCCCTTATTTTTTGACCTACACAGCCCTAGCAAGGCAGTTCATTATTTTCAAGATCATGTAACTAAGTCATTGCTACTGCTGCAGCTCACAGTTTAACATGCTGAGCCGGTGTAACCTCATCTTATCTCAGACCTACCCTGCCTCTCAAGTCCTGGTCATGTGCTTCCCTATTGGTTTGGAGACAGAAGATATCATCAAATCAGTGAATAGCACTCTGAATGTTGCTAATGCTGTGTTGGACTCTGCTCCTTACTCACTGAGGAGGAGCTTGTTAGGGCAACCAGCGGGTATAAGTGTGTTGATGCCCTGTAAGGAGTCCATTGGAGACTGGAGCCAGCAGATAAATCCACTTCCATTCCTCCCTGGAGACAGCATCATCAATCAGCTATGCTGTCATAAAGCTATAGCCAACTTGGAACATACCCCCAAGGACATTAGCTCTCCTGCCCTTGCCTCACTCATCTTTCCATTGCTCTTGCTTCCCAGGACTTCACTACTCGATAAACTGTTAGCACTTAAGCTGTTGCCTTAGGCTTTCTTTTCTGTGGAGTCTATGTTAAGACAGTGGTGAAGATACTGGATGTTTAAGAGCAAAGTAAAAGTTAGAAATGAGTTGGCTTTGGAGAGTAGGGAAGTAAGTGGCCCCGAGAAATGCATTATGTTAGCCTAGTCACATTACGGGACCATCTGAGGCAATACTATTGAATTGAATGAGATCAGTTGACATAGTTGTTTGTTTCTCCAATTACATCTAGCTCTGTGGTTGTGGAAGCAAAATAGGTGGACTACTGATTCTAACAAAAATAAAGATTTGTGTTGGAAAACACAAAGGAATTGAGAGTATATGTGAGGGATGATTACAATGGTCAATGATCAAATCTGAGCCAAATAAAGAGAGGAATATAGACTTGAAATGGGTGAAGGCCATGAAAGTGTAGTCGGATTGATAGAGTGGTGATTTGGATGATTGTTGAAATTCGGATAATAAGGGAAGAGAGAGAACAAGACAGAAAGTGTGGTTGGAAAATGGGATTCTTAAAGTAGAGATTATAAGAGGCTTATATCAATTTTTGATAATGACCAGGACTAGAATGTAACCATAGTTATAAATATTGGATTTGAAGTAGAAAGGACAAGATCATTAAAAAAAGAGAAGGCCAAGGAAATGATTATGAAAAAAACTCATGCTTGTAGATACCAAAATTACTGAAATAATGGAAGTGATAATGTTCGAATGCATGACAGTGACCCAGGGACTCATGACTTTCGTTCCATTAGAGATTGGTAAATAATTGTAACATGAAAGGTTAGTGGGAGTAGCATCTGAAAACATGAGATTCAAAGCTGGGAATTCTTAAGGGGAAGGTGTGAACTACCAGGTGGAAAAGTATGAATTACCTGGAAGTAGCAACGCGCATGGAGGACTCTGATTCCATTTTGCAGTTACGGTGATCTGAGCAATGTGGGAGAGGAAACACCTACCGTGAAAGAACTTGAGGGAAAGGAGAAGAGATCCCCCCTTTCACAGAGAGTGAGAAGTTGAAGAGAATTGCTGGAGAAGAGGTTAAATATGTGCGAGAGATTTTGGCAGTGACTGACTAGGAGTCCCAGTAGGAGGGTTCCAAAAGTTAAAAGAGGATGATGAGGAGGAATAGAGGAAGTGTTCTGTATCATGTATTGATTAGATTTGGGAGGTGGGTGAATGATAATCTGGATGGCTCTGGAAGCTCATCTTCTGCTTCTATTTGGTGGCCCAGCAGAGAGCTGGCTCTGCAGCTCTGAGCTCAGGTGTGGACCAGGAGGCTTTGTGGGAGCTCCTGGGCTGCCTGTGAGCAGACTCTGGCCTCCAGAACACACACTCCCTAGTATCTTGCCCTAGTCTAGAAATCCCTTGAAAAATTTATTTCTTAGAGAAAAGAGATATTTCCTACTCTGCCTTGGGCTAACCTATAAATATGAAACATGAGGTGTTGGCAGGGTTTATTCTCAGTCTTGGAGTATTCCCAGTATATGTCCAGCCTGCTGGCTCACAAAGACCTCTCTCAGCTGGGACCCTGGCCATGGAGCATATAACATCTTTGCCTGGCAAGAAAGAATGACAGCTTGAGGGAATATATGTTTTGTTAAGTTTTTCCCCAATTAGCCCCATATTATAAACTGTGCCAGTTAGCTCTAGTGGTGTGTGTCTGTGACTTCTTTACATTCCAGAGATAAGGGGTGACCTGGGAATACTCAGCTTCTTATGGTGACTGAGAAGAGAGATAACAAAGTGAGATGAGTCCTTGATATCAAGGCAGAATGTGGTGGGGAGGTTGTTAGTGTCCGGGTGGTAGTGGGGTTGGGAAGACTGAGGTCTCACCTGGAGCACACAAAATTTTGGGTTTTGACTCTTCTTGATAGAGGTGTGAAGGCTGCGGCGCGGCGCATCATCATAAATAATAGGAGAGATTTCTTTCCAAAACTGATAATACTTATCAGCAGATTAAAATGGCCCATCAAGTACCTGGTTCAATAAATGAAAAAGGACTGCATCGAGACATCACAAGTGTGATAACAAAGATAAAGAAGGAATTTTAGAAAAATAGGTCATTTATAAAAGGAAGAGAAGTCATAATGGGAAAATAATTCATTAGCCACACTGAAGACTAGAAGTCAAGTGAGAAACTTCCAAAGATTGATAAAAATAAATTGCACTTAAATTTTATAATCAACCAAACTGTCTCTTTATTGTAAAGGTAGAATAAAACCATTCTGACAACCTAGGCCATTTACTTCCAATACACAACTTCTTACAAAATGACTTGAGTAAAATGTGTCAGGAAGCAATAACAAAAACAAGCCATGGGATCCAGTAGATGAGGGGTCCTATCCAGAAGAAAAGAGGTTGAAACTGCAAAATGATGCCATGTACCAGGCCTGAGTAGACACACAGGACCCCAGGAAAGTGTGAAAGTTGTGATACCGTCTTTCAAAATTTACAACTTACAGAGAACACGAAGTCAAGCAATGCGAGGGTGGGGGAAAGGACACTGAAAAAGCACAAGAAAAATAAAAAGATTTACAGAAGAAGGAATGTATTACAAGTACACCATTTGGCTGTATAGTAAACAATGTTAAAATATTCATTAAAATATAAATACTAATTAGTGTTTATCTGATTTTAGAATCAGACTATGGACAAAACAAGGCAGCCTTAATTATAGTTGCTGAATAGAATGTATATGTTAGCACTACAAATGTACTAGAGGAGAGAAAATTATCAGCCAAAACGGAACTGAGGAGGTCACATGAGAGGGCATGTTCCAGAAATAATACCTCACCATGTAGGGACTAAAATGGTATCATCTACAGTTGATAAAAACAGGGATTAGAAGTATAAGTACATTATTATCAATTACAAAGTAAGTATAGAGGAGATAAATGTAATGCCATGACTACATTTAAGAGGAAGAAGAGCTGAAATGGAATAAATGAAGGGAGCTCTCCTTTTTCCTAACAGTGATTAGTTCATAATGTACAAAACTGATCGTTAGAAAAGTAGTACTATACTGGGGTGCCTGGGTGGCTCAATGGTTTAAAGCCTCTGCCTTCTGCTCAGGTCCTGGAATCGAGCCCCGCATCGGGCTCTCTGCTCAGCAGGGAGCCTGCTTCCTCCTCTCTCTGCCTGCTTCTCTGTCTACTTGTGATCTCTGTCTGTCAAATAAAAAAAAAAAATCTAAAAAAAAAAAGAAAAGTAGTACTATAAAGCTGTTGTTACAAGATTTGATATGCATACAAAAAACCAAACCAAAACAAAACTCGAAGTAAAAACTTATGTAAGAGTTAGACCTGGTTCCCACTGCGAAGTACAACTGGAATGAGGGGGTTATAGTTTTTCACTATGAGTTATTCTCTATTACTTAAATTGTTTTATTTATTCCATATATGGAACTTGTTTGCTGAGAATTTTAATTACTAAAAGTATAAAGTAAAAATTATTTTGATAGATTTCTGTTCCCTACTCAACGAATACTGTCACTTTATTAACTGTCCCATGTAAGTGACGGTCATCCTCTCCGAGAAGCCAGGGGCCAGGAGTGATGGCTGTGGGAAGACCGGGGCATTGAACTGAAGGATCCAGGGAACACAGGCTGGTGGTAGGGCTGAGGCCCAGGGGGCCCACATTTTTCCAGGGGGTAGTCTATGGTTCTTTATGTAAGTATGGAACATGGTTATATCTGCCAGAGAGTACAACACTCACCTTTTATGAATGCCAACATAATGAACATAATGAAGTGGATGAGGTTAATAAAACATTATGCAATTCCTCCAGAGAAAAATATCATATTTCATAAGGTGCATAAATATTATAGCAAGAATCTAAAAAAGATTTAGCTATTATTTTGAATTCTGTAAATTGCCTTTGGATGCTCTCTGATCAAGGGCCAGATATTGATTTTCTCCAGCTTTCCTGATATTTCTTGGTGAAGATCTCACCAATAAATTCAACTTTATTTTTTAAAATAAGCTTTTTGTTTTAGATTTACAGAAAAGTTATGGAAATTGTCTAGAGAATTGTCATATAGCCCACACATAGTTGTGAATACCTTATATTAGTGTAATACATTTATTACATAGAATATCATCAAATCTATACTTTATCCAGATTTCATTAGTTTTTATGATAATGCCCCTTTTCTGGCCCAGGATCCCATCCACCGTAGGATATCAAACCACATTTACTTGTCTCCTTATACTTCTGTGGGCTGTGGCAATTTCTCAGACTTCCCTTGTTTTTGATGATCTTGGTAGCTTTGAGGACTGTTGGTTAGGTTATTTCACAAGTTGTGCCTCAGTTGGGATTTGTCTTTTGTTTTTCTCGTGATTAGACTGGGGTTATGGAAAGACCAAAGAGGTAAGTGCCATTCCCATTACATTATATCCAGGTTACATGTAATCAACATGACTTACCACTGTTGATGTTGACCATGATTGCCTGGCTGAGATCTTTGTTGTCAAGTTTCTCCACTATAAAGCTACTCTTTCTCTGTCCTTTCCATAGCATGTTATTTGTAAGGAAGCTACTACATGTGATTCTAGGTCATTATGCAGTAAGCATCTTTGCTACAAGCCTTTCACTGCAAGAATTTTCAAGGCAGACCTTTTCACCACAAAACTAATTGGCCGCAAGGCAATTCCACCATAAAAATTAAAAAAAAAAAAAGCTTTTTGGTTTCATTTCTCCATTCATATATTACTCCATTTTTATATTACCTAATATTATGTAAATCTTAGCCTTCATGATGGTGTATATAGTGGCAAAGAGTTTTGAACCCACATTTCCCATAGAATTTTGGAACATTAATCACTGGACATGTGACAATATGCCAAGAGCAAACAACAGTGCAGAAGGCTTTCACAAAGCTATACAAAGCTCAGTTACAAATATGCGCCAGAGTATTTGAAAACTGGTATCTCTCTTAATGAAGGAAGACCCTTATTTAAAAAGGAAAAAGTGTGAGGTTAAATGAGGCGATGAATCCAAAAGTAAATTAAAAAAAAGGGGGGGTAATGCTTGGAACAAAAAACTTTGAAGACAACTCCTCAGATACAGTCCAAAAATAAAATCAGTTATTTGCCCAGTATTGCTAGGAATCTCCACTATACATGTTGAATATATTCAAGTACTTTGTATTTTGCAGCAAAGTCTTTTTAATTTTATTCATTTTTTCATGTTTCATTATGTCCTTTTTAATGAATGTCCCTCTTTTATTTTTTGTGATCTTTATCTCTTAAAGCAAAATTGCCTTATGGCCAATTAGTTTATGTGGTGAAAGCGCTTGAGGCAAAGAGGCTCACAGTGAAAATACCAGCTAAGACTACACACAGCCTACTTACGGAGTGGGGAGTTATGCTTCACCTCCTTGACAGTGGAATAGCTACATAAATTATTTAGAATTTTTCCACACAAGAGACTTACATATTCTCAACCACTTATTTATTCAAACACATTTATATTAGTATGGACTTGTACATATTTAGTTTATACTTTGGGTTCTAACTAAGTATTACTTAATTTTTTTTTGCTCCTCTGGTCCCTGCTCTGGCCATTGATAGTTCTTTCATTTGGCACTTATGTCCCTTTGACATACCCCATCCTTTTTTTTTTTTTGGAACATTTCCTTATTTTATGTATTATTACAGGATGCCAGGTTCATGTTGTATGATGTTAACTGTAGGTTTTCCATAGATACTCTTTATGAAGTGCAGGAAGTTCCTTTTATTTTTAATTTTTAAAATAAACTTTATTTTTATAGGAGTTTTAGGTTTACAGAAAAAAATGATCAGAAAATAGAGTTCCTGTATACATCCTCTCCCCAATACACACTCTCTTCTATTATTAGTATTTTGCATTAGATACATTTGTTGTAACTAATGAACCCATAGGACACATTGTCATTAACCACAGTCCAGTTGTACAGTTCTATGGGTTTTGAAAAATGCATAGTGATATGTATCCATCATTACAATTTCACACAGAATAGTTTCAACACCCTAAAAAAATCCCCGATTTGTCACATATTAATCCTTCCCCTCCTTGTCCTCAAACTGTTGACAATCACTGGTCTTATTACTATTTTTATAGTTTTGCTGTTTCCAAAAGGCCATATAGTTGGAATTATACAATATATAGCTTTTCATTCTGATTTTTTAAAAAGATTTTATTTATTTATTTGACAGACAGAGATCACAAGTAGGTAGAGAGGCAGGCAGAGAGAGAGGAAGAAGCAGGCTCCCTGCTGAGCAGAGAGCCCGACATGGGGCTCCATCCCAGGACTCTGGGATCCTGACTCTTGAGCCGAAGGCAGAGGCTTTAACCCACTGAGCCACTCAGGCGCCCCACATTTTGATTTTTTTAAGTAAGCCTCAATTTGAATAACAACCCGAGATCAAGAGTCACATGTTCTATTGACTGAATCAGCCAATCACCCCTAGTATACAGCTTTTTAAAACTGGCTTCTTTCACTTAGCAATATGCATTTAAGATTTCTCCATGGTTCTCTATGGCTTGATTGCTCATTTCCATTATTGCTGAATAATGTTCCATTATGTGGATGTACCTCAGTTTATCCATTCACCTACTGAAGAGCATCATGATTGCCTCCAGTTTAGGTGATTAAGAATAATCCTGCTGAAAATCAATGTGCAGTTTCTTGTATAGACATGTTCTCATCTCCATTGGGTAAGTACCCAGGAGCATGGAATGGATCATTATTGTGAGACTATGTTTAACTTTGAAAAAAAAAAAAAAAACAACAAACCCTGCCAAATCATTTTCCAAAGCAGTTGTGCCATTTTGCATTCCCACCAGCTATGAATGAGCTGTTGTTCCACATCTCACCATTATTTGGTAATATAAGTTTTTTGGATTTAGCCAGTGTAATAGGTGTATGGTGGTATCTTGTTATTCTTTCATCTATAATTCCCTGTTAACATATTACTTTGAATATTTTTTCATATGTTTATTTACTCTCTATACATTTTTAATGGTGAGGTGTCCAGATCTTTTGCCCATTTCTTAATTGGACTGTTTCTTGTTTTTATGAAATTTTGAGTCTGTTGTGTGTTTTGGATATGTCCTTTATCAGATATGTTTTACAAATATTTTCTCCCAGTGGCTACTTCTAGTTTTTTTTAAAGATCTTAAAAATCATAAATCGATGAATTTTGTTGAATGCTTTTTCTGATTTTGATATATATTTTATGCAACCTGTTAATATTATAAATTATATTGATTGATTTATGATTGTTAAACCAACCTTTTATGCCTGAAACAAACCCCACTTGACTGTAAAGTATTATCCTGTTTACATGTTGCCGGATTAGATTAGATAACATGTTGTTAAGTATTTTGCAATCTATGTTCATTAAAGATATTGGCCTGTAGCATTTTTTTTCTTGTAATATTTCAACTGTTTTTATATCAAGTTAATGCTGGTCTCCTAAAATGAGTTAGGAAGTGCTCCCTCTGCTTCTATTTTCTGTAAGAGACTGTGGAGAACCTGTATTATTTCTTCCTTTAAACGTTTGGTAGAAATCAACAGGAAAACCATGTCGACTTGGTGCTTTCTTTTTGGAAAGATTTTATTTATTTATTTATTTTAAAAATTTTATTTATTTATTTGACAGAGATCACAAGTAGGTGGAGAGGCAGGCAGAGAGAGAAGAGGAAGCAGGCTCCCTGCTGAGCAGAGAGCCAGATGCGGGTGGGGCTCCATGAGGGGCTCAATCCCAGTACCCTGAGATCATGACCTGAGCTGAAGGCAGAGGCTTTAACCCACTGAGCCACCCAGGCACCCATTTTTTGGAAAGATTTTAAACTACTAATTCTAATATAGAACTATTTGTGTTATCTTAAGTGAGTTTTATTAGTTTGCATGTTTCAAGAAATGAGTCCATTTCATCTAAGCTAACAAATGTGCGGGTATACAATTATTTCCATTATTCCTTTATTATCCTTTTAAGGTCTGTGATATCATTTCTGGCAGTGATAATTTGTGTTTTTCTTTTTATCTTGATTAGATTGACTAGATGCTTACTGAGTTTAATTGATTTTTTCTAAAGAACTCTTAGTTTTGTTAAATTTTTGTTTTCCTATTTACACTTTGTTGATTTATGGTCTGGTTTTTATCCTTTTTTTCTTCTGCCAGCTCAACTTGCTCTTCTTGCTCTGGATTCCTAGATGAAACTTAAGTTGTTGATTTTAAAGCTTTTTTTTTTTTTTCTAATGTATCAATTTAATGGTATATATTTCCCTCAAAGTACTGCTTTTGCTGCATCTCACACATTCTGGTAAGTTATATTTTTATTTTCACTTGGACAAAAATATTTTTAAATTTTGCTTGAGGTTTCATCATTGACCCTTAGGTCATTAAGAAGTGTGTTGTTTAATTTTGAAATAATTGGGGATTTTTCAACCTTCTTTCTATTATTCATTACCAATATAATTCCACTGTGGTCTGAGAATATCCGTTGTATGATTTATAATTTATAAATTTGTTAAGTTGTGATTTATAGCCTAGAAATGTATGTCTTTGTGAGTGGTCCATGTGAGCTTGGAGTATTCTATAAATGTGAATTAGATCAAGTTGATTGTTGATGCTGTTCAGGTTATTTATAACCTTACTGATTTTCAGCCTACTTGACCTATCAATTGTTGACAAAAGAGTTTTGAAGTTTTTCACTGTAACAGAAGATTTGTTTATTTCTCTCTCCAGTTCTATCAGTTTTTGGCTTATTTATTTTAATCCTCTGTTGTAGCTATATATACACATTTGCTGAGTCTTTTGTAGAATTGACCTCTTTATCACTATGTAACACCTCTCTTTATCTCTGAATCTTCATTGTTCTGAAATCTGCTTTGTCTGAAATTAATGTATCTTCTTCACCTTTTAAAAATTTATTTGTGATAGTATTTTTCTTCATCTATTTACTTTTAACCATCTGAGTCTTCATATTTCAGGTGATTTTTTTCAAAGACAGTATATGTTTTGTCATTTTTAAAAATTCACTCTGACAATGTCTGTGCTTTAATTGGTGTGGTTAGACTACTCACACATAAAGTGATCCCATAGGTGGATTTGTACCATATTTGTAACTTTCCATTTGTTACATTTCCTCTTTGTTTCCTTTTTCCCCTTCTCTATTTCTTCCTTCTTGGTTTAAATTGAACAATTTACATGATTTGTTTTATCTCCTCTCAGAGTATCATCCATACTTTCCTTTAAAAATTAGTATTGGTACTGCCATTTACATTATATGTTTTTAAGTAATCTAAGTTTACTTTCGTGTAACACTGTAGTACTTCAGTGTTCCCAATTTCTTTCTCATCCCTTGTGACATTGCTCACATTAGTTTTACTTATTTATATGTTACAGTTACCAAATACATTGTTACTATTATTGCTTTAAACAATTATGTTTTAGATAAATTAAAAATAAGGAAAAGATTTCATTTTACCTTTAATCGTTCTTTTCTATGCTCCAACATTAGTTTTTTATTTTTTGAAGATCCATATTTTTAACCAATGATATTTTTCTTCTGCCTAAAGACCTTTTAATTTTTTTTAATAAGGTAGATATACTATCAATAAATTCCTTCAGATTTTACCTGACATATCTTTATGTCTCCTTTCATTTTGAAGAATAATTTTGATGTATTTGTAATTCTAGGTTTGTGGTTTTTCTTTCAACATTTTAAAGATTTCTCTGCACTCTCCCTTGTTTGCATTTTTCTGATAAGAAGTCTATTTTCTCCCTTATGTATGTTCCTTTACAATTAAGGGTTTTTTTTTCCATTTTTTTTCCTCAAAATTTTGTCTTTGTCTTTGATCATCTGTTTCTGTATGCATGTCTCTGTATGCATTTTTATTTTATTTATTTATTTTTTAAAGATTTTGTTTATTTGACAGAGAGAGACACACAGTCAGAGAGGGAACACAAGCAGGGGGAGTGGGAGAGGGAGAAGGTGGCTTCCCGTTTGGCAGGAGCCTGATGCAGGGCTCAATCCCAGGATCCTGGGATCATGACCTGAGCCGAAGGTAGAAGTTTAATGACTGAGCCACCCAGGCGCCCCTATTTTATTTACTTTTATATTTTTGGTAGATAACTTGTTTGATTTTCTCTGAGCTTCCTGCATCTGTTGTTTACTGCCTGTCATTAGTTTTGAGAGTTTTCAGTCATCTTTAACTTCAGATACTTAGTTGTGTCTTTTTTCTCATCTGGTATTTCAATGACATATATGTTATAATTTTTAATATTGTCCTGCTGTTTTTGAATGATGTTCTATTCCTCTTTTTTTTCTTCTTTTTTTAGTTCTTTTTTTTCTCTCCATTTCAATTTGGGCAGTTTCAATTGACCCAGCTTCCCATTCAGTCATTCTTTCCGTAGTTCTGTGGAGCCTACTGGTGAGTCTGTTGAAGGTACATTTCATTTCTGCTATTATATTTTGATTTCCAGTATTTCTTCCATATTTTTTCTTAGAGTTTCAATCTCTCTGCCTACATTACCCATCTATTCCTGATTCTGCTCTACTTTTTCTTTATTAGAATCCTTAACATATTAATTATAGTCATTTTAAATTCCTTATCTGATAATTCCACTATTTATGTCATATTTGAATCTGGTTTTGATACTTCAAAATGTGTTTTCTTCTTGCCTTTTGGCAAAACTTGTAATTTTTTGTTGAATCCATACATGTAGTTTTCGATAATAAGAACTGAGGGAAATATGCCTTTATTGTGAAGCTTTATGTTAATTTGGCTAGGAGCTGATCTGTGTTGTATATTTATTACAGTTAGATGCTGGCTGCTTCAAATTCTTCTCGTGTCTTTGTTTCTGTCTTCTCTTTGGCTTTGGGGTTTCCTATCTATCTCTTTAGGAGAATGACTGCCTTGCATTTCTTCCAGCTGTTATGAACCTGGGATGTATTTGGCTCAGTGGTACAGTGGGGTCAGGAAGCATTCTACATCTTCTGATAATGTCTCAGAGCTGAGACCTACACAACTGTTTCTGTTTCTCTTCCAGTGGAATAATATTTCCTTTTCCCTCTACTCCTCTCCCTGGATTCAGTGCTCCCAATCTATTTCCTTAAAGCCCTGTACTCTACTTACTGTTTCCTTTTTCTTTCCCCCTTTATATCAAGTGAGACAGAAAGGCCTTGGGAAGAGGTGTAAACAGAGTAGGGGTTAATTATCTTTTCCCCACTGGGATAAAGTTTCAGAATTGTGCTGTGACCATGCTCGTTTTCCTGGAGAGCAGGCTTCTGTGATGGAGAAGGTTCTTGGTATAAGTCACAATTTTTTGCAGATCCTTGCAGATCCTTCTCCAAGGAGAAGCCCTCAGAAGGAAAACTTAAGAAAGTGCAGGGTTCCAATGAAACTGGACCCACAGGAGTTCTCATTCTTACCCTAGTCCATGTTCAGCCTTCAGCAATTTGTGAAAATTACCTCGAATTATTCTGACCAGTTTGTGGCTCCCACTGCTCTTCTTCCAGGGAAGCAGATCTCTGGTCATATCTCTCTGGATACACCTGTCTCTCCAGATTTTGAGGTGGTGATTTGCCCTGGGACCTCAGCTCTCTGAGGGGTCAATTAAAGTTATTGACATTCAGATTATCTAGCTTTTTTTTTTTTTAATTGTAAGGATAAATGCAGCAACTTTCAAGCTCATTACATGTTGGATCTGAAACTGGAAATATCTCTCAACTCTATTTCTAATTATAAAAGTATAGTTTGCTTAAGAGAGGAAATATCCAGACAAGAAAAAAAATAGCCATAATTTACTAACAAATTATGTGGGTGGACAATCCTTTACCACCTCACTAATTCCCTCTAGGAATTATTTGCCAGCCTCTGTATACATAGAGCTCCCAGTTTATGCGAGGGGACCATTTCCTAACTGACCTTTGCTCACTGGGAGGTTATGGTTATGGTGATGGTTAGAAGGGAAGTCTGACCTCTGAGCACGTAAGGCTCTTTACTTTTGTTGACATAATGTCAAATACACAGACATTTGGAAAGAGTCTAAATATTAATTAATATACTTCTCCAGTTTTGATTGAGGTATTTGACCTTAGCCTTTCTCTTAGTCCTTCTCACAATTTTCTTCCATCTAATGTTAAATATAGGTCTTAATATATTTTTCTACAAGGAGCAAATAAACATTCATGTATGAATGAATAACTATGTTAGCTACTATTATACCAGTAGCTCCACTTTGCTATTTTTACATAAAAACTTGAATGCTGATATTGCTATAAATAGCAGCTACAAATGAATTTTGGGTGCATCGCTGGCAGGTTTCTGGTATACAAATGAACATGACTTGCAAATAGCAATTTTACAGTTTCCACATATGGAAATTCAGTTCTGTGTATAATATTCTGCTTCAAGGTTTAGAACAAGTATGCAGAGCAATGTTCATTCACACAACTTTGAAAAATGTGTTTGCTTAGCTATTTCAGTTTCTTCTATGGAAGAGTCCCAATTGCATCAAGCATTATGTGTGCTGAGTTCAAGGTTGCTATGCTCAAAGAGATCAGGACAAATTTGGATCCAGTTCAATTCTAGACGGGCTTTTCTGACAGTCCCTCATCACAGAGTTCAAAGCGGAAGGATCTCTTACAGGTGATTTCAAGGCTTGGAGTCCAACAGCTTGGAACCATTGCTGGAAAGCTACAGCCAACCTCATAATGCATTTCTCAGTCCCCACTGCTTCTAAGAGGTGCCATGTGATGTGTGCCTGACAGTGAACTGTGAGCAAAAATTATGTGAGTCCCAAGGCACCTGGGTGGCTCAGTGGTTTAGCCTCTGCCTTCGGCTCAGGTCATGATCCCAGAATCCTGGATCGAGCCCTGCATCAGGCTCTCTGCTCAGCAGGGAGCCTGCTTCCTTCTCTCTCTGCCTGCCTCTCTTGCCTGCTTGTGATCTCTATCTGTCACATAAATGAAAAATCTTTAAAAAAAAAATTATGTGAGTCCCTTCTGAACCAAGTGGGTGTTCTCTGTGCATACTTTCTTTCCTTCTCCCCCTCACCCCGCCTTGGGACAGACTTGAAGCACTGAATGACAGTTGTGTCAAAAGACTGTAGGGACATCATTTCCTGAAAAACAACAAATTGAGGAAAGCTGCTCACCAGCTAGAAACACTATATTGCTTTTTATATAAATGAGAGTAAACTTCATTGTGCTGAGGATCTGAATTTGTGTAGTGTATATGCTAACAGTTAGTATTACCCTACAGAAATTATTACTAGAAGTGATGAGCTGTTTGAACAGATACTGGCAGTATTCCACCTGTATTGCATTGGAACAAACTGATTTTTCCTAGTTTTATTGACATGTGATTGACATATATCACTGTATAATTTTAATGTAAATAGCGTAATAGTTTAACTTACATTTATTGTGGAATGATTACTACAATAAGCTTCATTAGCATCTATAGCTAATATCAATACAATTAAAAAAAAACAGTGAAAAAAAAAAGAAAAAAGTTTCCTTGTGAGGGAAAGTCCTAGGATTTATTACCTTAATCACTTTCCTATATATCTTGAAGCAGTACTAACTATAGTCATTGTTTTTATGTTATATCCCTAATACTTATAACTGGAAGTTTTTGTCTTTTGGCCATTTTCCTCAAATGCTCCCCCCAACCTTTGTTTAGTACAAATCTAGTCTTTTTTCTACGATTATTTTAAATTCCTCAAATAAGTGAGATCATACAGTATTTGTCTTTCTCTGTCTGCCTATTTCACTTAGCATAATGCGCTCAAGTTTCTTCCATGTTCCATCTTGTTGCAAATGGCAGTTCCCTCATTTTTTAATGGATAAATAATATTCCATCGTGTGTGTGTATGTGTGTATCACAACGTCTTTATCCATTCATGTATCAATGAACATTTAGGTTGTTTCTATGTCTTGGTTATTATAATAAATGTTGCTATGAATGTAGGGGAACTGGTATTTTTTGAGTGAGTATTTTTATTTCCTTTAGACATATTCCCAGGAGTTGGATTCCTGGATCATATGGAAGTTCAATCTTTAATTTTTTAAGGATCCTCTACACTGTTTGGAATAAAGCACTTTAAAGCGTGTTGGCCTTGATTTACAGCTGCCAGCACCCGCATGTCTTTGTATGAAGACAAAGTCCTTTGTGCCCACAGATATGGCAGACTGGAAGCCAGAGAGAATTAATGCCCAGGAGACTTCAACCAATGGCTAGAGGGAATTTGTCTTTACATATTTACGTATTTGCTGGTGGAAATTGACAATACTAAAGCCATTTCACTGTGCACTGAATTTCATGTTCCTCTTCCCACAAGTAGAGTTATTGCTTCCTTTCCCCTCCTGGCAAGAGGTTGCAGAGAACTCGGAGTCCCTATGACATGGCAGAGCAAATGATTGGAAGGAGCCCGAGTCTATGTTTCACCATGTTGAGTTAAGCCACTCACTAACCAGAGACTATGGCATTATTATGGGAGGAAGTAGTAAACTTAAACTGGAATAAGTTTATGAGATTTTAGAAAGTCAATTCTGATAGCAGTTAGTTCCATTAACAGATATGGATGTAAACAGAAGAGACTGTGTTCATGGTAGTCTAAGAACTATGAGCCAGAAAACCATGTCCAACAGTCATCCAGCAATGGGAGCAAATATGAGGATCCAAATTTCGGAAGAGAAGACATGATTGGAGAATCATGAAAGAGGAGCGCAACACAGAGTACGTTAGAGCAGTCAAACAAAAATGGATGTGGATGAATGCCAGAAGTGGGAACCATGTGTGTGGTGGGTTTTATATTCACCTGACACAGGATAGCATAAATAACCTGGGTTTGTATAAAGGGGCCAGACCCGGGTGTATCATTTATCTGGCATTTCACCATTGTGAATTCTTCAAGAGTTGGTTAGAAGGAGTATGATAGGAGTCTGTCATTCCCACAAACTCTACATAGTGATTTAGTATTATAGGGTTTCAATAAAAACCATAAAAGGGAAAAAAATTCCCTTTGAGGTTATTAAGCCTAAAAGCTGTTACTCAATATAGGAATCTCTTCACTGATACTATAGAAAATTAGATACAGTCTCATTTGAAGCTTTCCTGCTTCATGAAATAACCATGGAACAGGTTGGCCAGGAGTAATTACTAAAGTTTACTAGAATGTTTATTTATTTTGATTATGTGACCTCCTGATTTTCTTTTGACCTCCCATTCTCCTTTGGTAAATTCTTTTCTTCCTCTGGGCCCCTAAAGGTTGATAATCTTCCATAATCTACCAAGGCTTTTCTCGTATCATGCAGTGGTCCCCCTGAGTGAGCTCTGGTTCTCCCCACATGTACATTCTGATGATCTCAAATGGGTATGCCCAGTTTGCACATTTATCTCTCCATCTGTCACACTGCCTGTCTCCAAGCAGGTGTGCTATAGGCACTTCAATCTCAGTGTATCCGGTTGAATTCCTTGGTTCCGCCTAAGAACCTCTCTTCCTCCTGGGTACTTTATCTCTGTGGATAGCTTGTAGTTCTATCCCCTAAAGAGCAAAGAGCTCATGAATTCAAGCAATTTTCTCTAACACTACTAGTAATACTTACAGGCCAGAACTGTCTCTTGCCTGGATTGCTACAAATTCTCCAAAAGCATTCTCCATTTTTCCACTCTTGCTTTTCTCCTATACTGTTTAGGTAGCTGGCATGGTGATATTTCTGACATAAGTCTGATTATATCAATTCTTTGTTAAAATCCCTTCAGAGGCTCTTAAAAGAATGCTGAAGTCACTACTAAGACCCACAATGTCTTCTGCAATCTGGCTCTGCTTTGTCCAGGTTTATCCTTGACACCACCCACTTGTACTCTAGAATCTACACTTGACTTCTTTTGATTTCTCAAACACTCAAATACATTCTGTTTTTCTCTTTTCCTGGAATATTCTTCCTTCCGTGCCTTACCTTCATCAATTTTAACTCCTTTCCATTTTTTATATCTTGCTTAAGTATTTGCTCTGACCACTCACCTTTCTGCTATCCCGCAAAATTAGATCATTAGCATTTCCGAATGCCTTGTAGTTCCCATATTATAACAATCGTATGTGTGTATCTTTAATAAAATGAAATCATATAATACACATTATAAAACAACTTTGTTTCTTTCATTTAGCAATACATATGGATATGCTTTCATGTCCATGTACACACAATCACCTCATTTTTCAAAGTCTGTGTAGCCCATTGTAATTATTTACCAAAATTTATTTAACCATTTCCCTATCGTTTGACATCCAGTAATCAATACTTCTTGAAATATGGGTTTTCAATCAGTAGAAAAATGAATTTACAAACATTTTCCAATCCTGGGATATATGTCAACTTCAAATATATAGTTACGGCTTTAATAACGTTTTTGACTTCCCAAAAGGCATATGAAGTCTTGAGTCCAGCGTATCTTCTTACGTCTGGATTTCAGCCATCTGTAGTTTCCTAATGATTTCCTTCACTCTGGAATTAGCTCTACTTAATTGAGACTTAATGATTTTCCACTGTCCTACCCTGAATCTCTGAGACAGGGTCAGACCAGTTCCAGCTATGGGGTTGATTCATGTGGGATGAAATGATGCAAGAATACTCAGCAATTTATCACTGGAATGTAAATAGAATGTCTTTCTCTCCCTGTTCCTTTATTTAAAGAGTTTATACTCTGTATGATACACTGGGAGATGTATACTTAAAATGATAATTCATCCTACAGAAAACTGAAGATGTGGCAAAGAACTCAAAGATTTGATATAAGAATATATTTTAAGGGGCGCCTGGGTGGCTCAGTGGGTTAAACTTCTGCCTTCAGCTCAGGTCATGATCCCAGGGTCCTGGGATCAAATAAATAAATAAATAAATAAAATCTTAAAAAAAAAAAAGAATATATTTTAAGTCCAAATGTTCAGGAGAAGCCCTGCTGAGTAACACTTTAAGGAAAGACAGTAATTAGCAAAGAAGAAAACGTATATTTGGGTCTCAGTAACGATCTTCAAATACCTGAAATGTTCTCACTGTTTGTTAGCTTCAGGCAATCATTTTTTTCCTTGGCGTTTTTATCTGTTTGCTTAATCTTAGTGCAACCTTTAAGAAATATGCCGCTGAATGATGATTTGTGTGTTTGCCAAATTATGATTATAGATCATTACAATGCATTAGATTCTAGCACACTTAATTTGTGTATTTACCTTGCAAAGGTGCTAAGATAATGTATACTAGAAAAAAATTTACAGTGATACCTGATGTAATTCCTACACTACATCTTATTTGGCTATCTCCATGATTCAATTCTTAGGCAGAATGAATTTTTTTCATTTTCTCCTTTTTTTTTTTTAAGATTTTACTTATTTATTTGACAGAGAGAGGTCACAAGTAGGCAGAGAGGCAGACAGAGGGAGAGAGAGGGAAGCAGGTTCCTCGCTGAGCAGAGAGCCCGACGCAGGACTCGATCCCAGGACCCTGAGATCATGACCTGAGCCAAAGGCAGCGGCTTAATCCACTGAGCCACCCAGGTGCCCCCATTTTCTCCTTCTTAATTCTGATCAACTGTGAGGCAATTTCCAGGCAAAAGTTTCATGATTGGTGAGACTAAACTAAGTTTGATCAGTTTCTTAATTTACAACCAATAATACAGAGGAGAAAAGTCATTTCAGTCAAACAGAGTTTGGTTAGAAAATTTCTGTCCAGGGGCGCTTGGGTGGCTCAGTGGGTTAAAGCCTCTGCCTTCGGCTCAGGTCATGATCTCAGGGTCCTGGGATCGAGCGCCGCATCGGGCTCTCTGCTCAGCAGGGAGTCTGCTTCCCCCTCTCTCTCTCTGCCTGTCTCTCTGCCTACTTATGGTCTCTGTCTGTCAAATGAATAAATAACATCTTTAAAAAAAAAAAAAGAAAAGAAAATTTCTGTCCAACTTTGAAATTACCTAAAAACTGAATTGTAGGAGAGTTATATCTGATCAAGTCATAACTCTCGTAGGAAACTGGATTTTATGGGATTTTTATGGATGCTTTGCTTTGAGTTCTAGGAATCATTTGTATATAGCAATGTCTAAATGTTTTAGTTAAAACTCTAAGTTAACCATTTAGATGAAGTAAGTTTTCAGATTACCAACTATCCCCGAAGGCTTCATTTTGCATCAGGTCAAATGATTTCTTCAGAATCTCAGTTAGTTCTTTTGTAATTTTTAGAGCAGGCCCATCTAACTTCTATGAAGGACTTTATAAGCCCCCCCCAAATTCTAGAATAAGCATCATTTTATGATCAATGGGACACTTCAGACAAGTACTTGATTAAATGCCCTAGATGTTTGTATCCTGAGAAAGCATACTCGTATAGCCCTAGGACAGACATGGAATATCTTACTACTTCTGCCAAATATGGAAAATAATGAATCTGCTCTGAAAGCCAGACCCACAGGTAAGCTGCAAGGCACGCTTCTCAAGGGTTAATCCTCCAGTGGATGCAAAGATGTATTCTGCCTCCAACAAGTCTGTGCTTTTAGCCCTAATGGAGGCACACTCCAGTCTTCAGAAAGGGCGCCTGGGCTGAGAGGATGTCATGCACCACTGTTTGAGCAGGATGGAAGGCAGGACGGGTCTTTTCAAGTGTGCGTCGTCGTAAGCCCCAAGGAAGAATAGCAGTGTCCTTGGAGTCTTCCAAGGAGAGGCGAGCCTGGCTGAATAATCAGTGAGCAGAAACCCAAACCTTGCAACTTATCAGGCAAAGGGACATGAAGGCTAGTGTTGCTGTGATGATGCAAATGAAGGGCAAAATGGTACAAATTCCTGTCTCCCAGAAGGTGTAATTAGAGAGCGAAGGTAGAAAAACAGCTATCTCTAGAAATGCAGAGCAGATGCTTATGCAGACTACCTCAGGCCTGGGTTAACAGTTAAAAAGATATTGACGATTTTCATTTCTCACCTTCATTTTATATAAAAGTTTGCCTGGATTCCAATTGATAATACTAATAACAGATCACAAAATAGACACAGCACAATGTTAATGCAGAAGCCATGCACACAAAGCACTTAAAACATCTGAGCCAGGGAAAACCTGGGCCAAATATGAAAAATGTGTCTATGATAATCAATCTAAAATTATGCACATAAAATTCAGTCTAAATCATGTGACTATTTGACGTTCTAGCCATAAGAAATACCAAGTTCTTTCTAAATGCTTTGGTTTGATAACACAAAATATATTTTGCTTCTCTTCCACTCCCCTTTAAATGGTATTTATGTTCTATGTCATTTATAAATTGGCAGATACAATGCACACATTTCGGGCAATTGTCATGATGCTTCTCCTTACCATTTGGAGTTATTCAAGTAGCTTCAATATAAAGTCCATGTGTACTTTGCAGGAATACCAGGATATGGGTATTATCCTCATGTATAAAGGCAGAGAACATTTCTGCTGTTTTATAAGTCTGCATTAGCCCATAAAACTCTTAATTTAGCCTAGTGTTGTTGGTAAGATGATCTTATCTCCTCTTGATACTGCTTACATTGGCTTCAGTTTCCTTCACGTTAGATGATAGTTTTCTCTTTATACACTTGGCTAATTAAAATAACAAATCTTCAAGCCGTCTTTTTGGGATGCCTTCTTATCACTCTAAACTAATTAAACTGGAGGGGGAGAAAAGAACCTGCTACAACCTCGTAACAAATCTTCAAGCATCAACTATATTTAGTATCTTTTATAAAATAAAAATATTTTATCTTGGACAGCTGTCTTCTTCATGGCTAATAAATTGTTCCCTAGAAAACTCAGTCCTTTTCTATTCTACTGTCCAAGTGGAGAAACTCCTGTACCTCTGCTTCCAAGTGGACAGTAGGAAGAACATGATGCATTTGATAGAGACCCCATAGAATGGAACCAGTCTCAAATCCAATGTCTACGTTCCAGTTCCAAAAGCTAACTGGTACGAAAACAATGAAATACTGAATGATTGATAGGAAAAGTTTCTAGAAAGACAAATTTTAGCGTGTGAATTTCATGGAGAGTCAAGAAATTTTATAAAAAATGAACAACCTTTGTCTGGTGGAACTATCATTCTCTTCTTCTAGCTGTGGAGATATGGAGCCTCTTTAATAGTTAAGATTCATGTACATTTTCATTTGCCTAGGACATTTTAAGTATGGCCTGAAATAACTTCTCAAGTTTCATCCCAACCATTTGATACTGTAACGTTCAGCAACTATAAAGATGACATTTTTTTTTTCACTTTCTGGAACCTCAAATTCTAATTTCATGTCAAAGATTTTCAACAGACAGATGAGGTTTATCTTGACATCAGATATATTATTAAGGAGGTTTCTTATCCATTTGAACTACATCCAATATTTGATCTGTACCTTAATTTATAGTATATATTGCATTTTTCATAGAATATTCCTAATGAGTATTCTAAATTAACTGGACTGATCTGGAGTTTTCCTCAGTTTTATTTCTGAAGAGTATAAGATCAAGCACAATTAATGTGGACAATAAAGCTTAACTAAATAGTTTGTGATTAAGTAAATTAATTGATGGCTTTAAAATTCAATGAACAACTAATTTCTTTATTGTATAATTTGTTTCATGAGACACTCAGAGAGGAATCTATAAAGGAGTTAATTTTTAAGGACTCCAGTCAGTGCCTTGAGCATCTTGGAGTTGAATGATGAGTATGAGGCATATTGAGTAGAAGAATGGGCAGAACGATAGATTGCCATCTGAAGACATTTTGAATAAGGGAAGGTAGCAAAGTAAAAAGGAAAACTAAAGTGATGGTTGCCTGGCAGATTTCAGTTGTGGGTACCCTCAGAATGTCTAACCTACGTCAGTCTGAGGCTGCTCAAGAGAACGGGTCTTGCACCACTCAATTGGCTCTGACTTTCCTTCCACTTAGAGTTACTGATTTGCCATGGGAAGGTGAGATTGATAATACTACAAATTCACATTTATTGAGTACTTTATGTACCAGGCATTATTCTAAATGCTTTATATGCATTAACTCACTGGATCCTAAAACAACTCAATGAGTTAGGCACTATTATTAACCCCACTTTATAGACAAAGAAGCTGAAGCATAGAGACATAAATAACTTGCCAAAAGTGATTTGGTTCACAGGATTTGACCTCAGGAAGGCTTGCTCTAGAACCTCCACTCTTAAATATGCACTATAGCACCTCTCTAAGAAGAGAGTGTCATTATTTGATTTAGTACGTATAGGGAATTTCTTTCCATGTTGTCTATAACTCCTTAGAAGTACCAAGAAACTATCAAGTTCATGGATCCTTAAAGTACTGGAGAGCTGAACTTGGCATGAATAATTTGTTAGTCATGCAGTTAAAATTAATTTTTTGAAATTTAAACTATGAAGTCTACCTTACAGTAAATATACACTCGAAACCAACAAACGGCTCAAAATGGAAATATTAATGACTGAGCCACACTGGTGTCCCTCAGAATGGAAATATTAAACTATTCTTCTTTGTACCTGAAGACAGGATTTCTCAGTTTTTATTGGAGATGAGAGTATTAAGAAGATATTGTTAAGCTAGGTTGGTTTGAAATTTCTTCACGTACAGAGTGGACACTCAGTAAAGGATTACTGAAAGAATGAGTCTCGAATAAGCTAGCTTATGGCTGCCTTTTGGGAAGATGACAAGACCTTTTCCACAGGTCTTTATTTTTAATGAAACTTAGCATTTATAATCAATCCATGCAATTTCCTCTGAATCCCAGGAAATATACTTTCAGAATATACACCTTCAATTAAGTGTTTTTTCTTCCTTTTTTTTACTTGATTTTGATGTGTTATAAGCAATCAACTCCCCCAGAACATGCTATTACTTTATAATTACAGATACAGTACAATGTTGCTGATTTAATAGTATGCTTCTCAAGGAGTAATATCAACTTTTAAAATTAGTGATTCTACTTTAGTAAGAGCAATGGATGCATTTCTCATCTTACTCTGAATCTGGAGGAGCTCAGCTAAGCCAAAATGAGACTGAGGGGGATGAGAATCAGTTCCACTGAGATTTGTTTCATTATAAAAGAAGTTTTCAATTCTATGTCCAGTAGACTCAAATTGTAAATGTTTCAGGTCCAACCAAGTGTGAGATATTGCTCTAAGAACAGTCATTCCATTGATTTTAAAAACACATGCAGGTAGAGTTATTTATCCAAAGAAATTAAGTAATACCTTTCTGTCTTTAGTTATAAAGTTGAGCTTGCAGTAATTCTTTTAAAACATATAAACTGAGTATTCCTAGACCAGTGCTTGGAAGGGGAACCCAAATTCCATGTAAATTTCATATAGACAATGAATGTGATTTCTGTAGCCCAGTGAATTTCTGATTTTTGTAAAGAGTAACTTTCTGTGTTTGGTTGATACTTACTATGCAGATTGATCTTTAATTCCCAAGAACCAAATTTAAGAATAAGTTTATCGAGATTTTATCAATAATAGAATTTTGATGAAGCACATATAAAAAATGTTATGGGAAATTTTCCAGATGTTAATCCAATATACAAGTCTGGATATTTTCAGTCAGTCACCTACAAGAACAAATTCTCCCCTATGTAATCTATGGATACACAATGCATACTTATTGACGAAGGGTGCTTTTAACTGAGAACACTAGCTACCAAAAACTAACATCAGCACATCAGCCAGCCCAGACCCCTGAAAAGGTTTCACAGCATTGTTAAGTCCAGTCTTTTGTGTAGCTGAGATAGGTAGACCACTGATACTGTATCTGTGTTCTTTAAAACTACTTTATCTATATAAACCTAAGGAACAAAACCAAAAATGAACATCCCCAGAAAAAGATGATGAAACCATTCATGTTGGGTTAACTCCCTTGCTCAGAAAGATGAGTACTGTGTATCAGAAGTAAGGGAGGTATGGAAAGTGGAGCACATTGTCAAGAATTTCAGTTCAAACATATACCACTGCAAATTGGTAATCGTTGGTTTTAACTGGCTTGGCTAGGGTGGTTGGAAATGAGCAGTCTGTATGAAATGGTGGCATTATTCAGCTTGAAGGCAAAGGGACAGAGCCAAAAATAGAGATAATTCTGCAATGGCTATAGCCATATGCCCACTAAGAAAAAGAAATGGCATCTGATCAAGTTGTGCTTAGATTTCATGTGAAATATATGAATAACATTGTGATCCTTTTCATTTATTTTTATAAATGACAAGTGCATAGAGCTAAAGACATTTCTAAAATATAGACATTGCAAAATGTGGAGAGTAGATCTCCGGGTCTCAATTCAATGAAATGATTCCATTAAAATGTGAGTAGG
Source organism: Mellivora capensis (assembly GCA_004024625.1). Classification (NCBI taxonomy): domain Eukaryota; kingdom Metazoa; phylum Chordata; class Mammalia; order Carnivora; family Mustelidae; genus Mellivora; species Mellivora capensis. Next base: position 37,759 of record PISX010001452.1, on the reverse strand, counting down.
GGTGCCTGGGTGGCTCAGTCATTAAGCGTCTGCCTTCAGCTTAGGTCAAGATCCCAGGGTCCTGGGATGGAGCCCCGCATCAGGCTCCCTGCTTGGCGGGAGCCTGCTTCTCCCTCTCCCACTCCCCCAGCTAGTGTTCCCTCTCTCGCTATCTCTCTCTGTCAAATAAATAAATAGAGCTTTAAAATAAATAAATAAATAAATAAATAAATAAAATGTGAGTAGAGTGAGGGATTTTGTCTGTCCTCCCCTGACTGAAAGTACTTTTAAATGAATTAATAAATTATTTTTTTAAGATTTTTTTATTTATTCATTTGACAGACAGAGATCACAAGTAGGCAGAGAGGCAGGCAGAGAGAGAGAGAATAAAGCAGGCTCCCTGCTGAGCAGAGCGCCCGATGTGGGGCTCGATCCCAGGACCCTGAGATCATGACCTGAGTCGAAAGCAGAGGCTTAACCCACTGAGCCACCCAAGTGCCCCGTGAATTAATAAATTATTATTTATAAAATATATTTGGGAGGTTTTCAGATGAAAGCAGATGCGAAAAATGAAGTGGAACTCTCATTAGATGCTCCTAGTACAGGAACATAAAGTGAGTTGCAAATTGTTTTATATTCACTAGTAAAAGAAATGTTGTCTTATAAAAAGTTAACATACTTCCTTGAAGGTGGGCATACCTGATTTCTCCATTTCGGTGCCTATAGTTTACTGCCTTCAAATTAAACCATGACCAATTTGCTTTCAGCTTTAAATGCTCCCTTGGCTCAAATGTCATCTTAGATTTTGTTTTATATTCCTTGTCCATAATTAATTAAGTCACCTATTTGGAGGTAAAGGTAAGAAGTAAGACGATGTCCTAACATCTTGGTTCAAATTTGCAATGGGGACACATTTCTTTTAAGTTTATTTAAATATAATATTTAAATCAAATATGTTAAATATATTTTAAAAATTAATAACTTGTTTAAGAGTAAATACATCTTAAAATTAATTTGCATTTGCTTACTCATCTTGTACATTTCTGGTTCTGCCACCAATTAACTTATGCTATGACCTTGTGGGAGGTATTTCATGTCTACAAGCCTACATTATCTTATCTATAAAATGAGAATAATGGAATTACGCCATGTTAAGTTTCTTCTATGGTACATTTTTCCAAGAAGTCTTTTAGAACATATTGATACCATACCATTAATTTATAAATTTTAAATATAAAGAGATAGAGATTTAGATAGATTTAGATTCCTAAATAATACTCTATGCTATATATTTCCAAATTATAAAAAAGTCATATGGTAGCAGCTATGCTGGTCAGACATGTGTTGTTTTTCACATTAAGACTAAATTGTTCTAAATATGAGAAAGCAATAAAGTTCCAGTGAACTTTTAAGGAAACAGCCTCAAAGAAAAGAGAGTTTCACAATAACCATAAACTTTGAAACAAACCAAATTATATTTCCTACTGTAAATTTTCTTTACAGTAAATAAAGGCTAAATAAAAGAGTAGCATTAGAAGATATAGGATCAAAAACAAAAAGAAGATGTAGGATTAAAAAAAAAGAAATAGGATCAATTCCTTTTCCTTATCGAGTGGCCTTAAATGTATTTTCTTTAGTTATTATACTAATCTAGGTTATAGTACTGTAAAACAGAATATTGAGATAGTTAATTTTATGGTTCAATTTGACTGGGCTATGGAGTGACCAGGTATTTGGTTAAACATTACTCTGGATCTGTCTGCAGTAGCATTTCTGGATGGAGATTAACATTTGAATTGGTAGACTGAGTAAAACAGATTGCTCTCCCCAGCGTGGGCGGGTCCTATCCAATCTGTATAAGGTCTGAACAGAATAAAAGGCGAGTAAGAAAGAATTCTTTCTCTCTGCTTTGCTGTCTTTGAGATGGGATATCAGTCTTTTTCTGCCTTTGGACTCAGACTTGGACTGGAACTTGCATTATTTCTTCTCCTGGTTCTTAGGCCCTTGGATGCACCCCAGAGTATATTATTCACTGCCCTGTGTCTCCAACTTGCTCATTGCAAGAACTTCTACTTCTCTGCCTCTGTAATCACATGAGTCAATTCTTTGTAGTATGTATATCTGTATTTGTATCCATGTCTACATCCGCCTATATCTATATATCTAATTTTATATCTATATCTCCTACTGATTGTTCTTCTGAAAAATTAGTACTAATATAAATCTCTAGTTTCCAGATTAGCAGTTTACAAAATCCTTTGAGGGTTATTTCAAAAAATGAGCAGATAAATATATATATGTTAACAACTTTCTAAGGCTCTTGCTATTCTTTAGAATAAAAATTATTCTGTATCTAAATCATAATTTCAAATACTATGTAATGGTACACTATATAGTTATCTTTTCTCATTGAGTTACTCTGAGAAATCTATATGGTCCAAGTAGTTTCATACTATTTTTCTAAAGTAGTTTGTCACATAATTATTACATGAATTAAGGTTGAAATTTCAAAGTATCTGCTTAATGGTGTTTTATTTAATTTTTACTTCTTTTATAAAAGAGAATTGAAATGTTCTATAGCCAAATGGACTGAACTACTTTTGATTTGTTTCTGTGAAATTTATCGTCACTTGAAGAATCTGAATGTCTGCCCAGATTTCTTTTTCTTTTCTTTTTTTTAAATTTTAAAGATTTATTTTTTTATTTTGAAAGAGAGAGCCTGAGGGGGCGAAGGAACAGAGGCAGAAGGAGAGAGAGAGGCTCTCGAGCAGACTCTCCACTAAACATGGAGCTCAAGGTGGGGCTTCAACTCACGACCCTAAGATCATGAACTGAGCTGAAATCAAGAGTTAGGTGATCTTAACTGATCGAGCACCCAGGTGCCCCATCTTTCCAGATTTTTATCCAATGGACACCAACAAAGTAACTTTTCAATGAGTATCTCTAAATTCCCTAATAAATTATCTATGAAGACAGGAAAAAGGATATAATCTCAAAGGAACCTGGAAAATTAAGACTGAAAGAATATATAAGTGCTTGAGTTGTCTGGGAGAGGAGGTTCCATCGAATAGCAGAGCAATGGAAGATTATGAGAAAACAATTAATGGTCTCCTCCAACCTGTTGTCTATAACAAAGAAGTCCCGTTTCCTGAGAAACAACGAGAGGACATCTCATTTCGTCTGCACTGCATGCACAGCAATATAGTCTTCCAGTCAGTATCTAACACAGTACTGGTGCAGTCATCCCTATGACATGAAAGTGCTGTTTCTTAAGGTACCAAGGCACTCTCATCCCCTCTCCACCCCCCACACTCTCCTCATTTTGTTTTAATCGCGAGATTTCTGGGAGATAATGGCTGTCTATAATGGGGGAAGGCAGGAGGAGACAGAGCAAGCTGTCAGATAGCAGAATGAGCCTGACGCTACAAACTTATCAACTTAGCACATCAGCACAAATTTGGTATCTTTCAGTTTTGGTAGATCAGAAGTTGTAGCATAGGGGCACCTGGGTGGCTCAGTCTGTTAAGTGTCTGTCTTCAGCTCAGGTCATGATCCCAGAGTTTGTGGATCAAGCTCAAAGTCAGAATCCCTCTTCAGCCAGGAGTCTGCTTCTTTCTTTCCCTCTGCCTCTCCCCCTGGCTCATGTGTACTCTCTCTCTCTCTGTCAAATAAATAAATAAAATCTTAAAAAAAAAAAAAAAAGCTGTAGCACAGCATGGCTGAACTGGTTCTCTGCTGAGAGTCTCGCAGGACCAAAACCAAGGTATTGGCGGTAGGGACTCTTATCTAGAGGTTTGGTTGGTGGTGGGGCAGGGACTGTCCTAGCCTTATTCGGGTTGTTGACAGAATACAATTTCTTATGGTAGCAGATCCTGATTTTTTGCAGATATTATGGTGACTGTCAGCTGGGGAATACCTTTAGCTCCTGAAGCCTCTCTCTGTTCCTTGAACATTGGTTCTTATGTCTTAGACCAAGTCTGCCATTTAAGTCTTGGTACAACCATATGCAGAACAGAATTCTACTATGTCAACTGTGCAGATGGTTCAGGGTTGACCAGAGAGACTTACATCTTAGAAAACATCATCCTGCAGGTGTGGAATCATAAATAGTCTGTAGGCAGAAGCTTCTAAAGCAGTACAGTATAGAATTCCCTTGTCCTTTACTTCTAGGGGTTAGAAAACGTTTCCCTTTCAGTCCAGAAGAACTGAATCAGATCGTTTTTTTAGACACTGATGTGTGGCTGATAAAATAGATGTTTAGTGCTCTTTCATATATACAGATAAGAAAAGGGACTAGAGTTAGCACCTGGTAGACTATTAGCAGCTTCAAAGGAAATTGATACTTTGTCTGATGGTAAACATTAACTCTGGATGGCTCTGATGTAAGCATTGGAAGGAGGGAAAAGCAAAAACAATAAGACAAGGGCTAAAATAAATAAATAAATAAATAAAAAGTAAAGAGACCATTACCCTGAGGGCCAAGGAGAATCTGAAAATGATTTATTACAAAAATCTGAAACCACATAAGAAAATTATGTGGCAGTCTCAGCATTAAGCACTAAGACACAGCCTCTAGGAACCTGCTTTAGTTTATACCAGAGAGAATTTGGTGCAGGAAAGCCAGTCTTTTCAGTAACATTAGACATAGATGTATATGCTTCGGTGTATCTGTGTGTAGACAGATAGAAAAAGAATTCTGAGATTCCTTTCATTCTTATTTGTTAATAAAATGCTTTCAATAGTATTCAACACCCATTTATGATCTTTAAAAATTAATTCCTATAAAATTAGGAACAAAATATTTATTAATATATTTTTAAAATTATCTTTAAAGAGCCAATATTATATTTAATTAACATCAAGAATCCTTGCTATTACCCTTACGAATTAACCCAGACATAGACTTCCTTGCCAAGGCAATAAAACATAATACTATTGAAATCAGAGAAGGCAAGTTTTTATTATTTGCAGACAATATGACTATTTGAATAGAAAAACTCAAGAGAACCATCTACAAAATTCTGAGAATTAATATTCAAGTTCATTACAATGATTGGATACAAATTAAATGGCAAAAGTTGATAGTTTTTCTGTATAGCAGCAATAACCAATTAGAGCACATAATGAGAAAAGGTACTTTCACATAATAGTAATATCTTATTAAGAAATGAACATAATCTATAAAAAGTATCAAAATACTTTCCTAAGCAATATAAATAAAAACTTCAATACAGTAAGAACAAAAACTATATCTACAGAGTGGAGCACTAGGTTTTGTAAAATATGCAAATTGTTTCCAAATTAATTATAGGAATAATAAAATGTTATTTAGGATCATGATAAAACAATTCTACAAGTTTATTTAGAAGAATAGATAGGTAAAGGTATCTATGAACATTATAGAGAAAATAAATCACATATTAAATATATTAAGGAGATATTTAAATGATTGTTATGCTAAAACAATGTATGATTCTGGTTCATGAAATTATAGTCAGATTAATAAAATGGAGAGCACTTCAACACACTAATATGTATGTAAGAATTATCTCATGGCAAAAAAAGAGAGTGCATCATAAACCAAATGATGAAAAGACTGCCAGTTTTTTAACAAAAGGTATTGGGAGAACTGATTATTGGTGAAAAAAAAAAAAAAAAAAAAGAATCCCAGCCTGCAAGATATATTAAATAACTCCTTATGTGAGAAAAAGTTAAATAAATAAATAATGAGGCCTTTAAGAACTAAAAAAAAGCATGGTTTAACTTTTAAAAAATAATCTTGGGACAGGCAAGTCATTCCTACATAGGATCACTTGCCCTGTGTTCTGAGCCACAGTAGCCCTATGGTATGGCAGACTCTATGAACAAAGAGGTTTGTGGCCAAATATGTTCTATAAATGTGGTAGGTACACTTTATTCCCTCAATGGAAATTCAATGCATATTACCTTCCTAAAAAGCATGGGAAACATGAAAGAAAACCACTTAACATTTATACCTCTTCCTTTTCTCCAAACATATTAGGCCATATAATTTTATTTATCTAACAACACTTTTCAAAAACTGAGTGTTGCTAAGATTAAAATTTGGGAAAAGTATTCTAAATATAAAAATAGTGATAGATGAAATAAATTTTTAAAAATCAAAATACTTCATTAATAATTTGAAATTTTTATGTTGAAAAACTCGAGGAATTAAAATAAAATTGTTAAAAGTACTTACAGCAAAAATGGCAAGTTAATAATGTTACTACATTTAAAATGCTTAAAAATCTAGATATACAGAGAAGCATTCTAATAAAAATAAATAAAAAAGACAATAAGAAAATTCCTGGAAGAAGTAGAAGTGATTGATAAATATAAAACATTTTCAACCTACTGACAGATACCATTATTTTCCTAGTTCCCAGACAAGGATTTGTATCATTATTAGTAACAAAATTTATAATAATACCATTAAGTGTAACATCTCACTATGGGACACTATGAAATGTACTTTAGAGGAATTATTTAATTTATTTGAAAGAACCAAAATGCAAAAGTGCCAAAGGTTGAGGGAGAGGAAAACTCTCATATATTTGGACATGGTACTATAACTGGTCAAACTTACCATGGCCTTTGGCAACCGGCAGAAAGAGGATTAGAACAGTTTACGTACTTTAATTTGGTAAAGTTTTAATGTTAGATTAAAAATGAAATAATAACAGAGTTAGAAGAAAACCTATAAATGAGGGTATTTAAGAATATACTGTGTTAGTGAAAAGTAGGAATCATAACTTTGCTTTTTTTTTTACACACCTCCAACCATATGCTAATAAGGAAATGATTGGATAAATCACGACATATTCACTTTCTAGAGTATTCTGTTGTCATTAAAGTATGTTTTCATAGGCTATTGCCAACAAGAATTGGGGAAGCAAAGGGAAAAGAGAAATGATGAAAACAGTAACTCCGTCTAAATACCAATCAATCCAACCTTTACGGATTTACTTAGCAAATAGTCAGTGTATTCGTTATATTACTTCCTGTGGGACTTACAAATCATTGAAGTCATGGTCCCTGCCCATTGTAGCCTTCTACAGACAGACAAGCCAGCTAGCCAGAAACAATCAAGGTGGAACCCCGAACTCCAGGGTGGGAGGTGTCAAACTGCAAGAGTGAGGGCTATGGGACCCATTTTGGTTGATCTGGTATGGGAGCCACGTTTTTCTCAACACTATTCCCATTGGGTAGGATTAAGTATGGAGAATCCTGGGCAGCAGCTAGGCACCCAAATGGCTCCTGCAGAGAATCAAGAAAACACAAGGTAAGAAAACAAGGTAAGAAAAAAAAAATCTTTAAAAAATTCTCTGAAGAATACGTTCTAAATTGGTAGAGCATAGTTCTTGGAAGCTAATGACCACCACTGAATGCGAGGATGTGGTGAAGAGGCTTAGAAATCTCTGACCTTTTTTTTTCTTTTTTCGTCCCAGTTTTATTGAGCTATAATTCACATAACATAAAACTCACAATTTTAAGTGTTTGATTCCATCGTTTTAGTGTACTCACAGAGTTGTGCAACCATCACTACATTCTAAATTTTTAGCATTTTCATTGTTTGGAATTCTAAAAGGCAAGTGTACAAGATTTTTTTTTCTTTCTTTTTTTTTTTTTAAAGAATCAAATTAGTCAATTAATGGCCACATGTACAAATCGGTAGTTTGGCAAAAACTGTTTTTGGTACATAAGCAGGCAAAACTAATCTCTGTTCCTTTCCATAGTTCCTCAATGGATTTATTAGGTAGCAGCATATGACTTAATTACACATCTAGGTCCTGGTGTCATTACAGCATTGCTCATCCTTGTTTCAAATCCTATTCCCCCTGGTGGTATATAGGATCTTAGGGGCTGGGAATTTACAAATACGTGTACATGCAAACACGGGCATTGAAAAATTAATAAAGGGGAAGCTCATTAAAATGAAGTCAGAAGGAAAAAAAAATGGCATCAGGAGTTTCCAAAAGGGCTGCTTTCACGCTCTAACGCTTGCCTTCAATCGCAAATCCAGCAGGAGCAGACAGACTTGGGTCCTGCATATTGCTTTCCCATCCCAACAGCTGGAAGAAAGGATTTCTTCCTCCTCCGCAAGGGCCCAGCCAATAAGAGACTATTACAACTTAGCCAATGAAAAGCCCCTGTATTTGAACTCCTAGGTTACTCCAATGCACTCTTTGTTTATAACAGTCTTTCCAACTCTTGCCTTTGCTCTGTAAGAGAAGGGTTGTCACCTCAGTGCCGAGGACACCCCTATGGTTTTGCTCCCGCTTGTTTGTCCCTATTGTACTTCTCTTTTATTTCCTAATAAACCCTTCTTTTGATGGTAAAATAACCGGCGCTCTTATTTTTGAAGTTAACAATCCTGTTGATCCTCCAAAGAGAAAGAAAAGGAACCTTGTCCTAAAATTTTTGCTATTTCCCATAATGCGCTTGGAGCTTGGCAGAATATTCATTAAAAACTAGGTGACTTCTAAAAGTAAGCAGCAGCAAAAGCTTCAGAAACAAGCAATGGACTAGGTGATTGCTTTCATGCTGAGAATTGTTTCTTTGGTGACATTCTACATCTTGAACAATAATTTTGGGATTCAGGAGAATTACGGAGAGAGTTAACTGGTAGACAAGAATAAGATCTACTTATTTCTTCCCTCCCGTAGTGTAGGATTTTGAAATTGCCAACAATTACTACCCATCAGAAATGAGAAGCCATCATAATTTTGAAATGAAGCCCATCGATATGATTTGTAACTTTAATATAAAGTGAAACCCGAGTCTCAATTCTTTGCCACCAGGTGACATTGACTCTAAAGGCCCTCATCACCCAGTCATTCAGAAAAGGCATTCTTTGGGGATAATTGTGGAGACAGTGAGAAGAATGAATGAGGAAAATAAAGGAGGGGCGGGGGACGGGTTATTGTTTTCTGAAAGCAAGTATTGCAATTTATAAGAAGATCAGTACTAACTGAATGATCTGTTAATCTTTTCAAAAGGAAAAAAATATTTAGCATTAAAAGTGTCATTGTTTTGGTTGAAAGAATGCTAGTCCTCTGGCCTTTTATCCCCTGGACTGGGACCCTGAACCCTAATCCAGGTGTTGCTATTTATTTCCAATAGCCTTAGGCTAAGGTACTTAACCCCCATGCCTCATTTTCTCCATCTGTAGAATGGCAGTAATGATACTTACCTGTCTTGCAGGAGTGTTATGAGGCTTAATTAGTTGCTTGTAAAGTACTTTGCAGATGAAGAACTCAGTGTAAATGCTAAGTACTATTATTATTATGGCAATCTTATGTTCTGTGCATCATTGCATTTTTTCTTTTCAAAATATTGCAGTTTTCCATCTGTCATTTGTATTTCATCAAACAAAAGTGAAATTCTTGAATTTTCTCAAATTACCCTCCTACAAAATGAATCAAAGTCTGCAGACGATATATGCAGTATGGCAGCACTCTGAGGTGGGCTCTCAAAACTCCTTGTCACTAAGCAACAACGCTATCTAGTCCCTGAATATCTATTCTCAGAAATGCTCATGGTCCTGCAAATATTACGATACCAAAAATAAAGGAAAATCAGTAATGACTTGGCCTCCGAGTATAAGCAGAGCTAAATTTTAATTCCGCAATATTGAAAAGCCATTTAAGTTGATGGTGAGCTTTGTCTCTTTTTCTTGCTTATTTCCTCTCTCCCTGTCTCCTTCTTTCCCTGCCCTCATTCTTTTAAATATATAGTCAAAGCAATTTCATATGGACTGGATCTGAATTCACAATACTTTTATTCTCTCATGTTTAGGTCATTCATGGCTCCCTTGCCTTTTTTTTTTTTTTTTTTTTTTTTTTTCTTTTTTTCTTCTTAAACATAGTTTTTCCAATCCTGTTTCCCTTCTGTTTGGGCTTACTTCACTACAGCCCACAATAAATGGTGAGCAACAAATAAAGACACATTACAGTGGGTCTAAGCACAATTGTCTCCCCAATCCATGCATTTGATAAATGTCCTGTTTCAGCTAAAAAAGATGTATAACGTTTCCCTTATACTAAATTTAGTGGTGAAAATCTTTAATAACTAAAACTGACTATAATTTCCTCCTTTCGACTGTTCTATTTCAAGGTCTCATAAATCCTTTTTATTGATTAGTTTTACACAGAATGCTGTAGAGCTCTAAACACAAGAAATTAAACTGAATGGCAGGTGGATTTTTTTCATGGTCTTTCAGCTAACCCAGCAAAAAGGAATTTTAATGTGATGGTTGACTTTGTGAACATTTCTTCTTTTAAGTTTTCATAATTTTACTTACTTTTTTAATAATTCTGCTAATGTGGGTTGAATTTCACATCACTTCATTTTTATTCTGAATTTAATTGTAGAAAAAAATAACAGACAATCTAAAATCCTGGCCCACTTTTATTTTGCATCTTTGAAGAGTATCATCTGAATTCACAAGTTGATATACATTATCTCATAAGAAGAAATAATAAAATTTCTCATCAAAATGATTGGTATATAATTGTGAAACCGGTTCTGAATAGCATGTCACAAAATCTTCTTTATGGAAGTTTGGGAGTAGATTTTCCATTTTCTTATACGTGGAAAGAAACATCTTAGCTTTCAATTTAGGTAATTAATATACACTGCCAATAAGATGCTTGAATGGGAAAAATATTTTTTACTAAAGTAATACACACAATATGATACATATACTTAAAAGTTCTACACACATGAAAAGAGATTATAGATATTTGGAAGCAATTGGGAGCTCCTTCTATGCTTAGAAATCCTGTTTATTATTTTGTCCTGCAGATGAGGGAGAAGAGGTAAGTTTCCAAAAGAGGAAAAAAAGAAGAGAATCACCATCCCTGAGGACTCATTTCCTTTACTTCTTGGGTGTTAACATTCCTGAAATATTCTATGCAGAATCTTTTCACTCTGAAGCAAAACTGTGGGGCATAGAGTGGAAGAGAAGAGGTCTTAAACATCTCATATTTCATGGTCGATGGAGAAGAACATGAGAAGGAATTTCGTCACTGTGTGACCAGCAGTGACACTAAGAACAGAATGACAATAGCTCTGTAGTATAGTGAGAACCATCAGAGGGAAAAATGGCTTGTGAGATGTGTGGAGCTCACTTGCTTCAAGATCACGTGGCTCAAACTCTTAAAGGACAAGAAACTTCTCTTTAGGAGCAGAGGCTCAAAGGAAAGTCAGATCTTGGGAGGCAGATAAATGGAATGAGAAGTGGGTCAGGTGTCCCCAGTTCAGCAATTATAAAACACAGGAAGACAGTACAGGAGAGAAATATACAGTACATAAAAAGCTAAAAAAAAAAAAAAATTAGGAACACTCAACCAGATGGGAGATAAATCCTAGTAGCACCTACAAAGAGGTTAAGGAGGAAAACGTGCTGCTTTTTAAATTATTTAACCCAGAGTAAGTAAAATAAAGGTAGTGAAAGGAACCATTGATTCTGCAGAGAATCTGTATGGGACATAGAGAAGACACCAAGGGAGTCCAGCACCGGATATGCCATTAGCTCTCTTCTTCCATGGAAAAATTTGACCCAACATAGATAGCAAAAGTGAAAATCCTATGCTGGGCCTCCTACAATTAGAGATATACATGGGTGAACTAACCGTCCAATCACACACAGGGAGTTCTCACAGCTTTCTTTAATAATGCCTTTGCATTCAATCTCTCAGGATAAATAACTTGATCTTCACATTTTCAAAATGGAACCACTAAAGTCATTGTATTCAACTAACACCTGGTGTTGATCCAAGAGCCTAGATATAGACAGCTTTGAAAAAGGGTGCCAACCCATTTGTCACTCAGCCTCTAGGCACACACCAGCACTGGGTCCTAGAATAAACACTGATTAAGCAGAGTAATCTGGGCTTATTACCTGGGGTAATTGTTTATGGTAAAATAACCTCAATGAGTAGAAAATATAAGGCTGCCCAGCCCTGTGTTGGTTAACGGATGCTGCTATTATTATCATTGTTGCTAGTATCACTATCATCATTATGTTTCAGGAAATTTACCCATTTTCTTCAAGTTAACACATCACAGCTTCTTGTACTATTTCTTTTTCATCTCCAGGAAAACTTGGAAGTGCTATGGATGATAGTACCGGTTACTACCAGAAAACTGAGCAGAAAATCATCCAACCCTTCCCAATTTCCAGCTTACAGTAGATGGGATCAAGGGCCTGCTTTTATGATTGTCTCCTACTATATTACTGTGGACCATCTTCCTTTTAAGAATGTCTTACTATCACCTAAGGCTTTAAAACAATACTTTTCAAATGGGGGCGGGCGCTATTTTGCCTCCCAGGGGACATTTGGGAATGCCCGCTACACCTGCGATCATCTCAACTGAGGGAAAGGTGGTGCTCCTGGCTTGAGTAGAGTGGACCCAGGGATGCAGCTACGCGTCCTACAGTGTGTAGATTAGCCTCTCACAACCCAAAATTATCTGGCCCCAAAGGTCAATAACGCCAAAGTTGAGAGAGCGTATGCGCCCTTGCCTAAGATCTTCAGGCTCTTTAGAGAGCATGTCATAGAAAACATACATCGTGACTTGGACTTCCAAGTCCATTTTTCTTTTTTCAAAAATATGATCATGAAAGGGGCGCCTGGGTGGCTCAGTGGGTTAAAGCCTCTGCCTTCGGCTCGGGTCATGATCCCAGGCTTCTGGGATCGAGCCTCACATCAGGCTCTCTGCTCAGTGGGGAGCCTGCTTCCTCCTCTCTCTCTCTGCCTCTCTGCCTACTTGTGATCTCTGTCTGTCAAATAAATAATAAATAAAATCTTTAAAAAAAATATGATCATGAAAATATATCTGCCAATAAAGAGCTACGTCCAGGCTTTCAAATAATTTTCATGGCTGCGTTTAGAGAAGCAACCAGGCAGACTAGAGCTCTCGGAATCACACAGGCTATCAGACATGTATATGTTTTTCATTAATTAATTTTACTAAGAGGACACTGGCTGGCAAATATAAATTTACCTGACCACGGGGCAAAATAGAGTCCACACACTCTACCCCCTAATCTCAATATAACTGGCAGCGACACTGTAGACCCAAATAAAATCTTACATGCAATTCTTGCCACTGAGTCATTTGACAGATTTAAAAAATGGATTAAATACTCATGTATATCACTTGGGTTTACAAAAGTCCCACGCCCACCCACTAAATGGTTACCATCTCTGCTTCTCAAAGGCCCATTTAAAGCTCTCTCTATGTGTAAGGCAGCTGAACAGTTGCCGACCCATTCTGACTGCACCTTTTGGCTGATTTTGAGCGTGTAAGTAATCAGCCATGTGTGCACCTTTTACAGGGCAAAGTGATTGACAAAAACTTGGAAACAATCTTTGGCTCAACTGCCCTTCTCTGTGAACAAAGAGTGGCTTATCCGATCGTCTGGAAGTTACAAGCATTAAGAGCTCTGTTTTGCCCTCTGTTTTATACTCAGATAAAGAGCTCGAATTTTCAGTTAGATGTTACTGTTTGCATAAGACATATTTTTTTCCTAAGATAGGATCAATGTGCATGTATAAGATGTTGTTTTAGAAACACTTACCATACCCCAAAATGAAGTCCCTTGATCCCCTTCAGAGTGAAAAATAGTTTTCTGTTAGATGACTCCTACCAACAGAGCTGCTCATGTTGAGAGAGAGAAAAAAAAAAAAAAAAAGAAAAAAAAAACCAACCCTCACAATGGCACAAAGGACGACTTCATAGGAGAACTTCAAACACTGAAAATCAGCCCAATGCTCCTGCCGGTCATTATTGAGACATCTGTATTCTCTTCACACTGTCCCAGGCACTAATCAGCCAGGAAGTGCAACAAGCACTGGCAGAAAGTATACAAAGATAAAGTACCAAATGGTATGAATATTAAAATCATAAATACAATAAAACAAGATAATGAGTGTCCTCAATTATAATAAAGCTAAAGCCCAATTAAAACCTAATCACTGACTTATTATTCAGAATTTTTTAGAGATCATATTTAGCTGATTTGTTACACTCATTTCCCTTTAAAAGATTTCATCATCACTCTCTTTTTTGCATATCCACTTTAAGAAGATTCATTTATCCATCTAATTGAATAATTAGGCTTTTTTGATTAATTGTTTTAAATAGTTCCATGTCATGGGTATCTTCTCACTGAAATGCTTTTATATTATCTTCTGTGCCTTGATGTTCCTGCTAGAAATTACAAGTAATAATATCTTTTCACCTCTCCTCTGGCACATCGAAAGAGGACTGGGTTTAGTTGGGGAATTTCATACTGGTTCTTTACCTCATGCCTTGCTTTCTCTAATGGTTCTCAAAGCTGCCAGTGTGTCTGAGCTTGCCCATATGTGATCATTTTAAACACCTAAACTAGAAAGCAATGGTGGCCCTCTACTTTCTTATGTTCCTCCCTACCCTCGCATAGAAGATTCACAGCTTCAAAGGTTTCCCCAGGGGTCCTCGTGCAGCAGAAAATCCTGATTATAAGTGACATTTGAGAAGATTTTTAGAATTAGTTTATTAACAATTATATCCAACCCAAGGCTCTTTATTAACAGTATCAAGACAGCAACCTAGGACAGAACTCGATGGTGCTGTGTGATCTTGGCTCGAAAGCAATTTCCAGCATGGGAAATGACCTCAAAGACTATTCGAAGGTCGGTGCTAGGAGATGGTACTGTCTTCTAAGACTGGAGTGTCTGAAATCATGGGAGCCAGGCTGGGGGACGGGGGTGGGACTTCACTTTCTGACAGCCGCCTTGCCGTTCCCTCAGGATCAGGCATTTCCATTTGAGAAATTAGACAGGCAAGGGTGTCTGCTAGGGCTTGAAGCCGCGTATCTTTGACACACCTCACCCGCTAATCCCACTACTCCAGCAAGAAGCCTGAAGTGAAGTGTTTCTGTTGCTTTGAATATAAACTAGGTCGTCACTTGTCCCTAAAAGTGATTTAATTGATTCATAATCGTTTGGAATATTCCTTGAATATTCCTCTTTTACCAACAGACTGGTGTGTTGATAATTGCTTCTTAAATATCAACAATTCATATGTGATGGTTTTATAAATGTGGCACCAGCGGAATCATTTCAGCTTCTGTTATGGGCCAGTAACTGAGACAACTCCAGCGGTGGTGTGGTTCAGGTGAGAGTGTGGTACGATGTCTGTTCCGTTTCCAGGCGTAAATTGTGTCTTTTCCAGAAGTGAAATGCAGCCAGGTGAGGTCTTTTTTGATTCTGGATTAGAACATCTAGTTTTGAATTAAATCTAAGTGGAATTGAGCTCTTAACACTCCAGAGGAGGGAAGAAAAACAGCTCTCTTTCCCAGGGTTTTATCAGTAACCGTGTCATTGGGGAACAAATAGGGGAGTAGCATGATTATTAAAAAAAAAAAAAAGCGTCTGTGATTACAGAGTACAATTATGGCTATTTCATATATTGATTAACCTGTTTTTTTCTTAAGGTAATGACTATGTTACCATTTGATTTCTAAGAAAATAGCACATTTTCTTTTAAGGGCTTGTAATACTGAAGATTATGGATAAGTCAAGTATCAGGACAAGGTGATTACTTAACATCTGTGACCAAGTAAAAGGCTAAAGGAGAAAATCAACCAACATCTGCACTGTCAGTAAAATACTTGGGGGAAAAAAACACAAGTGAAGTGTGATTAATCACCATGGATGTATGATTGAGTCAATTGACTGTTACTTTTTCATGATGATTAATCAGCTACAAAAATTATAATTGTCCCACTTCTAGTGGCTGCATGCTGTGCCCGGTGACATCAGCTGGGGCTATAGATACTCAATGTGTGGTTTTCAAAAGAATATGCAAATACGACCGGGTAAGGCGGGTGGGGCTTCAACTCCATTGTAAGAAACACCACGAGCCCTTGCCCTTCTATTATGGTTGGAGTTTTCTTAGCAGCGTCCGAGGAGGGCAGTTCTCCTGCTATTATGACTATTTCATAACCTCACCACCACCACAAGGGGAAATTAGAGAACCCCTTTCCTGCAAATTGGCCATTGTGATCTTGTTTGAGGGATGATCAGATCCTCAGGGATTTCTTTTTTTCCTTTCCATGGATTTCTTTTGTGATTGGTACAAAATGGTGACATAAATGTATGTGTAAGGAACGATGTCGTGTAGCAGGGAGTGGCTGAGGACTTGGGTTTTCAGCTTGTTTGCACCTGTGATTCGTTTAGCATGTTTGTGGAGCAAGCTGAAGGAATCGGGGTGACGAGTCCATCAGAATTTATCTAGGAACATCTGTTTCATCGCCAAGACTGTGTAGCGAGGTGCAGTCATGAGAGGAGTGTGAAGGTGTTTGGAGAGTACTCTTCATGACATTTCTAAAGCTCTGAGGTTGTGCTATCTTGGTAGTTGGCTCTGCTTACCGGTTCCTTGCAGACATTACTGAGAATAAGCTGCTACAGAATGAGCACAGGACCCATGTTTTCCCACAGGTTGGGGTCTTCCAGTACAACCAGGAACGTCATGATAGTGTTGAGTAAAACTCTTCATCATTCTACCTGATACCCTTTTCTTGTAAATTGACTGTTCTCTTAAGTTCATGGTTTACCTGAAAGCCTTAAAGTACTAAGGTCTGACACAGGAACCTGACTGATGAATGACTCCTAAGCAACTTGGTCTCATCAAGGTCGCTCCAAATACACTGATGAGCTCTGCAGGTGTGCGGCGCAGGGCCAGAACCCTGGTCCTCCCTGCATTCATACTCGCTTTCACTATCTTGCACCCTGAGAAAACAAACTACTTTCAGAAAATGTAGGCCACTTAAGACTTGAAATCCAGGCTTTTATTTAGACTTTCAAAATGGGCTGATTTCTTAAAAAAAAAAAAAAAAAAAATCCTTAGAGATAACATCTTTAGAGAGAAAAAAAAATCATCTCTTACACTCATTAAAAAAAAAAAAAAGGGGGGATGGGGATTTCAAATTTCTTCCCAGCTAGTTCTAAGCAGGCAATACCTTTCTGAGTCTTCAGCTGTACATAAAGTTCCCACTAATGATCTGTAATGAAGGGCTTCTTTTTGCACATCCAGCATTTTCCCTTTAAAGTTCAAGAAATAGCACAAATTTGCCAACATTATTCCCCTTTTAGCACATTGACTTTACTTCTGAACCGAAGCACTAACATGCCTGGGGAAAAAAAAATACTTGCAGGGTAATTTTTCTACTTGCGGATCTCTGCGTATCTACTAATTCCACTGTATTAAGACATAGCCTTATGAACATGCATCACCCCAATTTCTTTCATTTTAAATAGAAATTATTAACAGCTCTTATATACACATGTTCTCCAAACCCATAGAGGCCTTCAATTTTATTAACATGAATCACCGAAGTCTCTCTAACTTCTTATATTTAGATAAGAAAGAGAAACGTGGGAGCTCCAGTCTCTTGAGCTTTCTCTAGGTACCTACTAATTGTTAATTATTAGAGACTAACTAAGTCACTGAAGTGAGTCATTTGGCTGGTGTCTCAAATGCTGTCATTTACTACTACACAAATCAGCCTGGTGATAGAGTGTCTTTAAATTAGGTTACAACCATGCAGTTATTGGACAGGGAGTAATTGATAAAACCATTAGTAACACTTGTAGAGATAACAGCTAGCAAAATCATGCAACCATAATTATTCCTAATGGATACATGCTATAAATTGTGGCAAGAAAAAAATCCTGCATTATCTTTCAATCAAATCTGACAGTCCTGGAAGATTACTGTAGACTAAATGCTTGTGTATGAAAAAGTGACCTATCAGAATCTCTTTGTTTTTTCTTATCCTTCTTTCCCTTCAAATTATGGGTTTTTCTTTTGTAATTTCTTTCTCAGATCGCTTTCAGTGTAAGTAAAATGTAGGTCCTTTATTAATTGTCTTTCTGTGGATTTTAAAAATACATATATTTTTTCAACCACACATAAGGCACTACAAGACAATTCATGATGTATCACTAAGACAGTTACTGTTTAAAGCAAAGAATTCCAAGTCAGGGTCTATTTTTCAAGAGCAAAACATACTACTTGGCAATATGTAACTTTTCTCTGAATTTTTATTCAATA
Organism: Mellivora capensis; assembly: GCA_004024625.1. Taxonomy (NCBI): domain Eukaryota; kingdom Metazoa; phylum Chordata; class Mammalia; order Carnivora; family Mustelidae; genus Mellivora; species Mellivora capensis. The sequence goes on along the minus strand of PISX010001452.1, from coordinate 19,651 downwards.
CTCATTTCAGAAAAAAAAAAAGACCACTGGTTATGATTTTAAAAAAATACAATTGTTGACCTACTTTGATTTTCCCCACTTAACGGAGAATGCAAAAAGATATACCTCTGTGTAGAAAGTACAGAGATAAGTCTGAACTTCAACAAAGCTTTCTTATTCTATGATGCCCTCTGTGATCTGGCATTCCCAAGATATAAGAACATGACCAGCAGTGAGTGAAGAAAACATGCCTATATATTTTCTGATTACAGAATTATTTAAATGTGTAAACAAAAGTTCCATTTTTAAAAAATTTATTTGTTGATGATTATCATCAAAGATTTGATAAAATCTTTTAAAAGACTCAAATAGCTTTCTGTATCTCTTCTCTGTTTCTTAGTATCAGGAGGTTTCAATATGTAAAGAATTAGTGATGGTCTTACCTAAATTTCTCAGGAACCAGACGTATAGAGAATTTAAATCATTTTTTTCAAACTAAAAAAAAAAAAAAAATCTTTGTTTAGGCAAACTATATCTGAAACCCAGGTCTCATGGATCCTGGTCAGTGTTATTTTTATTAAGTCACGAATTATGGATACTCTTAAGCATGGAATAGACTCTATAGGATCTTGCATATGATAAGGGTCCAAAACGTATTGGTTTATTCAAACTGTGTTAACATATTAACAATAATATAGGTATGATTTGTATTTCGTAAAGATGAATGATAAATACATGGCATCTTTATTTTCTCTTAAAACTGAGCTTTGAGAAAGGCCTTGGAAAGAAGACAGTTAAAAAGCCATAAATTACTAACTCACATCCCTCACATGTGTATGCACACACAGGCAGGCACATCGCTGCTAGTCACCTCACTCCATGTCATTTAATCCTCCCATGTTATTCGTGAAGAAAGAGGTTTGGATAGATCCACCCCCTTCAGACAGGACTAACACTCAAAAAGAACCTCACAGGTGACCCTGCATACATACCATCAAACTAAGGGAAAGAACATAACAGAACAAGGGCAGATAAAGAAATACACACAGGAAAAAAAGAATAACTCCAGTAAATAATAAATATCAGACAAATATTTATCTTTATTCTCATAAGTTTAAGAAGAAAATTATTACTGAAAAGAAGGCCCAACCGAGATACAAGAAGAATGAGAAATAATGATAACACAGGAGAGTAATATAACACATAAGCTAAGAGAGTTCAGAGGAGAAACTGAGTCAAGCAATAGAACCATATACAAATTAAAATTGCAAAACGAAGCATAAAGAAACAGAATGGGGGGGGCGCCTGGGTGGCTCAGTGGGTTAAGCCTCTGCCTTTGGCTTGGGTCATGATCTCAGGGTCCTGGGATCGAGCCACGCATCGGGCTCTCTGCTTAGCAGGGAGCATGTTTCTCCCCCTCTCTCTGCCTGCCTCTCTGCTTACTTGTGATCTCTGTCTGTCAAATAAATAAATAAAATCTTAAAAAAAAAAAGAAACAGAATAGGTACTGCTGCAAAATATCATGTAGTTCAGGTTTAAAAAAAATTATACAAAGCAGAATGAAAAGAACAAAGAGGAAAAAAAGAATTAAAAGTAGCATCACAGACATTGGAGAAGGTTAAAGGTTGTCCTGTGTATGTAAACACCTTCATATTTCTAAAGAAGATAACAAAGCAAGTAGGACAAAAATAATAAAGTTATAGTAGAAGAAAAATTTCCTAAAAAAAAGAAAGAAGAAGGAAAATAAGAAATGGGAGTTCTGAATATAACATGGTATTTCAGGGGGGAAAGCACATATCTAAAACAACCAACAGTCAGATATATTTTAATAAATGTATTTAACTACAAAGTTAAAAAATTTCATCCTATGGAAAAATGATCAGAAGTATTAAAAAAATCTATGAAAGTGACAGCCTGAAGTGTCCATAGGCATACTAAATTTCCAGAGACAATGAATGAATGTCTGTAGCACACTGGAAGAACAACTTAGATAGTTAACCTAAAAATGTTATGACCAAATTGTGGTATATGCAGAAAAACAACAGAAAGATGTTCAAAACCTGGAAGAACCCAAGAAATAAGGAACCTGGAGGCCTTTTTTGAAAATAACTAATGAAAATATTTAGCCACAAATGAGAACTTGAGAATCAGGAAGCTGTGGCATGAAATAACTATAAGAAATTATGAATACAGAGCTCAACAGAAACTTTGGGTTTTAAAAAACAATATACCTGATTGGGAGGACCTGGGTATCTCAGTTAGTTGTGGGTCTGTCTTTGGCTCAGGTCATGATCTCCAGGTCCTGGGATCCAGGGGAGAGTCATCTTCTCCGTCTCCCTCTGTTCCCCCTTTCCCCCACTTCTGGTCTTTCTCTCTCAAGTAAATAAATAATCTTTAAAAAAATAAAAATCATATACTTAATAAAAAATGGAAGATAGGAAGGGGAGAGAAACAAAAAAATGTAAGGCTGTTTGTTTACTTTATATAAGGTGATTGAGAAAAGATATAAGGTAATTCAGAGTGAAACTATATACTTGAAGGTAGTTAAAGCAGTGAATATGTTTTATCCATTTTTGTTATTCATTCAACAAAAAAGATATTGAACAAGTTTTTTTGTTTTTGTTTTTTGGGTTTTTTTGAGAGGGAAGCCGTGATGGGGGAGGGGCAAATGGGAGAAGGAAAAGGGAATCTTAAGCAGGCTCCATACCCAGCATGAGGTGGATTATGGCTCAGGACCCTGAGATCATAACCTGCGCCGAAATCAAGAGTCTAACGCTTAAGCGACTGAGCCACCCAGGTGCCCCAGAGAAATTCTTTTTATTTGTGCTCTTCTAGGTGTTAAAATCAGTCCAACAACAACAAAAAGTATTTTTTAAATATTTAAGAAGGGGAAAAGGGAGGCTTAAAAACAATAACAACAAAAATCATTATATAAAATAATAAACTTAACATGAAACATCTGTTGTAGTAAAATATAAATGGGATGTATTTACCTACAAAAAGAGTCTTGCTGTATGGTATAACATAATTCAACTTTATGCAGTGTATAAGACACCAAACGAACAGAATGTCTCAGGTGGAAAGTAAAAGAAATGGAAAAGAACCCCAAAGTAGTAGAAAAAAGGGGAGAAAAACCAGGATTTCAACTTCTAAAATGGTTTAAATATATGAAAAATGCATAGTAAGAGACCAATTTTATAATGATGATGGGTATAAGTCACAATAAAAACACAACTGTAATAAAGATGTATCAAATGCCATAGCATCAAAGTGTATAAAGCTAAAATCATCAGAATTATAAGGAACTAGAACATTCCTCAGCCCCTAGCAAACCAAGTAGATTTTTTTTTTAAGATTTTACTTATCCATTTGACAGGCAGAGAGGAAGGCAGAGAGAGGGGAAGGGAAGCAGGCTCCCTGCTGAGCAGAGAGTCTGATGCGGGGCTCCATCCCAGGACCCTGGGACCACCACCTGAGCCGAAGGCAGAGGCTTTAACCCACTGAGCCACTCAGGCACCCCAAACCAAGTAGATTAAAAAAAAAAGTATAATTATCAGAGGACATAAAATGATTAGCGATGGGGTAAATCTATACTTGAAACTACTTAGTTTTCGAGTAAGTGCCCATTGACTATGTATAAATATTACTTAAATATTAGATCATAGGGAAGCCACAATTTAAAAATGTACAACTAATATCGACTACAGTCTATGATAACAATGTCATAAAAATTGAAGTTAATAGCAAAACCGTAGGAAAAATCCCAAACACTTGGAAATTTTTAAATATAAAGTCTCTTCAAAAGCCAAAAAAAAAAAAATGTGTTTTTAAAAAACTACATATGAAACTGGAGACTGCAGAAAATAAAATTGTATGAGTACACTGTTTAGCAGAACCTGAGGCCATGGTTAAAGCTATGCCCAGAAGAAAATCTGGAGCATTAATATTCAGAAATTAGTGAAAGATAATAAAAAGAAGAAGAATTGATTGAGATAAAAACAAAAGATAGATGGGCAAAAAGTTTGGAATTGTATAATAGAACCCTTGCCTCTGGGAGGAAAAAAAATCAATGAATCAATAGCTAGTCAAAGAAAAAATAGGAGTGATTGAAACACAGAGAAAATATATATATTCGAAATAAGGATTTCAATATAACCTCATATACAGAGCAAAGTAAGAGATACTTTGCCCAATTTTGTGCATATAAGTTTCAAAACTTTATGAAGTGGATGAATTTCAGAATATATAAATTAGCAAGAGCGGAATGATCCTTGTCTGTTATTTTGAAATAATACTCAGATACATTTTATCTGTAAATTACCAGTGCTGTTGCTCATGATGGTTATGGCTTCCAAATGTATTCTAAACCCTGTAGGGCAATTTCATGATAAGAGTTCCAGACTTGGACACTGTTTCTGCGTATTAAGAGAAGATAGACTCACAATGCCTGTTGGATAAAGAGTGAGAGCCATGCTTCAGTCTGAGAGCTTCTTTCTTTTTGTTTTAATAAATCATTTATTTATTTAGTGGCAAAATAAATAGTATCAGGTAGTTCTTATTATTTTCCTGTTCTATGCAGATTTTCATAATGAAGCAATACATTTATTTATTTCTTTAAGATTCATTAGTTTATTTGCATGAGAGAGAGCATGAGCGGGGATAGGGCTGGGCAGTGGGAGAGGGAGAAGCAGGCTCCCCATTAAGCAGAGATCCCCAATAAGGGGCTAGAACCCAGGATCCTGAGATCACAGCCTAAGCTGAAGGCAGACACTTAACTGACTGAGCCACCCAGGTGACCAAGGGCAATACATTTAATAAGGAAAATAAACAAAGACAACAGAAAAAAATTACTGTCATACTAAGTGCTGCAAGATTTTCCCTTCATTCACACTTGAGCATTACTTAGAAGTTTTCTTTCCTACTTTTCCTTCCTTTTGGAAAGAATCTTTAAATGCATGCTTTAAAGATGCTTAACATACTAACATTCACCTCAGGTATGAATAGATGGTGCTGAATTCATCCCTTGAAAATTAAAGTATTATTATGCTTCTATCTCTCTTCCCTATGCCCTATGGCCACCCCCCCATGAGCTCTTTTCTTTATAATATCCATATATTTTATGATTTCCAAAGCAGCAAGATTTATACTGGAAAATATCACTATAATTTGTAAATGGTGGGGTGCCTGGGTGGCTCAGTTGATTAAGGTCATGGTCCAGGGTCCTGGATCGAGCCATGCAGGGGCTTTTCCCTCACCCTCTCCCGTTCCGCCCAGATTGTGCTCTTTCTCTTTGTCAAATAAATAATTAAAATAAAAAAAAATAATTTCTAACTGCTGATGTAATGATAATTTTGTGTTTTTTTGTTTTATCAACAATATAACTATAAGAAGGTTGAGTAAAAATTTATGTCATTTAACTTAAATGCAACAAAATCACACTTGTGAAATTCTAAGCATCCACAAAACAGTGGCTGTTTGATTTCTATTATGGTGCAATCCACAATTTCATATAAAGTTAGCTAAAAATTAAGATGAGAAAGGAGCCACTGATCAAATTCAACCTCCAGCCCTATTTGTATATAATTAGCAAATGTGATTTCTCCAGTGTTGTGGTCTGCTCACAAGGGGCAGTGAGGGAGATAAAGTAAACAGGGACACAGTCTCTGACATGGAGACCATGTAAGTGGATAGGAGGAAAAAACAAATATAAACAAAAACTCTAAAACTCTTATGAGGCTCATTCATATATAATCAAATAAATGAATACTGTGTTTCAAGCAACAAAGTACAGAAGAGATGGTGTGAAGTAGTATGGTTAATCAAGCAAGGATTCTGACACTAATTGAGTTTTGAACAGTTAAAATATATGGAAAAAAATACTGAAGAAGAAACACTGTGTTTGATTTGGGATGTTCAAAAGTGCATTTGATTTTTTTTTTTGTTTTTGTTAATTTGGGATTCCTACAAATCCACGTATATTAGCAGATTAAGTATTAAACAAACCAATTTACTCTCATATTTGAGTACATGATACATCTTAAAGAAGTCATCTTTTCTGGTAAAAAATACATTTTAAATATGTTTCATAACATAAAAGTCCTAACATATTGCTTTTTGACTGATCATTTGGATGTATTTTATGACCATTAACTTGTTAATTCTCAGTATACCCCTTTGAGAAAGATAGAAGAGGGAATTATTATAACCCCAGTTTATTAGTTAGAGAGTGAATCAGAGAAAGGTGAAACACCTCATACTGGGTCACACAATTGGTTAGTAGCAAAGGCAAAAAATGAACCATGTCAGAAGTCCCCAGCCATAGGCAACTGTGGCTGCCTTCAAAACATCAATCAGTGAACATATTATGTTTTTTTAATGACATGTTAATGGTTTTAAAAAACCTCTCCTGGTTTAGAATATAAACTGGTATGTGAATATCACAAATTAAGTCAGTTAAATTAGTTCCAGTGAAACCCTTTGTCCTTTAAATGAAAAATTAACCAACTTGGTACGTAGATCAGAGCCAGACTAGCTTTAATACACTCAAATTCATATAAACCTCACACTTCCCTGGAGAAAGTTGAGTGTCTAAAGATTTAATTCAAGTTCCAAGGTCAAGCTAAATAGATCTGAATTTCTTCTTAAAATGAGAGTTTCATTCCAATAAGTATCTGACTTCAATTTGCTGCTTCTTCTCATATTGGGATGGCATGGCCCAGGTCACCAAAGAAAGATCAAATCACACAGAACTGAGGAGGAATGCCCTAGAAAGGTTATTCTTCCACTGGTCAGGCAGGGGGCAAATAAGCAATTAAGTGAGCAGCTCTCTCCAAGAAGCTGAGGTGGCAGTGAAGGCTCGTGGTCTGCTTTGCATGGAGAAAAGAGAGCAGGGTGCCCTACCTTGCTCTCCAGAGGGTTTGGGTAAATATGACGGTTTTCATTGTATTTTGTGGGATTGAAAGCTTGTTAAATGATATAGGACAAAATATAGCTAATACAAATAAAATACATGAAAAGAAATCAACACATTTCTATTCTGCTTTTTTTTTTTAATGCCATATCAAAAAGATCAGAAACCTCAAGGTCTAAACATATATGAAAACTTTCACCATAACCCCTACTTGATAACCATATTTCATTTTGTCAGAGGATTCTCTAACACTAGGTTTTGTTTTTGTTTTGTTGCTGTTTGGTTTTCTTCGTTTGGGTATTTTAAATAATTCCACGTTGTTTGGAAGCATTCTAATAGTACAAATGGCTGAAGCTTCCAATTGTGTAATTGTTTTACTTTCATAGATTTGGGGGAGTGGGTGGTTTTCACATGTCATTCTAAATATCAGAATAACTAGAAATGATAGGAAAATGCTGAATGGATAGGGATCAGGTTTTGTTGAAACTTCTAGCAAGCTGTGCGGTCCTTTGGTGTACTAAAAAACCTTTCAACAATAGCAATGACAGTGTATATTTTCGTGTCAGGAAAAAAAAATTTTTTTAAGAACTTCATCAGTGAGGTAGTAACGTATTTTTAAAGTAACCTCGGATGAGACCTTATTAAATTGAAGGAAATAATGAATCTCAATTAACAGCGTAATTTTTAATCAAGCTCTTAAAAGGAACATTTTTAAGCATAACTTAAAAATAGCAGTCTTGATTTTGTTCCTAAGAAAATCAGAATTTTAAGATACATTTTAGAGACATATAATTTCAAAAAGGCAGAATGACTTTTCTAGAGAACTTTAGAAAGTGATTTCAAAGACAAGCCCATCTGGATAATGAGAGCGTACGTACAAGAATGGGAGGCCTGGGTTGGTGGTGCTCTTCAGAGACCATGTCAAACCAAGGGAATTGCAGAAGACATTGCCGTGCTTGAAACGTGGCAAGGTTGAAGAGATGAAGTCTGAGGACAGACTGGGAGAGCTGAAAGTGGGAATTAAAAAAAAATAAAATAAAATCACATGAGTTGATTTCCTTGAAGGATTTAAAATTTTAAATGGCACAGATAGAATCAACGTGAACCTCTATTTTCAGTGTGGCCCAAGAAGACAGGACCAAGAGAATACAAATGACAATGAGAAGAGAACAGATTTCAGAACATGCCTAGGCAGCATAAACGTGCAAGCAATGATTTCACAAGAAGGAACACTGTGATCAAAACGCCACAGAGGGCTGGAACAAAAGCATGTGTCCAAAGAGGAAAGGTCAGTGTGCAGACCATGGCTTTTCCATTTCCCTCCTGGTCCAGAGCCTGGCACCGAGGAGCAGCTCACATTCCCTTACTTGCGACCTCTCAGCATCCAACACAGTGGTAAGCTCACAGCACACCTCCATTAAGCATTCAATGAAGCCAACCAGCTGGTAAAATAAGGAACAATAATATAGTTACTTTAATAGTTTGCACTACTTCACTACTCAGATTGAAATTTAAAGCAAAAGTAAAAGTATCCACCATTTCAAATCAAAAGATGTCATTGTTAAATGACAGTTTCCCTAGCTATGCAACGAGTTAAAGGAGTTCTGAGGATCAAAATGTGTTATTATCAAATAAGTTTTGGAAACTACAGACTGAACTCTTCTTTTGGAGAATCACAATGCTTCTGAGCTAATTAAAGGCTCTTTCAGCAAAAAAGAAATGGCTGCTAATTGGGGTTTAAGCCACTGTTTTAAAACTCATCCACAGACCTCAAGGGGGTGGCATTATAACTACTTATTGACATCTCATGAAGCTAGAAAACAGTTTAGAATATGATGATCTAGAGTAATTGGTTCTTAGTTTTCTCAGATGGCCAACATGCAGGAATCCATTCAGTCTAGAATCTTCTAGAGATTTAGATCACAAGGGATCTATATAAGTCTGAATGAAGTCAGTGTGCACTTGTCTAGTTAATCTAAATTTCTTTGATGTCTTCAAACCAACCTTGCATTGCCAAGAATTTACTTGACCATCATCAAAGGTCAGGAGAGGATATGGTCCCCTGATGATAATTCCTGTTTTTCCCTTTGTTACTTTCACCAGCATTTCTGGCCTCACAGAAACTCTCTTAATCTATTTTATCCAATCTGGCCTTTTCCTGTCCCATGAGTTTTGAATTACAATTGAGTTCCTATGTTAATCCACTGAACTGCTCTTTCCCTAGCAGCTCAGTTTCCCTTTACCCTTACTCTTGGCTTAATCTTCAGCCTCTTCTGTACCATGTTGCTGGAGATTTCCCACAGTCCGAAAACACCTTAAAGTCTCTCCTATCCTGGAAAGTGTTCCCTTGATTCAGTATTCCCAACTAGCCACTGGCTGAGCTTGATCTTCTCTTTTTTATCCCAGTTCCTTGCAAGTCTTGTTTACACCCACCATTCCCATCTCTTCACTGTCCTACCTTCAGGCCTTTGCCCTCTCAACTTCCATAAACTGTTCTCATTAAGTTATTGATAAGCCCTGAAATCCAAATGCAATAAGTATTCTAAAGATTTTATTTAAATGTAACTTTTCTCTTCATTTTTGACCTGATTGATGACTTGTTCTATGTTGAAAGATTTTATCTTATTGGAATTTATTATACCTCACACTCTTGGTTTTTCTTATATCTCCAATCGTCCTTCTCTGACTCCTTTGTGAATTTCTTTACTTACATGTCACACTTTGATATCCCAATTCTATTCTTAGCACACTAATCTTTTTACTTTTGACACCCTATGCAAGCATCTTACTCATGCTTATCTTTAACGTTTTCCCATTATAAACTCTTGTCTCCCACATTTACCACTCAATTCAAGCCCCTCTCATCTCTTGTCTGGATTCTTGAAACAGGATACTGACTAAATATAGCCTTTTCTCTGATCCTTTCCTCACGACATGTGCCCTTCACGTGGTAGCCAGAGTGGTCTACCTAAATGCAAAGCTGATTCTTCTACTTGCCTGGTATCTTAGAGGGTAAACTTTGAAGAAGCAGGAATAAATAATGGTGTCTGCCTACCTCTCTAGACTTGTTTTTTCCACTGTTCTCTGCCTCCTTGAACGGCTTGCTCATAATAATTAGCATACAACATATCATTTATTCCTTCTCATCTTTGCTCATGATATCTCTGAAATGTGCTCAAAGATGACTACTGCTGTTCCCGCCAATTGCTCAGGTAACTTAGCTGCCCGTTTAAAACTCAGCTGATGGGTTATTTCTTCATAGGAACCTTTCCTAACCCTCTCAAGTAGTCTTGGTTCTCTTTCCTCAGCGTACCCTTTTACTATGTATAGTTTGCTATATATAGTTTGTTTCACTTATTAGATTGTAACATGATTATAAATTTGTGTTATTATTTCCTCCACTAGATTACACATTCTTTTAGGTGAAAGTGTCATGTCTAATTCCTTTTGGATCTCCAGTACTTGGAAACCGTGCCTGTAACAGAGCGGCTGCCAGAGAATGCCGAATGAAGGAAAGAATGAATGAATGATAATAGCTCTCGGAGCATTGCTGCAACTTACTTGGGATGACAAAATTGAAAACTCCTACAGATACCCAAATTAAGCATTCCTCATTTAAGATACGTAATCATCCAATTTTGTCTATCAATTTGAATATTTATTTCAATCGTATTTTAAATGCAGTTTAGAATTTTACAATTTAAAGGAAAGAACAATGACTCAAATTTTTTTGCAAAGCAAATAATATATTAAACATAGGAATTATTCTAGTCCTTCTTCTTCCTCCTTTTCTTAATGTATAAAAGACCTGATTTGTTTTTTTTCCCACAAATTTGTATTTGCAGGCTTTGACTTACTTAAAAAGTGATACACCTTATACTAAATTGCATTTAAGAGTTCAGGGAAACAGCCCAGATTAGAATATGTGATTAAGCTTCATGTTCCTTGTGGCTTTTCCAGTTTTGTGCCATTTCCTCATTAGGATAATGAGGATTTCAGCAGTTCCATGGGAAAAGCTTTGAGTTCCTCTAGTGAAGGGAATCATATAAACATGAAGTATTCTTCAGAACGGCAAATGCAATATTCTACACTAACTTATGTCTTACTGTCATTATCTTAAAAAAAAAAAAGTGAGTGGATTTTTCCCCTGGAATTATCTTCAAAGACTTCTTTGTAGTTGTATTAGTCAGGAAAAATTCAGTGTCATAGTCTGAACTTCCCTTTCCCCCCACCCGCATAGTCCATATATGTTCCATTGTTCCACAAATAAAGAGAGGTGACTGGATGATAAGGGGATTTTTCAGTCATTTTCAATTAGCTGCAGAATGTTTCTGTACAGTAGCTTGGTTCCTGGTTAGCTGACCCACAGAACAATGACGACCACTTTACACTGCAGAGACAGTGCTGACAGGGGGATAATGAGAGAAACTGTCTCAGGGTTTCCCATTAACAAGTGTAACCAAAGCCCCCATTGGCCTTGCTAATGGGTAATAGCATATTACGCTCTTGGTGAAGGCCTTTAGGAGATGGTGGACAAAGTTGCTTAATTAGTGGTATCTGAAGTGTTACCTCTACCGCTCTCCCGAATCTTCAGTTTTCCTACAGTTTCTAATTATTTTCCTTTGAATAAGAATACAGTACTAGATTTCCCAACTTGATTATGCTTTGTCCCCCCTTATCTGAATGGGTAATCAAGTACTACTTATTTCAATCAAAATACGCTTAAATAGAACCTAACCACAGACTTATGAATACGAGCAGTTCTGGTATTGATATTGATTTTCCAGTAAATCATCTTAAGCCCAAATGATCAAAAATCAAGACAGGTCAACATCAAAGAAACAGGAATATTGGCATGAAAGCAAGCTCCGTTGATTGGTACAAATTAAAAGATCATTTATTAGTGATTATGCTGTATAATACTGCCAGTGCCAAATGAATGCAATTAAGATGAAATGGGCCCCTGCAGCTATAGGGGTTAATAAAGACTGAATTCCTAATGATTTTTCCATTAATTATGAAGATGTCCACAAAACAGCCTTAACAAAGTGGTGGCCACCTCAGACAAATCTTTGTAATCTGGGTAAAACACCTTCTTTAATTGGCATGTTACTAAGATAATGTAAAGATTTCAACAATTCCTAACATTACTTCCTGGATACAACGTAGGTAGAGAAAGGGCTTAGAACTTACATGAGGAGCAAAAACAGGAGAGCTGATGTTTTGAAAAATCTGAAATATCTCTTATGAGAGCCTGATTAATGACATTGTTTCAAGCCCAGAAGACCAAATATAAAGAGCATCTTCCTGTTTTGCACAATTAAATTACTCCCCCCCACACATACCACACATACCAACAGAGTTAATTCTCTTATCTACAAATATGATTTCTATAAACCAGAAAAAGGAGAGGAGGGAAGAAAGGAGGAAGGGGGAAGAAAGTAGAAAGAAAAGTAGAAAGTAGAAAAGTAGAAAGGAGAAAGGAAAGAGGAAAAAAATTGAAGGGATGAATTTATAAATAATTCTGAAGTGGTTGGAGGACACATTTCTTCAAGTGATTAGGAACAAGAGTAAATCCATACAAAGATGGACATTCAATTTGCATTTAAGCTTAGATTTAGAATTGAATCTGTGGCATTCACCTTGACCTCACAGCCTATGGTCCTATCCATAGGCTAGTCTAATTTAATCCTGATGGAACCAGAAAATACAAACCCCAAATCTTTTCTTAATTAGTACAAGTTGTCTTATTGACTTCAGAAAAAGAACATTTTTTATGAAAAATGTTTTACAATACGTTTTTTAAATTGAGGCTTTTGCAGTCTTGGAACCCTCCTTAAGAACAAGCACATGAGGGGACGCCTGGGTGGCTCAGTTGGTTGGGCGGCTGCCTTCGGCTCAGGTCATGATCCCAGCGTCCTGGGATCGAGTCCCGCATCGGGCTCCTTGCTCATCAGGGAGCCTGCTTCTCCCTCTGCCTCTGCCTGCCACTCTGTCTGTCTGTGCTCGCTCGCTCTCTCTCCCTCACTCTCTGACAAATAAATTAAAAAAAAAAAAAAAGAACAAGCACATGAGGTAGTCAATGCAGTAATAAAAAAAAAATGAGGAAAAAAAGAACAGTAGGAACACGTGACAAGTTACCTTGCTCAAAATGAGTAAAGTAAAAAGGCTGAAAGGGGTGTGTGTGTGTGTGTGTGTGTGTGTGTGTATGAGAGAGAGAGATTGAGGACAACTGAAATCTCATTCTTTCATATGCAATCTGCTACAAGACCTCAAAAACAAATGTTGAAAGAGGCATGGGTTCCTGAGTTGAAGAGTTTTGTGCTATAGTTGACACACTTTAAGAAATTAACACGCCAGCTCTAACACCTACTGGTCTCATCATCTCTCCTGTCTCAGGCTACTCTTTCAGTAGTTTAGCTAGAGAGACATGGTAGACATTTTTTGGGGGGAGGAAGGCACATTTATACTATTTTACAGATGCAACCCGGTGCCTGTGTGCACATGCCTCCCACGTGATCTTCTGCCCCTTGGATGCTCACAGGCTGGAAGGGACAGACAGGCACTGTGCAGACGTGCCTCCTACTTGGGTAGTCTTGAGTTTAGATTCTTTTCCTACTATTCATAATATTTTTGACCTTGAGCATGTCATTTCACTTTTTTGAGTCTTTGTTTTCCTATCTGTGAAATGGACATTAATACATCCAGCTGTCTTGTTACAAAGTCTAAACAAAATATATGAAGTATATGTGAAGTTCCCAATACAGTGATTACCCCATAACAAATATCCAATAAATGGTAGGGATATTTTGTTCTCCTCCTTTGATTTTTAAAGATGACTAGGTTATAGTCATTTAAGCAATATTTTCAAACTTGTGCTGCTTAGTGATTAGAAACATTATGGTTCCAGAATGCCTCACAAATTTGGGGTGGACCTGGAGTTAGCTGTCATGAGCCTTAAGCTTAATCTTTAATTTTCAACCTAATTAATTATCTAATTGTGCTTCTAAACTTGTTTGCTATGTTTGCATGTCCACCTATTTGTAATATGCCAATGCATTCTGCTCCCTAATGTATATATTTACTTACATGGTAAATATGCAATTACTAGAAAGAAGAGAACATTGGGGGAGGGATTTTCTTTTTTTTAAAGATTTTATTTATTTATTTGACAGAGAAAGAGAGATCACAAGTAGGCAGAGAGGCAGGCAGAATGGGGGCGGGGGGGCGGAGGAAGCAGGCTCCCTGCTGAGCAGAGAGTCTGATGCCATGCGAGGCTTGATCCCAGGACCCTGGGATCATGACCTGAGCCGAAGGCAGAGGCTTAACCCACTAAGCCACCCAGGCGCCCCCTTTTTCTTTAATATTTTTAATGAAATTTCATTGTTACCTGTTACCCTTCAATACAGAAAAATAAATATAAATACTCTTGTGTGTATGTGTGTCTGCCCAATTGGGGAAATAAAATATATTTTTAGGGTGGATATGAAAATGGCTCAAAAGTTGCTAGACTAGAGTGTAAGCTTCTTAAAGACAAGACGGGGCCATTTCTGCTCTTTGATAAACATGACTTATGCTGTCAGGAGCAAGAAAATTGGTAGAAATCCCTGGAAAGGAAGTTCACTTCAAGTCAGGATTTATGAAAAACTAAATATGTGTGGAGAAAGTCTTTTCCCAGGAGATAGGAAGCTCAACCCCAGCCAGTGCTTTTACTTTCCAGCTTTGATAAGCAGCAAAATTTCCTGCAATATTAAAATATAAATATCTCTATGAAGATTACTGCTCTGGAGGTCATTTTCTGATTTCCTTTAAAGTCATTCAGTTCACTCAAATGTATTCTTCTGAGTGTCTTGACTGCCTTCCTATTGTGCTTCAAGGATAACCACAAGGGCTATGTAACAAGTGTGGATTTTTTTTTTTTTAGGAGAAGCTATTTCATGTAATGCAAAAAAGGGTTATATCCTCTCAACCTCAGGCTTGAGAGGCAAGTGAGCCTGCCTAGCTGCTTCAACTGACGGAACTTTTAGAATTATTATGGGGCTGGCTGGTTTCTCTTTTCTTTTGTTTCTTTTTTTTTTTCTTCGTGGTTTGAATTTGTGCTTTTCCTGAGATGTGGTTTTCCAAATTTTATTTTTATTTTGCGCATGTTGTTTCAGACTGGTGAAATGTTCATGAATAATGCTAGTTTATTTTCGTAACTTTGTTTTATGAGAAGAAAGTTGCCGAGAGACATTTTCTCAGAATGGAACAGATATGTTTGGTAGGTGAGGACAGACAGATGGTGTCAGGAGAATTTTTGTGTTTGTGGGGAAGAATAATCAGGGCTGTGCTTTCCCAGATATCCACAGCCAGTCAGGCTCCTCTGGGAAAAGGTGCAATTTGCATGTTTCTTTCATCAAATTTTTCCGATGTCATATTAATAGTTCAAAGGAAGGATATGAATTCCTTCTTTCTTTACTGTTATTTTAATACCGAATGGTCTTTTTATACAGCATTTGATTTTGCTTTATAAATAAATAAAACATCTGAAAATGGTCATTCATGATATATCTCTGAACTACTGGGCCAACTATGGGAAAATCAGATCCATGATATTAGTAACTTTCATAGCATGCTGGCTAAATTGTACTCATCTGCTGACCGTGAGCAATACCACTGTTCTGGGTCGGTAACAAGGACTCTACCTTCTTTACATTTCTGGTAATGATGTTCATTGCATAATATGCACTGAGCACCTTTACCAGGCTTATAAACTTGGGTTATCCTTGGCACATTAGTGATTTTGAATGTATAGGTAGACTTCCTACCTAATCTTCAGGAAATAAGGTAACAAGGTTTTGTTGCTTGGTAGCATCTCATTTGGGAGCACCCAAATATATAAGATCAATTTCCTTAACTAGACCAAAGGGAGACCTAAGGTATATGGTGGCTGTTTGGAATAGTATACTCTTGGCTTTCTCAAAACCTCAGGTCTAAGTTCCTTGAACAGTGGAATCCCTCATCCTACGTCTGAGCAAATCTTGACCAGACACATACAGAATTTGGAATCAATCTTACTCTGTTCACTGAGCGGAATATATGTCTTGCTCATCCTCCCTACTCCCAAAAAGCAAACCTTTCCACATACCACAAATGCGTTTATACACACATGCATACACACACACACTCCTCTAACAACTGTGGTCACCCCCCTGCCAAAGCTTAAGTCCATTTTCCAGCTGTCCCTCAATCAATATGAGCTCCCACCACATCCATACCTATACCTTCCTACTCTCCTTTCTCACACTCCATTGCCCTTAACATCCCACAGTCCGTAGTTAATTATACTGTAGATTTACAATTTTCACTTAGTTACCTTATATTTATTAAGCTATATTTATTATGTTCCTGTTAGTGACTCACAACGGGTAAAGCTCTAGGGTAGGACAATGAACACGATGATTTGTTATTGCCCTCAGTTTCAGTTTCGGACAGGAAATGAGCAATTGCAAGACAGCAGGACATGTGCTGTGATGGGCTGCAATGGGATCACATGAAGGCAAGACTCACAGCATCCAGAAATGTCAGAGGAGACTTACTGCACTTGAGACTGTCTTTCATTTCTCTGACTGAAGCCCATCATGAAACTGGAAAGGCCCAGTAGGGTCCCAGCTCTTTGGTCCTGCCCTGTACCCTCAGAGAGAACTCTACTCCAAACCAGACAGGCCCAGATCTGTGACCCGTTTCTGCACGTGGCTGCCATGGCCATACCCAGCTGGTGTCCTTAGGTTGCCCTGAGCCAGACCTGTTGGATTTGTCTTGCCCCTCAAACACTGTGCATGGGTCTGCTGGTCATTTCTTTCTCCATCTCCTCTTCCCTCTAACCTTACTGTCACTTCTCCAGGCCCACTTTACAATTTGCCTATGACGCTTAGTTCTGCCTCTGCTCCTCAGTGGGTTTTCATATATGAGCCTCATATATACCCTTCAGATATTAATAAATTATAGCAATATTATGCTCTTCACTTTTGGGAGTCCCTATCTAAGCTTTCACAATAACATCATTTTTTTTCATTTCTTATTAATATTTTTTATTTTTTTAAATTTGTATTTAAATTATAGTTAGTTAATATATGGTACAATATTGGTTTCAGAATTCAGTGATTCATCATTTACATGCAATACCCAGTGCTCATGATAACAAGACCCCTCCTTAATGCCCATCACCCATCTCGCCCATCCCCCCACCCATCTCCCTCTATCACCTCCGTTTGTTCTCTATTATTAGGAACCATCTCTTATGGTTTGCTTCCCTCTTTCTCTTCTATTCCTCCGCCCATGTGTTTATCTGTTTTGTTTCTTAAATTCCACATATGAGTGGAATCATGTGGTATTTGTCTTTCACTGACCAACTTATTTCGCTTAGCATAATACACTCTAGCTCCATCCACATTATTACAAATGGCAAGATTTCATTCTTTTTGATGGCTGGGTAATATTTCATTGTTTATGTAAACCACATCTTTATCCATTCATCAGTTGATGGACATTTGGACTCTTTCCATAGTTTGGCTATTGTTGACAATGCTGCTACAAGCACCAGATTGTATGTAACTCTTTGAATCTGTATTTTTGTATCTTTAGGATAAATCAATAACATCATTTTTATGCCTCGTTTACAGTGGACCTGATGTAAAGAATGGAATTCACATCCTTGAGCCTGAGAACTAGGCTGTAATGAATTGAGGCTAAGAGCATCTTGAGGAGATGCTGAGTGTATTTTCCATGTGGTAGGGATGTAAATTTCATAGTCAAAAGGTAGTCTATAGTGGACTGTAATTTCCAAAAATGATCAAAGCAATAGTTCTTGTCCTCCAGGTTCTTGTAAAACCTTGCATTAACATAAAGATGTTATAAACAGGTGTAATTACCTCCTCTTGCACCTGCTTCAGACTTTATAACTGCCTTGATGACTAGAATGTGGTGATGTCACCTAACTTGTAAGATTAAGTCATGAAGGCTCTCCAGTTTCCAAGCGGCTCTTTCTGGGAGAAGTTGCCCTGGACCCAAGCCACCATGCTGTAGGGAAGCTCACACTATACCATGCAGAGTCCCCATGGACAGGTCTATTTGAAGAGGATCTGATTGCCCCAACTGATAGCCACCTCAATCACTGAATCTGTAGAATGAATGGGTCTCTTTTGGCAATTCTATCCTCTTGAAGTTTTCTATCTCAGGTTGCAAACATGGTGATACGCACAAGCCATCCAGCTGTGCCATGTCCAAATTTCTGATTCACAGAAACAATGAGCATGATAAATGACTGTCTTATTATACTAAATTTGGGAGATAGTCTTCAGGGAGCAGTCGCAGTAACTGAAAACTACCATCTGATCATATGGTTCCTCATCTCATCCTCCTATTTTCTCTACCCAAGGCAAGCATTATTTGAAACTCAAATTCATCACTGGCAACATTCCATGTTTTGGAGTTTTTATTACATCTATGTTTTTAGCATAAAGTGCATACTTTTCTTTTAGCTTTTCTTTTTAAGAACAGTGTGCCACCTTTGTGCTTTTATTTTGCCCTCAATAATTTATTGCTATCATTCACCTACAATGATCCTTGTTGCTATAGTTCATTTGTTGTGACTATGATGTAATATTTTGTGTGAATATACCACAGTTTGTTTATTTCCTCAGAATTTGAGGCCATTTTGGTAAGGTTTTGCTATTATGAATTGCACTGTTATGAAGTCTAGATATTTGTAAGAGTGGGATTCCTGAGTAATATAAATGCTCCACATCAGGACGTAGATATTAGAATTGGTTGCAACTCTTTGCTCCTCCTCCAGCAGTTTGTGAGGGATTTTGTGGATCATAGGAAGGATTTGGATGAATATAATAGCAATAAATTCAAATTCCCCTGACCCTGATTAAAATGTTGCTTCTATCACAGGAGACTCATTGCCTTATTGTGGTGTTGTTGGCGCACCCGCCATTGTCATAGTCGGACAACAACTTAGCTGCTTTCACACACTCTCACACACGCACACACAGAAGAGCGTCCTACTGTGCAGTTGTGTCTCCACGTCCCTCCTTCCCACCATCCTAGATGATAATGAAGGTGATTTCTCCAATGCTCCCAGCCCCTGGCAGAGGAGGAAGGATCAGGATAACAAGTCCAGACCTCCAGGGAGACAGCACAGACCCGACCAGAGCGCCATTGGCTGGCTCCTGAAGATTTAAAAGTAGAAACTTCTCTGTAATTCTTTTTTTTTTTTTTTTTTTTTGGAAAGGCCTTTATTACTTTGTACCATGAGTCTTCAGGATTGTATTTTATTTTATTTTTTTATAAACATATTTTTATTCCCAGGGGTACATGTCTGTGAATCACCAGGTTTACACACTTCACAGCACTAACCATAGCACATACCCTCCCCAATGTCCACTACCCCACCCACCTTTCCCTCCACCCTCCCCCCAGCAACCC
Source organism: Mellivora capensis (assembly GCA_004024625.1). Classification (NCBI taxonomy): domain Eukaryota; kingdom Metazoa; phylum Chordata; class Mammalia; order Carnivora; family Mustelidae; genus Mellivora; species Mellivora capensis. The sequence continues at coordinate 291 of PISX010001452.1, read as the reverse complement.
TCAGTTTGTTTTGTGAGATTAAGAGTCACTTATGGTTTGTCTCCCTCCCAATCCCATCTTGTTTCTTTTCTTCTTTTTCTACCCCCCTAGTTCCCCATGTTTCTTCTCCACTTCCTCATATCAGGGATATCATATGATAGTTGTCTTTCTCTGATTGACTTATTTCACTAAGCATGATACCCTCTAGTTCCATCCACGTCGTTGCGAATGGCAAGATTTCATTTCTTTTGATGGCTGCATAGTATTCCATCGTGTATATATACCACATCTTCTTTATCCATTCATCTGTTG